>VWYP01023845.1:40830-120224 GCA_013400435.1 Pycnonotus jocosus
CATTTTTCATTATTTTTTAAGATGATGTTGGATTCATGGCCAGGTATTACTAATGATGTCATTAGCACATTTTATGGTAGGGGAAACTATAAGAACCCAAATCAGTAAGACTTACATAGAAGTGAGGAAAGATCATTTGAAATAAAATTACATCCTGAAATTGCTCATAATCTGCAAACCCCTTTTCTTTTCAACTTCAGAACTCAAGACTAATATTTTGCAAAATATAGTGCTCTTTATGTGTAGAAATTTTAAGAATATTCATACAACACCAGTAATGTGATGTCATTGTAAGAATGTTGTTCATATTTGACAAAATCTTCATTACAGGCTGGTATTTTTCTGATATTCCATAGACAGTCTTTTAACTGTTTTGGCACAGAACTTTATTTTCCCTCAACATAATAAATTATTTGCAATTTATTTGTTTATTTTCAGGCTGTGTCAGTGTTTGAGAATATAATTTCATCCATCTTTTAAAACAAACAGAGTAAGGTATAAAGATAGGGCTACGCATCTTCAGGTATGCATTCAAATATCTTTAACCTAATGTCATACTAAAGATATTTTCTATATGTTCAGTATTTTATGAAGGATGTGGCTCAAGCAATACAAAGTACTTTTCCACTTTGTCATCAGTGAAATTAGTTAGTAGTCTCAATTTCAATAATGATAACACACTATTAAATAAACATTTTGTGCACAGAATAAGGAAATCATATATTCCCTTTGTGTGCAGCAGAAAAAGGAGAAAGTAATTTGTGTAGATTGTGTCAAGGAAGATTAAGGATATAAATTAAGGAAAACTTTACAACTGTAAAGAAAAGGATGTAGAATTCACCTGAATAGACTTCCATACTGGAGGCCTTAATAACAGCCAAGAAAAACAAAAAGCTGGAATAACACATACATAGCTGATTCTGACAGGACACAAGTTTGGGCCTGATGACCTCATTAATTTCCTTTCAGTTCTGTAATTCTGTAAGACATCCCTGCAAATGTTCTGAAACTCCAACTAAAGCCTCCTATAATTTACCCCAATTAGAAAAGACAAAGTTTAAGGAGTGCCCTGAAATTGAACTTTAGCCTTCCTGCATTTATACAATCATGGTGTGCAATCTTCTGAACCAAGTTTTTGCAGAAACTGTGCTTCAATCTATGTCTCTGAGCACTCAGCTGAAACCATTATAACCCAGTGCTATATGGAACTTCTTTGAAATGTATATAGAAAAAAAAATAGGATCATTTAATTATATTGAAACAGTTATACCACTGTCATATACTTCCAAATATTTTTAAGCAAAATGTTCCTTACAATAGGGATTTGGCTTTAGAGAAAGAAGGTGGATTAATTACACAGAATCCTTTGCTGTTTTAGACATTAATCTCAGGCAAAATGAATATTTGCACAGATGAAATTGCATGTGCTCTTCCATATGTGATCAGGTTTATAGAAGAATCTTTTGAAAAAAAAATCTAGTATGTGTGTAAGTCAAAAATGTTTTTAGAAGAATGTGAACAGCTCAGAGGAATGCTTCACTCTACTCGTACCTTTTTTTCTCTCCCCTCTTTTATAAGACTCTTACTATGTTGTTCAAGAGGGTTTTTTACCACTTTAGCCCATTATATATTTCCTTTTTTTAATCAAAATAATCATTATCATCATCATCATCATCATCAATATTGTCAATTCTGTTCCTTGAGCTATAGGCACTAAATAGGTAACAGAGAGAAACTAATTATACATTTTCAGTATTTTGATTTGTGCATGGATACAACAAAACATTTTAATGGATATTTTGAATAGATAAGGCTGCTCTCAGTAGAATAAGAAATGAGCCTCAGGATTAGGAATGAAAAATCATTGAACAGATCACTTTTTTTTTCTTATACTTATTTTTGTGTTTGTTGACCAGAGCTTGTATTATTATTTTATTATGTACCGTTCTTAAATGTTCCAATTATCTGTGATTAAATCCTGCTCACGTTGGCATGTTGTGTGAGAGATCTTGTTGTTGTTATTGTTGTTTCTGTTTTTAACCAGAGGGCATGTCTTCAAGATTTGTGTTATCTGTGTATAATGCAACTTGACAAGAGCAAGAGTTGAGAGGAAAAAGAGAATGATGACTCTGAGAGAGTTGTTTTAATTTTATGACAGACATAACATTGCTTGGGGTAAAGTCTCCTGGTTCTCCATACTGACTGAATGGCTAAGGGTACAGGTCACAAAGGGATGTACTAAAAATGAGTTGTCTTTCATTTTTTTATGCTACATGGTCATCCTTGTAAGTATATGTCCCTGAACCATAAAGCTCTGATAAATGTTTCAAATGAAATCCTTATTTGATTTTAACCAATTTCTATACTTATTTCATTTTGCTTCTAAGCAGTAATTTCCATGACACTCACTTTTATTTGCAGGACAAATCAAGAAGTTTTTTTCTAGGAAATTAGCATTATTTGGGAGCCCTAATTTCTGCATAGGAATGCTGCATAAAGTAATAGGCAAGAGAAAAATCCTCTGACCCTCATATACTTAATAAACCATGGTGGGGGAGTGCAGCAAATGAAGTAGTGGACAAAAAGCAAGGGAATGATTGTAAGTGTAAGATGCTGTCTCCTGCTGCCAAGCCAAACTCTTGCAGTCATTTCGCAGCTAGTTCCACATTCAGATGGAGTGAAGGTTCCAGCAGTTCTGGTAGACTTTAAGTGAAAATTAGATGAAATCTTTCTTTATCAAGCTTTTAAATGGCTTTCTATTGTTTTACCTTTGGCCATACCCTAGTGAAGTTCATCTGTGGCTGCAGTGTTGGTTGGTTGGGAATATCAGTGTAATCAGGGAACACTCAGCTGCTCACTACTACAGAAGACACAGCAGCAGCAGCAAACACAGGAGCACATTTCATTTAACACACACATTAATTTTTTGTAAATATGTGCATTTCAGACACGGAAAAATTATTATGGACCTTGAAAGGATAGTGGGATTTTTTTTCCAGTTAACGAGTAGGATTGGTTGTCTATGAGAAGACAGATTTTCAAAAGCAGAAAGGAAGAAAAGAAACTCTTCAGATGAATGAAGTTGTGATATGCTTGGGCAGAAAAGCAGACAATTGTTTTCTCCTACTGTATAACACCTCTAAGATTGAGGTGCATGTATATGTTGGCAAGATCACAGAATCATAGAATTATTCTTTATTATTATTATTTAGAAATATCTAGGTTGGAAAGGACCTTTAATATCACTGAGTCCAACTGTTAGCACTGGCAAATCCACCACTAAACCATGCCCCCAAGTGCCACACCTATATGTCTTTTAAATACCTTCAGGGTTTGAGACTTGACAATCTTTTCCAGGAACAATTTTTTGTAATATCTAGTTAAAAGCTTCCCTGGTGCAACTTGAGGTTCCTGTCACTTTTTCCCTGGTAGAAGAGACCTCCTTTCAGGTAGAGTGCTCTCATCATCAAGTCAACAGTGATACCAAAGTCATTAGCGTTTTTTCCCTTAAGTTTTAATCTTCTCCTGTGTAGAATGGGAAGATGTTAGTGAGGCAGAAGAAGACTGTTGCCTGCCACAATCTCTTGATCAGTTGCTCTCTGATGAGAGAAAAGTTTGTCATCCTCCAGACAAGATAACAGAAGTGGCCTTACAAGGGAATCAAGGAAAGGAAAGCACCTGCCTATCAAAAGCTGTGAAGGTGAAGAGGAATAACTGGCATATATCAACAGAAGTATAGACTGAGGAAGAACACAAAATGTTGGTTTTGAGGCCTCTGCATTCAAATCTATAAAACTAAGCCTGGCTGCTTTGCTCTGCAGCTATATAAAAAGAAATGAAGCACTAAACTAGCAAAAAAAAAAGGAGCAGTAAATTTTTTAGGAGGAAGCCTTTCATTCCCCAGAGTATAGCAGTCATTTCAGTGAGGAGTACATGGACAGGCTGATACGCTGCCCTCATAATATAATTTGGAAAAACAAAATCATCTCTAATGAGCTGCAGCTGAGCAAATCATTATTCACCTCAAAGCTCTTTTTTATCAAATTATATTTTAGCCAAGCACTTGCAAAATTGTAAGTAATGCTGCTGTGGAAAAAGTTGAAATAAATTTACAGTATGAGCAGAAGCAGCAGAAATTCATTTTTATGGCTATATTATTAGTTTGGTATGTAAAGATTCACCTGCACAAGTTCCCATGCTCCTTTGTAAGTGCTAATATTTTGACATAAGTGTGATAATTCATATGCAGATTTTTCCTTCCTAACTCTCAAGAGTTAAGAGATATTTTAGTTTTCCAACTTTCTGATAAAAAGCAGCCCATTTTGCATGAATACATGTTATATTAGATGTTATATCACTGAAAGTGGCAGTGTATTCTGGGACCCCCAACATAAGAAGGGCATAGACCTGTTTGAGTGAGTCCAGAGAAGGGCTATGGAGATGATCAGAGAGAAAGACCACCACTCCTATGAGGAATGGCTGAGAGAGCTGGGATTATTCAGCTGGGGAGAAGGCTCTAGAAAGATCTTACAGTAGCCTTCCAGTACCTTTTTACAAGACCATGTAGAGAGAGGACAAAGGGGAACGGCTTCAAACTGAAAGAGGGTATATTTAGATTAGATATTAGAGAGAAATTCTTTACTATGAATGTGGTGAGGCACCGGAACAAGCTGCCTGGAGAAGCTGTGTGTTCCCTGTCCCTGGGGGTGTTCAAGGCCAGGTTGGATGGAGCGCTGAGGGATCTGATCTTCTGAAACATACCCTGCCTATGACAGGGGGAATGGAACTAGATGTTTTTAAAGATCCTTTTCAACCCAAACCACTGTATGATTCTATTAAATTACTGCCTTATTTTTAGCAGAGCAACTAAATATAGATTTTCATCATCCAGGCTAGAAAACCATGCTACACAAGTTTATAAAATGCCCTGTATTAGCAGAGATTTTCTGATACTATTGGAGATGTCTTTCAGGAACAAAGTTTTTTGATAACAGGCTTTAGTCTTCATCATTATTTATGAGTGTAGTTCAAATCTCTTCCAAACCAAAGCATCCAAAAGAAAAGTAGAGGAAAACTCACTTAAGGCAAAAGGGCTATTTCAGTGCATGGTAAAACAATAATACACTACTAATACTCTTCTAAGCCAATCTCTTACAAAATTATACTTTTTTATTATTATATTTTAATTCATTAAATCCTATTGCTTAGTATGAACGCATAACAGAGTAGAAAATAGAAATAACCAATGTATTCAAGTATTTTCTCAATTTTCACAAAATCAATTTCTAATGCTCCATAGTAAGATTTTCTCTATTAATGGTTTTCATTTGAAATGGTCAGAAAAGCTTCAATATTCAGTTCCCAATAAGCTCATAAAATGTGAAATCTCATTGCTCTTCCACACCTAATTATTTTATTCTCTCTCTATCTCTCTTTTTATTATTATTATTATTATTAGTCCCCATTCATCTTTTCTGTCCTATATTGTAGATTTTGGACAACTGGGGATGAAGTTAATGGTTTCTTGTTCCAGTTTGTTTAGTTTAGTTTAGTTTAGCTTTGCTTATTTTGCTGTGGGTTTTTTTGTATTTCAGGCGGCTATTATCCATAGAATGTATTAAGAATAGATGAAGAATTCTTTACCTATGCTTCTTGGAAGCATGATAACATAGATTATTCCTAATTCTGAGGTCTTGCTTTATAGTCTTATTGCTTGTACCATACCAAATTCGATAGGCTTCAAGGGCATATGAAAGCAAAATGTACTCTTATTTGAGGCATTTCAGTCTTTTTTGGTTTTTTTGGATACCATCTGAAGTAGGCCTGTGGGATCCTAATCACTGATTCTATTCTTGGTCACTCATAATCACAGTACAAATACATTTCTAAGTCTCAGGAAAGATTTTACCCAGCTTATTCAAATAAAGTAAAAAAAACCCCAAAAACCTCAAACCACACCTCAGAAGACACTAGTCCAGGCTAGCCAAGTACTGGGTAAAGTAGACAATTCTGTGTAAAATAATTAGGCACATAATTTTCTGCTTCTAGATCAAAAGAAGATAATGAGCAATGAGGAAAATTCTTCATAATATTATACAGACTAAGTTTGGGTCATTAGATCATCATCTAATCTGCCTTTCTACATATAACAGTCCATTAAGCTAGCAACAGATACACTTTAAAGAGATTAAAGTATGTTAGTTAGACTGAAGTAGCCCAGTTTTCAGAAAATGAAACTATATGGCAAGGGTAGAAAGAGAGAACAGGCTTTAGCAAGGTCCATAACTTCTGCTACATCAGTAATTGATTTGGTAAAATGGCCTGAAAACCCAAATTATGTCTATCCTACAGAAGGGAAAAAAATCTCCAAATTCTGATATTTTAATATGGAATTAAAGAAAGGAAGGAAATTCCTCACTATTAACAAAACTCTGGTGGTCTTAGTACGTGACTAAGAACTTTCCAAAAGGAACTGAAGAAAGGATATCCTCTGCCACTAGAGTCTATTAAACCTTATGACTTTACTTCATCTCCATCCACAATAAAAAAGACACTTGGAAGAATTTCTTGTTGCAATCTCCTTTTTCTTAAGTATACGTTTAACAAATTGCACATAATTCGGCAAAATATTCCCAGCTACAATGACTGGTAACAGACTCAAGACACTGTGATTGACTAAGAACATTTTCTTAATGCAAAGCTGCAGACACTGCAAACACATTAAGACAATGCAAGAAAACCAGAAGGAAATCTGGTATATGATCTGTGATGTTTCTTTTTATGCTCATCAAGTCATTGCATGATGCTCGAAGTTATGATTCCAGGAAGCAAAGTATACCTATTTATCACTCTGAATTTTCCACTTCCACAGTGCTTTAGGAAGAATAATCCTAATTAGGTTCTTTAAATATTATTATTAGAGCTAAGCAAATAATTTCCTAAAGGTTTATTTCATGGATTTGGGCACTTTTGTCCCTTAATATGTTTAGTCAGTAAACTTTCCTATTAGTCAACCAGCTGTATAAGCTGGTCAAACAGTATTTGTTAAATTCATTCGATGATCGATCTGTATCAAATGTAGGATAAATTGTTCATGAGTAATTGGTTCTGCTATTGAAAGAGATCCAATTACCATCCCTAGCTTTAAAAGAAACCTGTACTCCACGGTGCACAAGGTAAAATAATCTAACAGTACAGGCTGTACATTTGTAGTGCAGCTGCCATGCATAATTCTCTTAACTGCTTTTCCTCAAACTCCTATCGTGTAGGACACAGTGCCCTTGAAAGACATAAACTGAGTATAGATCTCCCTAAGTCAAACAATCTCCCTCTACTATTTCATCATGTTCAAGTGTGTAGTCTTTTTAGAGGCCCTGTGGTTGCTATATTTTTACTATGCCAGGTATTTTCTGAGTTGTCCCATGGAGATGCAGGAACATTAAGAAGGAAGAGTGGCTAGGCACTAATTCAGAAGGCTTGAGATTAATTTCCCGCTTAAGTGGTCTCAGTTCTCCATCAACAAAAGATGTAGATATAGTACAGTCTCATCTCAAAAATATATTGAGGAGAAATATTAATTCAAGAGTGGGAATTATATTGAAACTGTTGCAATAGAATATTAAGCAAAATATTGATATATGTATCAAAAAGAGTCCTGACAATGTAACTCAACCCCGTTTTCCTCTGAGGTGCCATAACCTACATCTGAAGTGCCAAAGCATGCAGTAGAGGCAGGAAGTCTGCCTGGCACATTCTGTAAGTGATCGAAAAAAACCATATTATTCATGGTGCAGGGCATTATGAGCAAAGTATATTATCTTTAGCATTATGGGTGTATTTTTAGCTTTAATGACTCTCCATCTTTACAAACAGACTTTCAAATGGATTTTAAGATTAAAATATGGTGCCATTCCAGGACGATTTACATGGTGGTCTTAGTACAAGTCTTGAGTCAAGCTGAAGAACACACAGCACTAGCTGGGTTTCAGCTTCTTTAATACTGCTTATAAAGGGTTGAAACTTCTCCCATGTCAATTCCAGGTGAGTAATAGAGAAAACTGTAAAAATACAAGAAGCTTTGTGCATGAAGAAGTGAATCTGCAGTAGTTACATACAGTATAGAAACAGTCTTCAGGGGTCAATCACCTGTTGTTATGTGGTAAAATTCTACAGTATATATAGCAAAGAATTGTGGTTTCCTCACATTAAACTCTCTATTCCTCCTCTGTCCCAGAAAATCATGCTTTTATTGCCTGCTGACAATAGCCTCTCTGCTATGCTATCCTCTGAAGGATGGTAGGCATTGTTTGCGTGTGCTCACTGGTATGGTCTGAAACGGTCAGGGGGCATGCTAACACACATGCTCTTAAACAGTGCAAATGACTACAAGGATGGCTTTTAAGCTGAAGTTTACTTGCTAGTGTAACTATAAGCTTCCAGTTCAGCACCTGTGGAACCAGGTTAGCAGGGTCTAGGGCCAAGGAAATCTTCTCTGGCTCCCATCATGCTGAACATTTTAGATAATATTTTCTTAGGTACAGCATCATGCAAATTCTACTACGTGATTTCTGGTTCTAGATCATACGCAGCTTGTTTGGATGGCAAAAAGACAGGGACTTGTCTGTATCTATGCTTTAATGTATAAAATATTGTATTTATGTGTATCAACTGCTTTATATGAACTTCAGGAACATCATTTTTTTGAAGACCGTGCCACTAATTTTTTTTAATGCATTTCAGATGATAAATGAAAGGGATTCAGCTCAGTTTTTATGGGAATATTCAGGTTGCTACCCCCTCCTCTATTCCTGGTCTGAGTTGGTTAAATAACTTTATTGGTAAGTTAAGCGCACTGAGACAACTCATAAATGCTTTCATAAGCGCACATATTTATTATAGCAACACCGTCTGTCAGCAGCTTCCTTATAAAGCCCTATTTTCAGGGATTTATGGAACTGACATATGTATCGTGGGGGGACAAGCCCACATTTGCAGGGCGATGACCTTATAGGTCGTTACCTCTATTTTCTCTGATTCTTTAAATATGCTGTGCTGTTCACTTTGAGAAGCAGACTGAGCAATTTTGTGAACAGCTCCCAAGTGTAAAAACGTCCATTTTTCTTCTTTAATTTGTATGCACATGAGCTAGACTTCGAATTTTGTGCAGCAAAAAGGTATGTTTAGATGCCTGTGCAATTTTAAAGAAGCATTACCTATTTTTAAGTGTTCTTTGGCAGTAAGAATATTTCACAGTGTAACTTACTCACAATTAATATTTTCAAAAAGGAAATATAGAAAGAAAAGATAAATCTGCTCTAGTTAGAAATGCCTTCTTTTGTGCAACAAGTCAGACTTGCAGCTCTTGAAAAATTGCCAATGCCGACCAAAGCCAGGTAAGTCAAACCACTGAATAGCATCAAACAACATTTTGCATAGTTTGAGTTGCTAACTAGCATAGACATAACAAATGAAATTTTTGCAACAGAATAGAATACCAAAATTATTAAATGCAAAAGTATTACAGCCAATTTAATGTATTTTTGAGCATGAACACTAAAGAGAGAGATGAACATGCAGGCAGCTGTGTAAAATAGACTCTTCTGTGTAGTGGGGAAAATTCCTTTGACAATCTATTCTGTCCTATTTTTAAATAATTCTTTGGCCAATCCTGAAACTGAATCCCAGGCCTCAAATAAATTGGATCTAATGAAACAGAAATGCAGCTCAAAGGAATTATCAAAATCTCCTCTAAGTATGAATCCAGATTTGAGGAATGGAAGCCAGGCTACTGCTTTTCAAGCCACCAAAGAATTTTAAACGTGTTACAGAAGTGTTTCACTTGGTTGAGAAACTGGGAAGTTATGAAGCACAGAGCTGTATTAATGTGCCTCTGTTGAATGATAAATGGAGTAGTGGCCTTTGGAAAAGTATGCAGAGTAATAAGAATGTCAGTAGGATATATCATGCAGGGAAAAACCCATTGTCCATGAGAATCTTCAAAGGCTCATTTCCCACTATAGTATTAACCTGGCTGAATGCCTCAGCTAAGGACATAGAGGGTAACTAATATACCTAACATATTTCATGGTAACATATTTATTAAGCAATATACATAATGTATTACATCTATCCATGTAAACATGTTTAGGCAGTACATAATTGTGTAATGCCTATGCTATGCACAGAAAACTTGTGTTAGGCTTTTTGAAAAAAACCCACATAGTATTTCTTCATCTAGACTTACTTTACCTTTTCCAAGGCACTGCAATAGATTTACCCTATAATCATTTTCTATTGTTACAATCGAAGGTGAAGTTCTAAATTTGATAGCAAAAAAGAAATATTCCTGGCTTCCTAGTCTGGAATTAAAGAATTTACAGTATTAAAACATTCTCAGCAAGTTGCTCTTCCAGCAAACGTCATGTATTCACATCTCATTTTCTAATAAAATAAAATATGTCTTGCCTCTGACCCCTATAAAAATTTTATACAGTGGACATGAAAGAAGGGAATCCGATTAATTTTTCCATTTCCACAGTAAGGCAAGGCTTATTTCACAAACACCAGCATTATAGAAGATCAAAATAATATCCATTAACATAAATTATTCTTTCTCAGAACTGTTTTCCTCTTGGTATTGCTTAACAGAAACCTCAGAGTAAATAAGTAAGTTTCTTTTTATGCCAGTGATTAGTAATGAATAAACAGAGCAAGTACTAAAGCTGACTTTGCACCTACTGAATGCTGCAAGTGTCTGTACTCGTTTGATATGCATCTAGCAAAGCTTGGATGTTCCCAAAAGGCCACTCCATGAACACTGAGAGAGCAGCGTCTGCTAGTGGTGCCTGTAAGACACAAAGAAGACAGAAAATATTTATATAAGTGAGAGCAACTGGAAAGAATAAACCTTATTTAATCTATATTCCATGCTATTTTAAAGGCACACACAGAAACAATTTCATGCAATGATCATCAGTATATAGAGAGTAGTATAAGATCCTGGAACACATTTCAATGTTTACTTGATTGCTTTTTAGCAGTGTTTTTTTAATTAAAAAGATTTTTATGTTTTCCCTTGTTTTCATTGGTTTGCCTGATAGATCCAGTCAAACTGGTTTCTCGTCAGCTTTTTTCTCTGTGGCTGTAATGCTCATATGTATGTGTATACTTATGTATATATACAGATACGTGTATACACACTACAGATGCATGCATATATGTAAGCTTTAAGAGACAGCATATGCACATGTGCATATTTGCATGCATGTGCATAAGTAAATACGTGAGGTTTATATAGATATATTCACGTATATGCACATTTATAATAGTCTAGTAATAATTTATCTAGGACACAAAGTAAAATATTTCTCCCCTTTCTTATCATGGCAAGATTAAAGTAGTACCATACCTGTGGCATTAAGAGGACAGCGATTGAATGCCATGTCCCCAGCTGGGGTCCTTTTCCACACCATTGACATCAAATAGTCTTCAGGACATATTTCATAAGGTGCTGTCATTTATAAATGAGAATTTAAATAGAAACATTAACACAGTTTATATCAGAAAAATAAGTGTTCAATTTCATCCTACTTTTTCCTGAGATGTGTATATTAACATAACTTGGGTTAATTTTAAGTCTGAAGTACAAAAATGAGAAGGCTGAAATTTTTCATATCTATGTTTGTGATGGTATTTATTTCATATAACCCATGGCTTTTTTCTACCCAATAAGCAAGCACATTTTAGATTGTAGTTACAATGTTAATAGATTTGAATCTTTCCTTGTTGCTCTATTTTGATCAATAACACTAAGAAACAATCAGAAGATGATGAGACTTAAACTGTGATAAGTTATAATGCTAATCTTGAACTAAAATTTGTAAAGACTTTCCTGAAATTGAATCTTTATGTGAAAGAATCAGTTCTGAAATGACAGCTGAAACATTAAGTGTGTTAAAGGTGCTAAATGAGAGCTGTATATTCTAAAGGCTATTATAAAACCAGGTTATTTCTTTGAAATGTGTTTCAGTACAAGTTGGTACTTAAGAAAGGATAGTCAATAATGTGGGACTGAGTGTCTATAAAGCAAAATAATATTTTACTGGTTATTGCAATACCATTTAAAGGGAAAAAATATTGTCACTATTTTGTAGTAACAGAACTGCATGTGGAAAAATAAATTTCAGCAAATGCTTCAAGTTTTATTTTCACATGGTTACAACTACAGATTCCTTTTGCTCTTTGTATGTTAGTGTAGATTCCAGTTTATGATTTTGGAGTAAATTAGATTAGCAAAGAAAACATCTGGCTGAAGTCATCTCACAACTCACACCACTGACATGTTAGTTACTGAAATCTAATTCACTCCAAGCTCAGCAGAGAAAAATGAGGAATTGTTTATTATTATATGTATTTCCAGAAAAAAATGTAACCCTGCTGTATTACAGCGAAGTGGTTACAAAACAAGAAAAAAGAAAAGAGAAAGGAAATTCATTCTAGCAGATGGTGTGATAACGCAGAAAGCAATTCAATGATTCACTCATGGCTGCACGGGAAATCTCTAGCAGAGGCAGGAACAGACTACAGATTTTGCCCATCCCATTATCTAACCCATAAAATCGTCCATCTTCCCTGTTTTGTACTTCTGCTGACGGAAGTGTGAGCAAGGGAACTGAGTAGACTTTTGCACAAAGCTGTACCCTCTCTTCGTAAAGGACAAAGAATACCTAGCAGATGGCTCAGTAATACTAATATGAATCACAGTTGGGCAGAAAAATTGCTTGCTAAATTTGCCTCACCATCAGCATTCCTGAATCGTAAATCAAGACAGTCGGTGCCGCTAAAAAATCAAGAGATCCATTAATGGCAAGACCCAAAGAAAGTCAGTTATATTCATAATCTAGAATACTATCCCTGCTTCAGATATGCCCACAGAGTGAATTCATCAGGACAGTGTTACCCTGGGAAAAAACCAGATTTTGATAAACATAAGCCATCTGGTGACATAAGCAAAAGCAATTACTATTCTATTATGACCTTATAAACAAAAGAAATGTTCTGTTTTGAGGAGTGTAAATCAACATAATAAGGAGGTAATATTATAAATTACATAAATTTGCTAGAGCTTAGAGCTCGCTCAGAACTATATTTGTTATGCAGCTGTGGTCATTTCAAATGTGTTGTGTTCACTAATCATCACTTTAGGTGCTGGTTCTCAGAACTACAACTTTTCTTCCCTCCACATACTGAATGTTAAATGTGAGTGTTTTTTTCCTGAAAAAAATATATCTATATATATACATGCATCCATATGCACACTTAAAACCACCATATTTTCTCTTTTACATTACCAAGACACAGGTAATATCAGAGATTTCTCATGTATTTGGAAGGGTACCAGCATGCTTTTGAATTATATTTTTCAGAACTCAAGATCATATTGAAATCCTAACCAAGTTCCAGAGATAAACAGTGCACTTGTGATCAAAGTAAAAGACACTCCAAAGACCTAGAGTTATCAGGAAAGGGATGTGGGAGCAGTTGGAACTTGGAAGAAGTTTCACTTAGCCCAGCCAAAGACCTTTTCTTGATCTCTGGTTGACTCGGCTTTTTAATGCCTCATAGAAGGATCAAGGAGTGCTGTGGATAAAAACAAACTCCTTCCTCCCAAAGCTAAAACCTATCTGGCAGAGCTTACTCATCAGGCATCCACCCACATTAAAGCATCTGTGAGGCTGCAACCCATGTCGCTCATGGAGGCATTATAGTCACACTGGAGTGGTACCATATCTGAGTTAAAAAGCCATGTTGATCCTACTGGCTCTTCTCAAGGCCAGTTGAAGTATTTCTGTAACTATGGCACAATTAATTCCTAATACACCCACAGATAAATATGAGTTTCCTGTACAAAATCATAGAGAACTACTAGAATTTAGAAGCAAATACTGAGGTAAAATTGTCTATCACTGGCAAATAAAAGGCAGGCCTCTTTCATGCATGATGTGAATCAGCAGCATCTTCCTACACAGAGCACGCATTCAAATGTACCACGTTACACCCTTGCAATGACAGGCCTGAATTCATCCCACCTAAGCACAAATATTTAACAAAGTCAATGGCCTAGAAGCACAGTCTTCTTCTGACATTACTGGAGAGAAGACATGCATCTCCCAGAGGCAACTGACCCAATGGGGATCTGTGGAAGCTCAGTACAACACACAAAGCAAGAGACACACATGCAGCCTCACAGAGTTTACTGTGTACACAGGCAGATAACAGAAATGGGAAAGGGTAAGGAGGCAAGTTAGCCTACAGCACACAGTAGCTCAAATGATGGTAGAACTACATTCCTCTCCTGGACCCTAATTCAACACCCCAGGCAAAATTATCATACACAAAGGCAATAGGAAAAAAGCTTTTGGATGTCTTATAGAATAGTGTTATAATCAGAGACAAAAAACCCCAAACAACCCAAAACAAAACAAGGTTTAATTTCATTATTTAGCTGAATATAATTTGAATTATTTGAATCTTCTCTTTTTTTCTATTCTATCTTATCTACCTAATACTGCTGTGAAAAAAACTTCAACCATTGGTGGGAAATGATTGGCTATTCTTTGGTTGTTGTGCACTCTTGTCTTTCTGTTAACTACCAAGATAGTCTAGCACTGTTTTCAGTTATACTTTGGTCTAAAGTGCTCCTATATTAGGCTTTATGCTACTGAAAATATGCTTATAGGAAAAATACTGACAATCTTTTTTGAGTAAAATCCACATAAAGCATTTATATTGGAAACATCTATCGAGTTAATATAGATTTAACTATTAGGGAATTCAGTATTTCTGGAAACCAATACTGTACTATTGAAACATGATATATTCTTAAAGCTATCATAAGAACATAGTCCTATTTTTATAAAAATAAATTTACAAAGTCTTCTGTATACTATTGCACTTTGGTTTTGGTTCTCCCAACTCTTCATTTTTACTGACACATTTGGTGGAAATTGCCTTATTTCTCTCACACATTCTTCTACAAGTTTCTGATCACCTTGCCATGTAACTCCTTATCAGATACAACTTCTTTTGTTATCTAGCTGTCTCCATTATTCTTAGGGGACAGACAAAGTGTTCATTCATCTTGTGTAAGTTTTCTGCTGTGACTCCTGAGTGACTAGCTGCTTACCAAATATAGAAGCCTTTTTTACTTTCTCTGATTTGTTTCCAATTTTCTGAAGTTATCTTTCACAGAAAAATACTTTGAGTGCAGAGTACTGCTGACCTGCTAGCAGTGAAGTTTAACTTTAGACATTTGGGATGCAACAAAGCAGCAATAACTGAATCCAAAATATCTTCAGATTCTTGTTTTTCATTCCCAGATTATTGCACAATGGAGGGAAAAAACAACAATTTAAAAATTTATAGCCGTGAATAAAAATAAATCACAAAGAAAGATACTTGAATTTTTTTCAGAAACCAACTGTTTCTGAACATTTGTTCAGAAGCTCAGTTTGTTTTGAGAAACCAACTTTCAGATAGTTGTTGCATGCAGGTAAAACCTTACAAAGGGAAGGCTTTGTAAAATCATGGCTCAGGCCTGCTACTTTGGCTAAGCAGAAAAGGACTATGGGAAAAGGACTCTGCTGAATTAGAGGTAGAAAAACAAGTTATGTAACCATCTTGTTTCCACATTGTGGTGTATGGTGGTTGGTTGAACTGTGTTTGTTATGATTAAAAGTTAGTGTCTGATTTAAAAGTATGTGATTGGCTAATGGCTTAAAAAGGCTGGGTTTGTGGAATAAAGCAGCTCGCCTTTGCACCTGCCTGGGGACTCTGTGTCACTTTGGACCCTCAGCTCATAGATTGTACTTCTGAGCTTGCCTCTCTTAATGCTGCTGAAAGTAATTCAGTCCATGCCCTAGTCATTTGAAGAGAATCACTGAGAAACTATGAAGAAAATATTGTATAATATTCAGATAATGCAGAACTCAACCTACAGAATGTCCAGGCAAGATTTTCCGTTATCAAGTAAACAGCTCTGTTTGCAAAGCATCTTATTAACATCAGTCACTACAATAGAAAAAGATTTTATTAGCCTTTTTTTTTCTTACCCAGTTTAAAGCAGCTATAATTTAACTTTTTGTAGGTCTATAAACCTCTGGGTGATACAAACAGGTGCAGCTTCATAGTCTCAACAAAAATATTACATGGTTCTACACACCTGAGGATCTTGTTTTATGCAAAGCAATGCTAATACAAGAAAAAGGATCAACATTTTAGTTTCTCACATTTTTCAGTTGCTAACACAAAACAAAAAACCAGTGAGACAAAAATAGCTTTTCTGAGCTATTTAAGGGCTAGGAAGAAATGCATACAAATAATAAAATTTGCTTATACTTTGAACAACTCTGTATAGTACCTTCCAATTTTACTTCTTGTTTATAGAATGTAAATCTGTATATAATTTTATAGAATTTTGGTAAATTATCCACTCTCTATATTTAAATCTGAGAGTCTTCAGTAAATGTCAGACTAGAGGCAAATAAATCTGTAATTCATGTATAATGGTCTGCACAAGCATAGCTTGTTAAAAGGTGCTTTAGGTTATAGTTTCTATAAGCACACTAAATCTAAACTGGAATTTATCAAGTAAATGAATAAATTCACCAAATGGCAAATAAAGGTCTGTGTGCATTTGATTTGTAAATACATCTGTAAAATATTTTATTAACAGCAGGTGGCAACCTTTGAAAATTGGACCGCAGCAGTACGGTTTTATTTTTAAATATACAAATGCAAATTATTTCAAGAATGGTTTTATAAGCAGCATCTAGTTCACTTGACTGCTTATTGATAAGATTCATATTAATCTTCTATTAGTCTATTAGCGCTTTCTTAAAGGAAGTCTGCATTACCTAAGGAAATAAGTTTGCTTAGGAATCCAATGCAAATACTATTTTGTACTGCTTTTCAAATAATGAAATTTGTATTAAAATTAAAGAGATAATTTAAAAATCAAGTTAAATTCAGTTAACATCTACACTATAGTGTTATAACTTTCTAGCTACAAATAGTCTTTTCTGTTGTTCTTCGAATGTGATGAGATTAATTGTTTTACTGTACAGTTTTCAAATACCTTAAAAACTGTTCTTTGATGTCTGTCAAGAGCTAAAAATGGTGCCTACAAAAAAAATATGGTCTTGATAACATAAAATTCATATCTGATAAATTTCTCATTTCCTGACCTAAAGCATCCCTGCCATTTAAGTCCTTCTCTGACTACCAGAGAACATAGCCAGCAATAATGTCCAGAAGTCAGATTGCTAGATTGATTTTTTGCTCCTTCCTGGCTTGCAGTTCAGATCACATAATTTCCCAAGTGAGCTAAAACATCTCACCCTACTAACACCTTACTTTTTTATCTTTCAGCTAACCAACAGTGCATTCTTTTACTTTAGGACAATGTGCGTTTACAACAAATACTATCTGATTCACCAGATATTATTCTTTATTTGAAGAAGTTCAAAAGTACACTTTTATTAGCTTTTAGTGGGAAAGACTTAAATCTGTTGGGAGGGCAAAGTAAAAGTGATACAAAGTATATATAAAAAGTGATATTTAAGCATTATATTAATGCTTAGTAATAGAAAGATGTGTCTTTCTTTTGAAATTACTTTTATTTTTATAAAATACTGTTCATGTATTCAGCCATTCATTCTCTACACCATGGTAAGGCTCACTTTATCTCTTATTTTTACTGCACTGGAATTTACCCCAAATGTATTAGAGATGTCCCTTGTACACTGGATAAAAGGAATTCCAAATTACAAAGCCAGCCCTGATATTCTTAGATACAGTGCATTCAAAGAGATTTTCTGTAGCAAATTGTTCATGCTTCAAGTACTATAGGCATTCCTAGGCAATCAAATACTTTTTAATGATAACTATTTTTACTATGCTACTTTGCTTTACTCAGCGCATGATGCATTGGCCATTTGT
This sequence comes from Pycnonotus jocosus, assembly GCA_013400435.1. Classification (NCBI taxonomy): domain Eukaryota; kingdom Metazoa; phylum Chordata; class Aves; order Passeriformes; family Pycnonotidae; genus Pycnonotus; species Pycnonotus jocosus. The sequence goes on from VWYP01023845.1 coordinate 58,828, forward strand.
CACCCAGCTGCATGAACAGAAATCTACTGAGAAAACCAGCAGTGACTTGTCTAAAGCAAGGCCGGATATGGCTCTTTAAAGCTATTACTCTACAAACATCGATCCTGTCTTTCCTAAAGATGCCCACTAATGCAAGCCATGTTGCAGTGTAAATAATAACAGCAATTATATTTTCATCTCACCAGGACACCTCTGTTCACTGCATCGTCTAACTTCCTCTCCGGTTCCTTCGCACTGTTGCCCAGTCACAGCTGCGCCTTGACAGATCCTTATCCGTCTCTCCCAGCCACCATCACAGGATTTGGAACAGCCACTCCAGTGGCCCCACTGGTTCCACTGGCCGTTTGCTGTTTGGAAAAACATAACTACAGTGGTGATGACAGTCATAACAGAGAATTACACTTTTAAAAAAATTAATTGTATGGTGCTGTTGTGCAGTAACAATATACATTGACAATATGCCTAACTATTCTTAAAAGAAACTAAGTAAAAACATTTTTGCATGTGATATTTTACAATCTTGACTTTTACCTGCTCTGACTGAGCAAATGAGGCTTAAAGTTAAGTCCACATAGAAACTACACATCCTGGAAGGCTACTTTTGTACTGTCAGAGTCTCAGCACAAAAGGGAATCAGTTAATATTTACTTTTTAGGTTCATGAGAAACTTAAATTCTTTAGGCTTCAAAAAATCTGCCTAAAACTGCTGAATATCCTTCAAACAGCGATGAAACCAAAAAGCTGATGTGCAGCCTTCATCCAGCCTTTCAGGGCACATTCTTCAGTGTGGGAACTGACAGTGGTCAGAACATAGATTTTTAGGCTTCAGGCAGCAGCAGCAGCAGAGCCTGTGGGAACTTAATGCTTTCTCACACTGGCCTGGGAAATCGTAAGGAGGAATCAAAACAATCCTTGGAAAGTGAATGACTGTTAACAGTTGGTGTTTTCATCTGCTTGTTCTTGTTTACTTGTAAGAAACAGTCGAGAGGTGTTGTTCTAAATGACCAATCATATTGATTGTACTGAAACACTGCGTAAAAGAGTCTGGCTTTCAATATACTTTCACTACAAGCTTTCCGCAGAAACCAGAGTTTATACTTATTGTTAATTGAGCCGACTCGAATTGTAACAATACCTCAGCTTCTTACATCATCAAGTAAATAAGAATGAAGCCCCAGGACCCACAGACTCACAGAACTGTTAGGGCTGGCAGGAACCTCTGGAAATAATCCAGTCCAAACCCCCTGGCAAGGCAGGGTCACTGACAGCAAGTGACAGAGAAACACCTCCAGGTGGGTTTTGAATGTCTCAGGAGAGGGACATTCCACAGCCTCCCTGGACAGCCTGTTCAGTAAAGAAGCTCTTACTCGCGCTGACATGAAACTTCTTATGTTGTAGGTAATGACTCTTGTTTCGCGCTCCCGCGGGGTGAGGCTGCTCTGGTCCTTGCAGCCCGCCGGGGCCGCAGGGTACTCACCGGTGCACTCGGGGTTGTAGCACTCCCGGCTCTCGGCCCAGGGCCCTCTGCACTCGGAGCCGCCGTGCGCCGCCGCCGTGCACTGCCGGCTGCGCTGCTGCGTGCCATTGGAGCAGGTCACCGAGCACTGGCTCCACGAGCTCCACTCCTGCCACTGTCCGTCCACTGCCGCCGCGGCCACAAAAGAGATGGACACAGCACAGTTACCAGCGGAGCCAGGCAGGTGACCTCGGGCTGGGCCCAGCCTGGCTTCTTATGGCAGTCAAATACAGAAACCAACGCCATGAGCTGCTTTAAACTAATATAAAACTGTTTTCCTTTTTCTTCAAGTAAAGAGTGCCCCATGTCCTCTAATTGTACACTGATACAAAAAAAGATAAATAATGATTTTGGTCACATACAGTTTGAAGGGTCTTATTAAAAACAAGGCCTTATAAAAAAGACTTGTCTTTTTAGGCAAAAGTGAGGGCTGTTCTTGTGTTCTGTAAATAAACCCTGAGCCCTCTGAAGTGATTTATAAGAGCTGCAGTGATAGTTCAGATAGGTCAGATTACAAAGTTATTGGTCCTCACGGCGAAACCAGATGTCTTTAGTTGAACAGGAAAAGGAAAACAGGAGTTTCCACTTTGCCTCACATACAGTCTCTCTACTTTGTATTCACAATGCTGAACATATTTTTATCATTCATCCTCCTTGTAAAGTAAATGATCCCAGTTCTTCAATATTCTGGTGAGATAAAATGTAGCAGGACTGAAACCTCCTTCCTTTCCTTCCTTTCCTTCCTTTCCTCCCTTTCCTTCCCTGCATTTCCTTCTCAGACCTGCTGTTGTGTTTGCATATTTCATAATCTTCTTTCTGAATATGTCAAGTTAGATGTCTAAACAAAATGGAAATGGTGGAAATGGCACTGTATTTAGTAATTTGTATTAGCCCATGCACTTGAATTTGGATGAATATTCTCGTGAGTAAAGGTTAATGACTGTTGTTAGTAATTTTGTATATCAGAAAGCTTCTTGAGGTAAATGAAAAGATTAAAAACCAAGATAATGAAAAACATAAAGCAATTATGCTTCCATACAAGTTAAAAACTATATGGTCGATAATAATAGGACTAGACAGTATGTTTTAAAACAGGCAAGCATTATGAAATGTGTTATGACTAATTGTGCTAATTCCGGATCCTGCATTCATAGAGATTACGACAATCATCGGTTCCTCATTGCCCCTGTAGTTAAATATAATCTCAAAATGTAGGTTCTAATATAATTTTGATTAATACTCGTCCTTGAAAACCTGGTTCTATAACTACTAGTGCTATAAAAGCACCACCACTCCAAACAAGGAATTTCACTTGGTGCACTTGCCAAACCCTGTTTTCAGGATTCTTCTAAGGGGGAGTTGGAATAACAGCTCCCTAAGCTGATGGTGTTAATATCTAAAATAAACCCCAGAATCTTAAAGTTAGTGTTTAAACATACTGTTCTGTATGGGTGCATTACTGTTCAGTGAATAAATAGTAAACTATTTTGCTAATGTCATACATTAACAACAGAACATTTCAAAGGTACTATCCATATCCTGGGCCCAAGATCTCAGCACCAGTGAATTAAACGAAGAGTTTTGCCGAGGTTTTTCCCTAAAGTTCTGTATTAAATATTCTATGTAACGCCTGGCTGTGAACCACTTCTCAATGCAGATGCCTCTGAAGCTATGAAGCTGCGTCTTGATAATTTATTCAGAAGAAAATGGAAATCTTTCCAAACATGGATGCTAGTTCTACTCATTAATCATAAAAGGTTTATGTGAAAAGGAAAACATTATGGAAATTACATTTCAATGCACCCTCTTCAGTTTTATTTGTTGCTATATAGTATTATTTAGGGTAGGAAAGATCAAATCAATTATTATACTGTCTTTGGAGAAAACTCATTCTGTGGCTTCTCATATATATTTCATACATCTCTCTTATTTATCTTTAGGAGAAAAGAGCATGTGAGTTTTTTATTCCAGAAATACCCTTAAAAATAGAGAATTCAACCTGAAGATTCTCTTAATAAATTGAACACGCAAATTGCAGAAAATCTTAATAAAAAGATTAAGACCTAAAAGCAAAGACCTAAAGTGTTACTTTTAAATGTAACAGTACAGAAGTGCCTCTAAAACTCATTTAGGTACAAATGATGGTTCAAAATCCAGAGTTCTCAAATTGTTTATTTTGACAGATTTGGTGTGATATCTTTTGTGTTTCTTCATAATACTGAAGCAAATTGGATGTATTATATGTATACATGTGTTTTGAAAAAGTTGGTATAAATTAATCACAATCTAAAGACAAAAAGTTAAAATCAATTTTGAAAGAATGCTTTTTTTTAGTAAGCTTTAACTTTAGTGGCTGGATGGTTTAATATGAAGTCCATGCATTGCTTATTTGGTTAGTGGCAATTTTTTGAAATTGATTTAGCACATAACTACCAGAAATGAGGTATCTAAAGTCTGTACTACAAGAACTTAATGGGGATTCAAATAATGGCCTTGTTTGTGTGAGCCTTTCTGTCTGTACACATGTAAATAACATCCATTTTGAATAAATCAGCAATTCAAATATAGTTTCACAAATATGTTTGTCATATGATGAATAAATAATTACAGTGAACCTCTAAGCAAATGTAATTCATACAGATATGGTGGACACAAACTATGCGACCTCTGAATGTCTTTCTTTAAGCCATACTCAGGGAGTTGTTTGCCTTTTGGTTCTCTGAGACCCATCCTGAATCAAGACTTCCTACACAACACACTGTGCCCTAGAGAGAGCACCTCAAAGAAACTAAATACTGTTTGCATCTGTCTTGAACAGTTACATCCTCACTATATACCTTAACCACTACAGTCAGAATTATGAACATTATTACTCAAGGTAGTCACTCTGGATAATGGTTTTTTTTTTTTTCCTGTATGCAAAGGGCTATAAAAGAAATCACAAGCAACCCACATTAAATGCACTGTAAGAAAGCAGAGAGTTGCCATATGAGCTCACCAGGGCAGAGTGCAATATTGCAAGGTTTGTGCTGTGTTTCAGGTCCATCACATGATCTTCCCCCATACTGGGGAGGTATACATGACCTTGTCCTAGTTCTTTGGCCTCGACCACATGTGAATGAACACAAACTCCAAGGTGACCATTCCTCCCAAACGCCATGTACTGCAACAAACCATACAGATTTTAAACAGAAACAGACACACAAGTAACAAAAGGATTTAAAAAACCAACATCAATATTTTAAATACGAGTCATTTTGCCACCTTCAAAGAAATTGGTAAGCTTTATCATAGAAAAACATATACTTTTTAAAACTTAGTTGATTTTAATTTAATCATATTTTCTCTAAAGTATATTTAAAGATATACTTTGAAATATTTTCTTTGATCTTTAAACTAATCTTACTATCACAGTTTCTCTTCTTTGGCTGTTTTACACAAGATGATTTTCCTTTTCAGAAGTTAGTTATGACATCTTCGGTGCCTGACTTGAAATGTTTAATAGCCCGGATTTTCAAGAAGGTAGTTTTTGTGAAAATCAGGCATATACTTTCTGTATCAAGGTAACTCTAAAATCTAGAAGCAATCAAAATTAAGCTTTCTTTTGAAATTACAGGAATAAATGCAGTAATTTATTACTATGTCAATATCACAAACTGGGGCACTAATCTTAAAGCTTTTTCAATTGTTTAAATTCTGGTGGAATTATGGCAGCAGATGTGCTTGATTATCTTTTTCAAAAATTCCAAGACCACATAAGTAAGAGATATGCACCATTTCCTTACGTGAACATCTTCATTGACTTAACAGACCATAATACGTGCTTTACTCTTGGAAAAACATTCATTCAACAAACCGCAAATACCTTCAGAATTCATAATAAACTACAAACTTAAACCACTAATTTTTATACAAATATTTGACAATATAATAATATGTATATAACATACTATACTATAATAATATAATAATATAAATTACATTATAATTACTCATAATATATTACTATAATTATTAATTGTATAATATATAATAAAGTTAATAATTATATAATATATAAGGATACAATAATTTGATAAGTAATAATATAAGCAATCATAGAAGATTAATCTTTCTCTACATTAAGTGTTTTCTGCTATCGGAGAAACTGATATACAATATCCAGGTGAGCTTATATACCATATGCAACCCCTTTATGGAAAAAATCAGTGAAAATTTCAGAAAGTTTTCTCCACATACATTCGTAAACCAGTTCTATATAAATGGAATAATACTGCAAAGCAAACTTTACCTACTTTTCTTCTGCTTAAATAAGAGCAGTTGCACAAATATAAATTAGGCAATGTGAGAAAAGGAATGTAGTCATGAGAATTGCAGAAATGTTAAGCATTTAAGAGAAATCCAAAGACTTAGTATCCAGACTGAACATCTCACTCAGTACCACATAATTCTGTTTCTGAAGCCCTGTATCTTTGAAGGGTGTCTGGAGGGGCAAACTGTGTATAACATCAGAGTGTATCAGTGATAATGATTCACAACATTACAGAAGAAATAGATTTTCTGTTTTGTCCTCACTTTTTTCATCACTGTAAAAGAACTTCTCACATATAGGTTTCCTTTGCCCTGAAGGCACATATCACCTGCCCAGTTTCTACAAATACAACCTTTTTCTTGCAGGAATCAGAATAACATTTCCTGAGGTGAAATTCAGTTGCAAGGCTGTGGAAGGACATTCAGCTCCCTGGCATATTATCACAAATTCATCAGTAAGATCAAGGGGAATTCAGCAAGTAGGTAAGGTCTATTGCCTTTCATTAAAAGTAAGAAAAATTGTCATTTCAGACACTGTGTTGAGATAAAAAGTTTGTTAGTTAACTTCTGAGAAATTGTACCTGACAGAACATGTCCAACTATATTCAGGGAAGATTTTAACCCACTGGACAAGAGCTCAATTGATGAAAGGTTTTCATTTGGTCACGTAAAAGTGGTTCAAAAAGACTACATCCTACATCCTTATTATCCTACTCTAAATATCACATCCATCTGCATTATATTAAAAAAAACAACCCTCAGGAACAGTCCAAAGTAATGTTAAAGTGACAGATTTTAGTCTAGTTAGTTTAGAAATCTTAATGAATTGTGACATTTTTGTCAAAACCAGAAAGTCTAGCACGTCTAAAAATAGTACATTTATGACTATACCTGCACATAACTCTTCTAGTTTCATCTGTTCTCAACAAGTACTATACTTCTACAGCTGTTTTGATTCAGCTATATAATCCAAATAATTTTTTTTCTCATTGGCAAAGTATTAAATTATGAATCCAGACACATCTCTAAGATTCCCTATTTTTATCCTATGAGCAAAATTAAGGAGAAGAGTTTGTCAGATCAGATTCCAAACAACAACTAGTAATAACAATGACATAATTTTGTCTCCTGATACCACAATGGTTCATTAAAATGTTCAGATGCCACAAGAATTTTAAAAAGGTTTAAAACTTAGCTAAACAAAACTAATCCAAATTCAAAAAGATTATTCTCTAGAAAAATAATAAATTGGAAAGATCCTGACTCTATGTAGACATAGAATGGGGTTTTTCAGGGCACAGATAAATTTAAGCCTATTGCTTAATTTGGAATTTTGATTCTACACTGTCAAAATGTTGTAAGTTAGTTGTCTTTATTTGATAAATTAAAAAAAAAAAAAAAAAAAGTGCTGAATGGGTCTTTAAAGGTACTGTCTTTAACCAAGAGGATGTGTATTTGTTCTTGAAAGAGTTGACTGCATGCTAGCAGCAACACAGAACAATTCTTATGTGATTTTGGAACTAAACATAAGCTGAAACAAAATGTTTTATTTTGGGTGCACTGAAAGCAGCCTCTATTTGTCTGTGGTTTAAATTAAGCTGTGACAAAAATCATCTTCCATGACAAATTTTATTTCATTAAATAAAAATGTCACAGCACCTTCTTGCATTTATAGACCTTTGTGTCTGAAACTAGTGGTCCAATAATAAATAAGTGTAACACTAAAACAATGCATTATAGAGGTGCCCACTATTATCCAGATTATCTTTAAAAGAACATCTTAATTTTAAGTTTCTTACCCCTGATTTTTCTTTCTGGTATTTTATTGACATCTTCTTTCTTTAACACTATTTTCTAAATGCAAAAAAATCCCCTATAGCATCTGATGAATTATAGCCAGATGAACTATGCCAAATTACACCAGATGGAGAGCTGGCCCGCAGAGGAGTTACTGTTTTCTATAACACAGTTTCAGATGCAAGATTCATTATTTGGGACAAAAATATTCAGATTATTGCCAGCTTCTCCGTCAAAAACATTGCTAGCACAACAAGTTTGGATTACTGCAAAGCATCTTTCCCATCTCTGCCACTCTGTGAACCTAATCATGTTGAAGTGAACACCCACAGTGTTCACAACACACAACTGCTGTGAAGTGGAAGGAGGCGTTAGGCCATGCTGGCCTTCATCCTACAAACATATTTTGTGAGCTTTTTATTGGGGTTTAAATGCTTTTGGTTTGTTCAGCTTTAAATTGAACAGATATTGAAAAAATATGATGGCCATTGACAAGGTGCTGGTCCAGTACTGTGTCACATCTTCATCAATGACACAGACAGTGGGATTGAGCACACACCAAGCTGAGTGGTGTGGTTGACAAACCTGACAGACAGGATGTCATCCAGAGAGATCTGGACAAGCTGAAGAAGCAGGCCCATGGGAATGCTGTTAGGTTTAAGAAGGTCCTGCACATGGTTTGGGGGCAACCTTGTTTTAACACAGCATGAGAGATAAAAGGATTGAGAGCAGCCCCACAAAGAAGGACTTGAGGCTGCTTGTGAATGAGTGGTTGGACCTGAGCCAGCACTGTGCATTTGCAGCTCAGAAAGCTACACGCATCTTGGGCTGCATCGAAAGCATCATGGCCAGCAGGGTGAGGGAGGAGATTCTGCCCCTCTCCACCACTGGTGGGACCTCACTTGGAGTGCTGCATCCAGCTCTTGGATTCTCAGCATAGAAAGCCATGAACCTCTTGGAGCTGGTCCACAGCACTATGACAGAGATGATCGGAGGGATGGAACATCTCTCTTATGAAGACAGGATAGAAGAGTTTGGGTTGTTCCATCTGGAAAAGAGGTCTACATGGAGACTTTACTGTGGCCTTCCACTGCTTAAAGGGGGCCTCTAAGAAAGATGTGGACAAGCTTTTTGTCAGGCCCTGTTGCAATAAGATCAGGGAGAGAAAAAAGGGAGATAAGTAAAACTACCTTAGCAAATAATACCAGCCAAAGTATAGCATTTGAGAATACAAATGTTTCAAATGGCTTCGTGTTTTCCTGCTCCTGCCATATCTTGCTTTACCCATTAACCTGAAAATGCTAAGCTGCAGCTAAATTTTGTGGCAAAAGGTGTTGAAGGCAATGGAGAAGGAGAAACAGAAGCTGAGATGAACTGCAGGCATGGAAATCCCATGTTCTTTCCCCTTAAGTTTTAGCTGTGTTAGAAATGATGCACTAAACTGAAATGAATCAGTAGAACTGCAATAATGGATCTTGAGGTGTGCCCACTCACAAAAGAATCAGTGACAATAAAAATTATCTGAGCTGTTTTGTTGTCTACTATTCTGCACTTGTCTAGAATTGTATTGGTCTGAAACAAATACAAATAACCCAAAAATTATGTAAAAAGTGGTTTCCTCATTATTTTGCTTGGACTATCAGTAATACTATTTTGAAATTTAAAGTTCTGTTCCAATACATACATATATATGAAGCTAGGTGAATCCCATTTTCCAAATTTTCCAGGGCACTGAGATCACAGGGGAATATGTTCTCTCACATTCCAGTGAGTATCTTGGACAGCATATAAAATATGTTAAAGTGTATATAAAGGATATCTGAAGGCAATAGAAAAAATAGTTCAAAAGCTTTGCATCAGTATTTGGAAGTTTAACAGGTTTCTTTGAAGCCTATGGATAGGTGCATGAAGTACAGTAGGTCATTCTGCATATTTTTTTATGTTGAAAGGGCACCTTTTTGATTAGGAAACATTCCAGCTCTCACAGTGCCCCCCACCCTTTTACTGATCATTTTGTCAAATGTCTGTTTTGAATACACTAGTGTACAGACCGTATTTTTTTTTTATGGTTGGACCAGGGATAATTCTGAACTATGCAACTTTCTGAGTCAGGATACATAATAGAATGAGGACAGAGGATATTTGGGCTAATAATTAAAGAGTGTTTGAAAAATTAATGGAGATGTGCCTAGGAAAAGCATATTTCTAAATTGCTAATCTTGTACAATGCTACACAGTAGTGACCCTGTAGTCAGAGAATATAAATTAATAAGGTTATTGTAACTGTATGGAACAATATGAAAGATTAAGCCCAGAAGACTAACTATTTAGGAAAGGTAATTCAAGATACATAGAGCTTTTCAGAATCAGCTGTGGTGAGCTGAAAAAGAAAATCTTGGCAGTGTAGACACTAAGAATTGGTAGCCTTTGCTCATATGGGGTATGTAGAAAAAAAAAGCTGTATCCTGAAGTGTGAGGATATAAAGAAACAGCTCTTTTGTCACCTGAGAAATACAGAGCAGTGTTTTGGGGTGAGCACTGTTAAAAGTTTGTTTGACCATATCATATCTAAGAATTAACTTTTTTTTCCAGTTTTAATTGGACAGAAAGTTAATTATCTTGGCTTTTGCATTACCTGGATTTTTTGTTTGATTTGCTTTGTTTTTGTATGAAAACTTCATATCACTTTCTGGAGAGAATGAAGATAAAATTCTGAAAATTAGGTGATTTAATCCTCTTTTTTCTTCTTAGTACTAATTAGCAAGAAATCAGGCAGAACTCATTGTGAAAGACAGACTGTGTTTTCATGTTCATTCTTCACATAGTTTCAAATGAATGCTTAAATCTGTCTTTGATTGTTTGCAATGTTCATTTTTTTTATAGTTCTTCTGTTTCACTTCTTATTTTTGTACTTGAGAGTTCTTTTGCAGTATTTCTCACCTCTGGCACAATCTAAGGTACTCTAACTGATTTAGAAATACCTGCCATTTTTGTATGGAAACACTTCCATGTGTAACATTTTACCACTTCTAAATTATTAAAATTCAGTTCTAACTAGACATTTCTACTCTTAAATATTAGAAAATTTCATGTGAATTGCTTAACTTAAGCATAATAGAAAAGCATTAGGTATTGAGAGAAATTCTTGTCAACATCATGCATTACCTAGAGACAATCTTGTGAGTTGCCTTCCATTACAGAGGCTCTCTAAGTGCTTATAATGCTGACACACAAACCCTGATGGGATCACATGCATTTCCCACTGGCTATTTTTCAACACACAGTAATAGCATGAGAATTTGATTCTACATATTATTGCTCATTGAGATAAAGTCCAAGAGTTCTCTGTGTATGACAATTTCGTTTACTTCAATGTACTGAGCTTCCTCAGAAGCTGAAGATGGGTTGCCACCCTCTTGGGATCAAATGTTACAGAGACCTGAGGAATTTGTACATCTGAAGGATGATATACAGTATTTTTTTTTTTTTAAATTTCAGTCACAACAGAGGAAGAATAATGTAGTCATAGGGCATATGCCTTCCTTCTTGCTTCCCATCATAGACTAATCCACAGGTAGAGTCTAAAGAAAGATGTGCCCTTTCAGCAGCTAACTTGAATATGCCTGTCTCTTCTCCTTAGTGTAATAACTAGTGCTGAACTCCAATGATGTCCAGATCTCTCAGACAAAAGGAGTAGGAAAACTGCAATGCAAGACACTGATGACCTTTACCGTGTGTCAGATGTAAGAGAGTTACTTTTGTCTGATCTTTTTTCCTTTGATAGGGAGCTGTTGCCCTTTCTTGCCAAAACAATGTAAAAGGAAGTCCATGAAGACATAACTCTGCATAGAACAGTATCTGGCCCATTGCCTAGAAGAGAGTATTCTAAATGGCAAAACAATTGCTGTGTCAAATAATATATGTAAACCCACCCTCTTAATTAGTCTCTGCTCTTTAGTGTATTCACAATCTGGATTTTTTTCCTAGTTTGTCTTTGTACTCATGTTAACTTCTCTTTCCTGAGTGAAAATGAGGGAATATAAACCTTTTGAAAAAAAATAGGAAACTGTCAGTAAAAAAGGTGCTCTTGTTCCATACCTAGACTGTTCTGAAAATTAAAAATAATAACCTACATGAAAAAAATTCACAGGTGAATAGAATTACAATTCTCTGCTTTAATTGAAATGCCCCAATGAAACCCATGTTTATAGGAAGAATAAAAAAGAAAAATATATAGTTTCAAATTCTTATCATTATACAGTTCAAAAACATCCACAATTTTATTTATTGGCTGCTAACACTACCTGGACAGAGGGCAGTGTTATTGCAAACCCTTGATTCTCTTAAAGGGCCGCTGCAGTGTGTCCCGTAAGGTGATACACAAGTTCTGGTTCGCACCTGCGACCCTTGACCACAAGTAACTGAACACGTACTCCACTGGGCCCACTCTTCAACACCAGATTCACCTGTATTCAAGACAACAAACAAACATGAATATAGACATAAGTATTATTGACACCATTTTTAATATTTTTTTTCTGAAGCTCATTATCATCTGCTCTTATAAATCAAAGAAAAAAGGTACCACACCAAAATAAATATTTAAAGGTTTATGGAGTAAAGCAGCTGTGAAAATGTGCAATGAATAGAAAACAAAGACACCTACAATGCTGCAATCACATAACGCCTGTCAGAGGGGAACACTTTGATGTCTTAGCATCATTTACAACTTGATGAGAACTACTGCCCTTCAACACTTCAGAAACAACACTACCCTCAGGATTCTGTAAGTATATAGACAACTCTTTTTATATAATAGCAAAGGATTTATCTTTGATGTTTATTAGAATTAAGGCTCAGTAACAGTTTAAGGAACCCTACAAGTAAGGGAATTCCAACGAAAAAAATCCTAGACAAACCAACCCCTATTATCTTACAGTTTCTTCAGCAGAGTCATATAGCATTAAATAAATGTTCCCTGGCAAAGAAAAACATTTTGTTTACTAAATTTTAACCTGACATGTGGGATGGAAACTGATAATTTGCTGCACAGATTTGCTTTTGATCTGCAGGTATGCTGAATTCTTGGGTGTGCCAACCTCATTACTGCACATAATACATACTACTGTGTTCAAAATTGTCATATGTGATTTATAAATACTGTATATAAGAAAAGAGGATTTAAAAAAAAATTGAGAGATAGAATATTATATTTTTATTTTTTGAAAGCAAGTAATGCAAAAAGTTTTCTTGCATGCATGCTCTGGAAAGAATGCTTGAATTTAATTCTCATGAACAGCTATTCACACGATTCTGGAATTCCTTTCCCAAAGGAATTAGTGTTCAGAAGAATAGATCCCTTGAGTATTCTCAGAAAGCAAAAGCAAAAATAATGTGAATATACCTCACTGAACAATTTGAGTAAATAATTGTGCATTGATGTTTAGCTTCTGTTAAAAATCAGCATGTAATATAAAATGGCAGCTGAAACCCTTATTGCATGTTTGATTTTAAAGTGTAAATACTTTTTGAAAGAAATGGGACTTTCTGTTTTAAAATCAGTGGCATGATAAAATCTGCAGTCTTGAAGAGCTTGCTTGAAATTTTGGTTGTCTCAGTATACTTGTAGTCTTCCAACAGTTTTGATACTGATCACAATCGAGGGATTGTCTGCAAACCAGGAATATTCTGCTGCTATCTTCCAAGAATGCAGTAAATGACATACTATTTCTTCAAACTGTGCTTTGTAGCAAGAATCTGTGAATCTCTCCAAGCTGTCTTTCTTTTGATTGTTTTTTTTTTTTTTTCCCAGAGGTCAAGCACAAAACCTTTGCAAAATGATTGTTTCTGCTAGACTTTTAAGATTCAATTCTGAGGCTATTCAATGCTTTGGGAAAAAAAAGTGTGCTTCTTATTCAGTAAAAAGACAAAATATTTTATAATTAGCACAAAATTCCCTCTGTTTTAAATAAAACTATATGCAATTCTAAAAATTTCTATGGAAAAGTACAAAATTATGAGCTTTCTACACACAAAAATTCACCAGTGATTTTTGTACTCCTTTTCTTTATGTGTTAGGTGAAAAAAAATAAAAAGAAAATCAATGATTATTGTTTTAATAGTTCTTGTGACATGAATTTATCACTTTGATTAGGCAGTTAGATGGCTTGGGTTCAGGTTAGATGGTATAACATGCTAACTACATTTAATATATATGTAGACATTAAAAATTATAGAGTATGTACTATAAGCCCTATATGCATAGTAAAAAGACTTGTATTACTGTAGGTTTCTAGGCTACTACTTTTTATCTTTTCCTACATCTTTGAAGTTTGACTTTGCCTTTGTTAAAATGGTTTAGATAAAAGGTCAAACAGCAGGAAAAAGTCTAAACTATGTTTCTCAACATGTTCCTCATTATGTAGAACAGTTATATATACTCAGAGTAAACAATCCATTATTCAACATAGACATATGACAGTGTACAGCTAATATAATACAGAGATTAAAATTCAAAAAAATTATTTTTTATGTTTTAAAGCGATAAAAATTTTACTCTCAACCTATGAAATAAGATGGAAAATAGCAGCAACATGATTATTAGACTGTTGTCAGATTGTTGTGCGACTGAGTGAATTTTTAAATTAGTATTAATTATTAGAAGTTCTGAGAATATATGTATTGTTCATTCACAAAAGGCATAATCTCTTAATATACATCATCATATGCAAAGAAGTCTTAAATGTTTGCTGGAGAAAGATCCTCCATATTAACATGCTGTACAATGCAAAAAGAGCAAAATGAAGACAAAAAAAAGGAACACACTTATCTCACTAGCTGCTTTGCTTTCTTTTTATACAATGCATTATGATTTTTTGGTAATTCTTAAATTTTCAGAGTATTTTTTACTGCTTTCATGATGATTATTACTTATTTTAAAAGATTTAAAAGAAGGGAAATATCTTCACATATATATCATTGTTATTGTACCATTTTAACTTAAGCATATAAAAACTGCTATATTTTCTAGAATAAATCTAGGTTGAGTACATAATCTGCAAATGTATCTTCCATTGTTTGCTTTTCTCTTATCCATTTTTTTTCTTTTCTGAAATGAAAATTTTGAAAGGGCTACTTTTTATTTACCTTCTTGTTTTCTGTTATTTGAGAACTCTTAAATTTTCGCATCAATCATAATAAATCTACAATCTCAAATTATCTCTTAGTAAGCTAATAAACTCTTATTCTCCCCTGATGTTTTACACGTAAGAGGAAACATAACTTACTGTATGGAAGGCCTCATTGATCTGTGTAAAACTTACCTGCATTATACTCTCTAAATCCCATAACACCTAAGGGAAGGATCAGTCCAAACACATAAAATGACAAATATAGAACAAGAAATTATTCACACAGTATTTTTAAATAAATGTTTATACTGCCTCATAACACTCTCCAAAACCAGAAAAATGCATATTTTAATACCATATTTTAAAACTCTTCCATTCCCAGCAAATTTTGGTGGATTAAGTCCACGATTCTAACAGTATTAAATGTTTTTCATAAATCTATTTCAGGACATTTCTCTATTCCTATCTCTCTGCCTTTTAAAAACACACAAACATTTTGTTGCACTTTTGTATCTGTTTTATTATTACACAAAATAAAATATCAAGGCTTAAATATAAAACCCCATAAACTCAGTAACCAATTACTATTAATATTTTTAGTGGATAAATTATTGAGCTAGATATGTTAGAAAAAACCTTATGAATCAGTTTAGGAAGATATCACAATCATTTTATTGCAAGAAAAATGAATGCATTACAGGTGAAGAAAATATGCGATGATCACTACAAAGGAAAAACAAAATGAAGAGATGAAAATTAGTATGTCCAGAAAGAGCACAAGTATTACTTGAAATTTGTTAACCTGCAGCATGGAAAAATATAGATTTCCCCGAACTTTGGCATCTAAATTTATATGCTCATACATCTCACATGCTTTCAGAACAGGACCTGGAAAACCAATCCTGTGTAATTTTGAACGTTCATCTCCCACTCCACACACACAATGTATTGGAAGGTGATAGTATAAGTGCTGCATTTGTAATGCAGCTCTCTAAAACCCATAATAGATGCACTGCAATGCATGAATAAAAGTTATCAAATACAAGATTTGCGTGATATTATTAAAGTTTTAGGGATTTATATGGGGAAAAAACCCAGATAATTTTACTGATTTTTTGAGTAATTGTATGAATTCAAGAAACAGCATAAAAGAAAAGGTGTTATTCTATGTAGTAAGCAACTAGCATTATATATCTGAGCTAGGTGTGTAAGTGATAAGTTCTACTTGCCTAAACAAAAACTGCATGGAAACCTAGAGAATTCTAGGCTCCCTTTTTCCACTGCATTTGCTTACAGTAGTATCTGGGAGTTAGCCATAAAAGCAGTCCTGTAGATTAATACAAAGGAAACAGACTTTTTCCCATTCTAAATTTGTTACCAAACACATCTACACTGATTGGCTATACATATACTTAGATTGCTTAAAATATTGATTTTTGCAAATCTGTTAAGTAAAGCACCCTACCACTGAGAAAGTCAACATGCAACATAACTGGAAGCAATTATAGCTCTTTTACTGAAGTGCATAAAAAGTGGAAGCATTATTTACAACTGATGCAGGCGTATATTCTAGGTTAGCTACTATGGAATACACAGGAAGTTGTTTCAAATCCATACAAAAATTTGGGGCACAAGATTTTCAACTCAGTAACTTACTGGAATGGAGTGTGTAGGGTACCAGTAAAGAGTTAGCTTTTACCAACAGATACATGGATCATTATTGAAGTCAAAATGGACAGTAGTTTTGGTGTATGAGAGCTTAATTCAACTCACCACTAAAATTTTGTCATTGACTGCAAAGACAGCTGTGGTAACTGTTGGTAAACTGGCTAATCAGGCTATTTTTTTTTTTTTAATTACTTCAGTTCCAGGTTTCCAACATCATCTTGATATCTTTAAATAAAGAAGATGAAGTTGCTCAAACAAAATTAGAAAATATGTTTTAGATTAAAAACTATTAGATAATTTGCACATTGAATTAAAAACTACTTACGGCCAATTTCATTTAGCAATTACGAATCTGGAAACTAGAGAACAGAGCATCGCGCTGGGCCAAAGATAGTAAATGCTGAACGCATGCACATTAAAGTCACCCCAGTAATTAATTAATTTGATAGATGCCTAAAGCCGGGATTAGACAGTCTATTTATAAAGAAATTCTAAAGCATGTTCTTAATATCTTTGGGGAAAAAGTTAACATGTCACAGTAAGCTGTCCTGTGTTTTGTACATGTGAGACTGCTTTTACTACTAAAGAAATTCATGCTTACACTAAATGATTCAGTATTCACATTCACAGTGCATGTTTTTTGCATGATCCACCTAATTCTTAGCTACTTTATTTATGGACTTTAACTGGTGAAAAAAAAAATAAATGATACAAAAAAAGTATCAGCTTAGAAAACTGACAAATATGCAGCAAAAGATTATGGAAACATGCAGTGGTCTTGCTAAAATTAACAACAGTAAATAGAAAAAATGTAACTGATGTATTACCAGTTTGTGCCATAAATTTAGCAGCATCAGCTTGTTCCTGAGGGACCCTTTTCTCATGAACAGATCGAGGTCGCTGACTTTTAATTGTATGATCTCCCATCATTCCAAATTCTAAAGACAGAATAAAGGTTTATGAAAGCTTGTGTGTAGACATTTCTCAAAAGTCACATACTGTCTCATGCAATATGTTCCTAAACATACCTGGAAGCTGCTGGCAAGAGTCAGGCAATTGATCATGGCAGTTAACATCAACTTCACTTTGCTACACTCAGCTTTCAATAAATACTTCTATTTATGTCTGCAGATTTTCCAATATGATTTTATTTTTTGAACCAACATTCAATGTAGTGACACATAGATCAGCTGTATGACATGGGACAAAAACAATTATTCAAATGCAGACATTCTATTCCTTTATTTTAAATCAGTGCAAACCACACCAGAAGATAACTGTGACAGTGTTACACATTGCTGTTCTGTGGCAGAGCCTGCTGCTCCTCCAGAGGACTTCTATTTCTGCACTCATCTTTCAGGCTGATGAAGACTTAACAGAGATAACAAGTCATCTTTGGGAATGGTGGCAATGGGAAATGATAATAATTTAGCCAATGAACTGTTTAATTTTTCGCTTGAATATAGCACAACAAGTGCTTATGATCCGTTTCCTTCCTGGAACCTCTCAGTTAAAAAGAGTATAGATTGTATCTTACTTTCCACATTGATTTTAATAGGGAAAATCTATGAAAAATCAGAGACATCAAGGCCCAGAGTGTTGGAGACAAGAGTGCTTTAGTTGTTTATACTGTTATCACTGCTGGCATTTTCCCTCTCTTGTCCTGTGCAAACCTCCTGGACTTCTACCCTAGCTCCACTTTTCATTTCTGTAATGAAATGCAGAAAGTCTTTTGCACTTAGAGGGGGACTGCTGTGTCTTTAGCACAGTTCCCTATGATCCTCCCAGCCACACACGCAGCTGTCCATAGCTCAGTGCTTAATATTCTGTAAAAAATAAAAAACCTGGGACTCTAATTCAGGAAGCATGTCCTGGGAAATGTGGGTTAACATTGAAACTACTTCAACTACAATCACATAAAGTTTCTGATGAGGCAGAAGGTGTCTGAAACACTGGGAACACAAACATTAAAAAACACCTTTCGCTGGCAGGTTAACTTGCAAATGCAAAATTCAAAATTCTCCCCAATCTGTAAAGCCATGAAGATAACAAAACTTACCTTTCTGCCTCAAAAACCACAAAACATTATATAAGATGTAAATATCACTAATAAATATTATTTGCAAATACATTGTCTTGATAAATCATTAAAAACATTAAAATTTCTATTTAAAGAAACAATAAAAGGTAAACTTATTTTTAAGGGGTCAATCAGAAGAAAGATATTTTATTTTCTAGTAAACTATTAATGAATTTCTCCAAATTAGTGCTTCTTTTTGTAAATATTCATTAATGGCACCACTTAAAATATAAATTTAATTATTCATTTGAGAACAGCAATGCAGTTTGCATTCTAAAGAGAATATTTGAAAATATAATTAATAAAATATATTTTGAGGATTAAACATTCAACATTTCAATACATCCCAGAAATAAATACAAAATATAATTAAATTTTATATATATATACACGTGCAAATATATAACGTGTATGTGTATATATACATATATGTGTTAAAAATTTTTATGAATAAACTTTACAAAATACACCTCTTCTACAGCTCCTCTGATTTAAGATGGCTTTTTATTCTGTGGAAAATCTCTTATTACAATCAATATTCTAATGCAAATTATGATTAGAATATTTTTACTTTTTTTTACAAGGTGCAGTACAGATGACACATTTAAACTGTAATTAATAACATGGTAATGGCAGGAGACTTTACATAGCTTTTCCCCCAAAGAGGCTGTCACAGCAAGGCATGTTTACTCTGAGTTTGCTGCCTGCATGATCTCTGCTTGTCAGGCGATTTAGAGGGTATGGCACCAATCTAGCAGAAGATTTAGTTTTCTACTTGTGAAGTTACAGAGTGCAATAATGGGAGACCTTTGCTAGAGGAAGGCTTTCCAGAGGCATACAGGGATGTGGTGAATGTTCTGGTCCCGGTCCTGCAGCATCTTGTGCTGGGTGCAGGCACGTGCAGTGTCCTGCAGGACAGAGACTGCTGGTGAAGAGGCAAAAGGGTGTCAGGGAGATCAGTTCTCTGCAGTGTACATAATACCTGATGTAGCTCCAGTCATAATGATGGAGTTACCAATGCTACTGAGCATGATTATAATGCCTCATTTTTTTCATTTTTCCACTTAAGAAACAACACATTTTCAATTCACTTCAGCTATTGCTGATGGTCTTTGAGATGCACTTTTCAGCTAATCTGTCTTTGATATATTAAGCATTTATATAGCAAGTATATATTAAAGATAAATTTTTCATTACCCAGATAAAAATATTTTTTATAAGTTTTGTCAAAAAAATTGAACCAGGCTTAAGCAATGGTCTTATTTTCATATTCAGCTGAAGTATTTAACCAAATGCTGCCACATGAAAACAAAAGCAGTACCAGGAAATGCAATGTACTGGCATGAGAGAGGCCTCATTAAAATTCAGGCCTCATGAGAAAAGAAAAAAAAAGGTCAAGTACATTTTTGTAATGGGATCAGAAATGTCCACTTTCCATGTATAAGTACAAACAATAGTCTCAAAATTGTTTAATCTAAAAAGCTTAAGAGTAATACATTTTTATGAAGCATTTTTAATATCTTACTTAAGTTTACAATAAATAATAAATTGAATGAAACGTCCCTTCATTTTCAGATCCTAGGCAATAAATAGAGAAAGTGAACCCATTATGAAGTTTTTTCCCCTCAGTACTTCACAGAGAAGCAGTATCTAAATGCTTTCTCGACTGGGAAAGCATTTTAACCCAAGCCAGCCTACAGTATGACTAAATGACACAGTAATTTCAGGGATCTGTTTGTGTGGGGAAAGGTGGTAAGAACCATCCTAATGTAGGCAGTATCTGGCATAGAGGTGTCCTGCAAGGTCAAGTCAGCATGATTCAAGACCTGATATCTGGATATAATATTGGATATTTCAATTGACATGCTGAGTAAATTAATTTTTATCATTCTCACTCTTCTTACCTAGTTCTTGCTGCTGAAAATAAGTTTTCTAACCCAGAAGAAGGTATTTTTGTAGACATTAGTTTCTGAAGAGATTTTTTTGGTGATGTCTGTCCTAAATTTTATTTGGGTGAAACAGGACAGTACTTCTCTGCTTTTACCTTAAATGTTGATATTAATCATATTGTTTCATTAAATACAGGGAAAAACCAAATCCCTTCAGCAACAAATAGGTGCATGGTCTAATTCAGAAACTGACAATGTGACTCTAAGCTAGGCCTGGAAACATGCAAGGGTTTTAAGCCTTTTTATCATATTGTTAATGCTATAATCTACACAGCATGAAGATAAAATCTCTAAATACTTCAAAATGTAAATAAAAATAGCGTTATGGGGAACCTTGAATCATTTTAACCAGACAAAGAATTACAACAAATCATAATACATTCCAAATATTTGCAGTAGAAAACCTGAGATTTAGTTATCTAATAAAAGAAATTTATTCTGCTGTCAGTGATCCTTCAGTGGCTATGGAAATACAAGGGATCATTGCAATAGGATGCTTTTTTTATCACTCCTCAGCTGCGCATAATGGATCAATACTTCCAAGCATTTTAGTGATGCATATATTTTAATATGGATGTGATGTATCATTTGGTTATGCATTGGAACAGGCTGCCCAGGGACGTGGTGGAGTCACTCTCTTTGAAGTGTTCAAAAATGATTGGACGTGGCACTTAGTGCTATGGTTTAGTTGACATGGTGGTATTTGGTCAAAGGTTGATGGTCTTGGAGGGCTTTTCCAACTTAAATGATTATCTGATTCCATGATTTCATTTTACATAGCTGAGGCATGTAATATAGTTCCATGCCTTCTAGAACAGAAAAAAAAAAATGCAATTCCAAGGTTAACAGTTTGGTGTTATTTACAGCTCTTCTAACTAGTGCCATTGGCTTTATCTTTATTTTTATATTATGTTATGTTATGTTATATTGTGTTATGGGGATTTTTATTCCTATTGAGTAACCTTTTTAGTTTTTAAAGGAGAAGCTAAAATCTTGCGGCCAGTGTAGGTGTACGTTTTTAGGAGAGAAGAGAGGTGCCATGTGCTCTCTGTAGGAATAAAGAAGAAAAAAATCTGTTAACAGTGTAAAAAATGCAAACTAGGACAACTGAGAAATACAAAAGAAAAATACCAGCTTTGCAAGGTTCTACTCACCAAGGCTACTCTTTGCTTTCTGACAAGTGGATGTTCTCTAAAATTAAGGTAATATCAAACAGATTTTATGCCTAGGCTGTTTTATCATATTTGTAACATATATATTTGTTGCATATATATATCCCAGTCATCAGATGACATTATAAACCATGTTGGTTTGGCTTTTATGGCTATTGTTTATCACATTTCATGGGAACTTCACAGTGCAAGTGTATTGTGGTATACCATCTACTATGAAAAGTGCTATTTATGGTGCAGGACACACAGGCATTCATATTAAAAGCCTTTTTCATCATAGACCTTGATCATGAATGAACTTAAAAAAAAAAGTGATTCTGAGACCTCTAGGGTTACCCCCTTAGGACATGCACAATGTCAAGTTCTGAGAGTTGCTGAGTGTCATCAGCTTGTACAGAACCACCTGGAAAGTAAGAGCAGTTTCCTGAAGGCTTTTCACAGCCTTAAAGGAACGAAGAGGCAGTCAACTCCCCAAAGTGACTGTCATCTTCTTTCACCCACAGCACTCCAGCAGCGTGATTCATACTATCCTACCCACTCTTGAAATGTAACTAGCCAAATGAGTGTTTTCATTTACTCTTGACTATAGAATGAACAGAATAGGTCTTGCAGCCAGAATATTCAAAAATGCAAACTGTGTCACATTACAGTAGCATGGCATCCTCTCTGTGCTAACACACAAATGTTTTTCCCAGAAATTACACAAAATGTTGATTTAAGTCCCAGATGAAGAGGGAGGAGGAGAGGGGGTAAGGAAGAAAGAAGACTACAGAAATATATAAAGAATCAGTTTGTTTAAATCAAATTTTGGGCTGCAATATTAACTAATTTCAGTAGATCTGATCAATTTATGACTTCCAGGAGCTTGAAAAAGTTATCTGCACATTTTTTTTTTAGCTCATTCTAGAGGTTCTCCCACAAAGATACACAGCAGTAATAGTACTTGGTGTTTCTCATCACACTGGCAACTGGTCAGTACAATTTCTTCTGGTCACTAGATGGCAGAATGTGTGTTGACTTAGAAGCACAATTTTGCATTGACTTGAGAAGCTGTGAGTGTTTCATTTTCACTATAAAATTATCTCTCATATATATACATAATAAATGTCACTACATTCAAAGGATTGAGGGTTTTTTGTTTTCTTCTTTATTTTTAGTTCTTTTGTAGGACTGAAGATTAACAAAACTCCAACAAAGCACCCAAAACGAATAAAAAACACGAGTTGAAGATTTGTGGGTTTTTTTCTTTTTTTCTTTTTTTTTTCTTTTTTTTCCCCTTACAGCAAGTCCTATGACGGAAATAAATCTGAGGGGCATTCTCTTCCCTATCTCTAGCACTGCTTCACTGTAGCAGGGTACCCAGGCCCCACAAGGAAGCACTTGTTCTCTAATGCTGCATTGGCAGGACACAGAGCTTCAGGGCATTAGTGAATACCATCACACTGCAGTACAGATTTAAGCTATAGCTTTCTATGGGAACCCCTTAAAATGATAATTCCTCATGAGGCAGGCAAGTTGCCAAAAGAGTAACGTAACTATTAGCTGAATTAGATTTCCATGGGAACCTCTTCTTAGTGAATGTGGAAAACGTTCTTAAAACAGCCTTTGCTTACTTCCTACGTAGATCCTGGTCCCATAAAAAGTCCCCTTTTGGCTCTCCAAAACAGTATAGAAGAGCTTTGATCAGTTTCAAACTGAATGGAATAATTTCTTTCCCTAGAGTGAATTAAGATCTGAACCGAGCTGTATTCATGAACACAGTGAGAAAAATAGGCTATTACTCATGAAAACACAGAAAGGATTTTATGATAGTGGAAGTATGAAAGGCAAAAGCATTTGTACTAACATAATATATTTTTTAAATTGCACTAAATTACTGCATTTTGTCAAGTAAAAGACAGGTAAACATTTGTAGGAAATTAGATACAAGATTCCTTTCTCTTACACACAGAGATATCCTAATACATATATGTATGCACTCTTTCATCTCTCAAAAAATTAGGGAAATGAATTATGTATTCTAAACAGTCAACATATTGTACAAAGGTAATTAGTTTATATTCATCTCTAGGGAGACCCATTTACTCCTAGGACATAACTTTGGATTAATACTACTGCTGGTATTTTTAATGACATAAGAAATGAAATATTGCTGAATTAAAATATAAATGATAGCACAAATCCCAAGGAGCTAGACTTTTTCATGACAATGCAATCTGCTGCCTCTCTGTGCATCTCTGCAGTGACTCCCTTGGCCAGTCATTATCTTTAGTGGGATCTGAACCTGTTTATTTATGGTTACAGATTTGATCAGTGAAGAATATCATAAAGATGTAATATTTCTTCACTCTCAATGTGCAGGGAATGTTGAAACCATGAAAACTCTATTACTTGCTTTCCTCGACCTAACTGCTCATCACCATACACCTAGGCAGGAGAAACAAAGATAAAAATCCAGTGAAGTGACTCATACCTGTTTAAAATGAGTATAAAATGTCACCATAACAGGTAGTGTGTTTTCACATGTGCTTTGCAGAATAACATCTAAGCAAAGAGGAAAAAGAGGGGTGGATGGAAGCCCAAAATGCAGCTTTACCCCTTTTTATATCTACCAAATCTGACATCTGTAATTACCATGGCCAGGTAGGCAGATATGCAGAAAATGCTCTGTAATTCACATTTTTCCCATTCTAATATTTCCCTAGTAATCCATCCCAAAATGTTCAAATAAAATTACCAATACTGATAAAAAAGCACTTTACATTTTCAAGTTTAACATTTAAGTACTGTAAATTCAGCGGCATGTTATTATCTCATATTCTATACTGTTCTCTCAAAAGATTCATGGATGTAATAACACATTAAGCACATGGGCTTACCTTTATTTATTTTTGCTTTTTTTAAATGAAAGACTTTTAATGCATTCCCTTGTAGAATTCTCATCATTTTAATGTTTCTATTATAATAACTTATTCATGTGTAGCTTTTAAAAATTCAAATCTCAGTATAATAATAATTCTTCAGTATCTTCATTTCTTCTTTATATTTCATGCTATTTTACTTCTACATTAAGTATTTTGCTTTTGTCATATATTTAATTAATTGAATTACTAATATGTTTAGCCAGTGCAGGAGTTATTTCAGAATGGCATCATTTTTATATAAACACTCTCTTTTCTGCAGCAAGCTACATACTTACTACACACAGGCTAGTATGTGCCTCTTTATTGTTCTGTACAATTAAAAGTCAAGAGAATGTGACTGACAATAAACTGTAATTTCCCAAGTTATTCTTCAATTCAATAATTCTTATTTGCTATTCTAGAAAGACTGAAAAATTAGTAAACTGTAGAAAGCAGGACTCACAAGGACATCTAGACTATTTCCTTGTCCTGCAACTATTTACCACAGACATTTCTGCAGATGGTTGCCTAATCTTTTCTAAATGATAGGAGCACTCATTAAAATATGAGATGAATTATCTGTGAATTCCTGACAGGGAAGTTTACACTCTGAGAAAGATTCTAAAGCTGTTTGTAGAGAAGGAACAAAAATCAATATTTTAAATAACAGGTACTGCAAACTGTGATCACTACGAACAGTTAAACTGAGTATGAATGATATTTTAGAGTGGTAAAGCTTCTAGGTGAAGCTAAATGATATTGCATGCCTTTTTAAGAGCATTTTCTTGTCCCTGTTTAAGTCTCCTAAATTGTTTTTATGAAGAAAATAATAAAAAATGTAAGAAGTGTTGCCAGATGTGAATTTTGCACATTACATTTTTAGCGTTTGTGACACCACAAAGCTGGCTGTAGACAGACATCATGGATGGCTGCTAAAGTTTATGTAGAGAAAAGAAGAATAGAAGTAAAGGACAAGAGGCTTGGCTGTTGCAAAATGGCCTCGTTCCACCCAGGCAGGCTAAAGTTTGTAAGCTGAGAAGGTGCACTAGAAGGTGTTTACCAAAACCAGAGACCTACTCTGAGTTAAAAGATTTCTATAACTGGTTCACAAGGGCATGTGCCCTTGCTTACTGTCACCTGCAGGTTAATGATCACACATATGCAATTTCACCAGTTTATCATGGGAGATATGCATATGGCACACTGCCCTGGCAAGGAAGGGTGTTGCAGTGGTTTCCAAAATGGACCTGGAATCTCTTAAAAAGGTATCTCATGGTGCCATATATCCTCTCTGAACTCCTATGGGACTTAAATATGAGTCATAAATAACTCTTCCCTAGTCAACAGAATAACCTTAATGGGGAAAGACAACACAAATGAGAGGAAGCCCATTGATTCAAAATTTAAACCTCGTATCAAATTTTCAAAACCATTGAATCATAGAATTGTTAAGATCAGAAAAGTCTCTACAATCACCAGATCCAACCATTAGCCCAGCACCACTATGATAGTCATCTCTAAACCATGTTTTCAAGTGCCCATAGCCACATATTTTTTGAACACTTCCGGGAATGGTGGCTCCATCACATCCCTAGAGAGCCTGTTCCAATGCTAAATAACTAAAGCTGAATCCTAAAATAAATCTAAATCCTTCCTTCGGAAATACATGAATGAGATTTTAAGTAGGAAAGCACACAAGAGATCTAACCAAATCCATCAATGAAAATCTCTTGGACCTAAATATTTTGGGATTTTTTGGAGATGTTTTCACTGGTTTTAGTAAAAACAGTTTTCTCTGTCTCTGAAATTCTGATTTCAGAGTCAGACCCAGCAAATTATTTAGAGTTTTTAAGGAGTCAAAAATCTCACTGAGACTAAAACCCAGTGTTCTCCTTCACTCTTACTGCATAATCCACACTTGGACAAATTGGACAAAGCATTATGTGTATATATATATATAAAAGGCAGAAACTGCCAAGATGCCCTTCCTAGCTCTGTGGGTCAGTGTCAGAGAGTACCATGGCTTATTTTACAGGTGTTGCCCATGCAATGCTTCTATAAAAGCAAACTAACTGTTCAGCTGCAGGTCTGGAAAGTAAGAGCTAAACAAAGGATAGTTTGTCAAACTTTGTCAAACCTCCTTCAGAAGATCACTCTTAAGCCTGCAGTAAAGTATAACTGAGGTGCAGGATTTCTCACCTACTTTAACACCAGATCAAATATCCAATGTATGTGTGTGTGTATATATATATATAAAAGGCAGAAAAATTGACCTAGAAGCAGATGTATTCCATGGGCATAACCCATCTAATCACAGTGTACTACTCTTAACACAGGAACAGCACTTAACTAGATTGAGCAGATGAATCCATTGGAATTACTGAGACTATGGTAATGATGCTCTACAGCTCAACCAAGCACATAGATTACTCTGAGACCCATCAATATAATGCTGGTTTTTGCAAGATACGTATTTTTAAAAATGCTGGTTTTCAGCCATTTCAGAGATTTTTACTCTGTGATAGCAAAGTGTCTTCTGGGCCACTCCACTGATTAAATTCAAAAGCAATAGAAAACGCAATTTAGTTGACACAACATTGATACTCACAGGGAGTGATACAAGGGAAAATCATGGGCATGACACTACTGAAGTGGTACATCCTCAGAGGTAGAAGAGCATGCTTGCCTTTCATCAATAAAAATCAAACTAATTGATTTCAGTATTCTTACTTTTCCTGCATTCTGGTGCGATATTACACCCTTCAATCACTTAAAATTCTCATGCACGTCCTACAAACATTATTGCAACAATCTATAACTTTTAACCTCCACAATGATTAATTGAAGTATACTCTATAGAGTTTCTCCTATGCATCTCAGTAATAAGGATCTTTTAGAAGTGCCTATTCCATGATGGCTACACAGGATACATTTTAGGTTATTCATTTCAGCTTGTCAGCATAACACACAATGTGGCTAACAAAAAGCTGTTTTAGCTCACCATGGTCCATCATTTGGGGAAATTATGCCAAGAGTCAAGATCTGTGAATAACTGGAGATTGCAAGCAGGGATTTTTTTCAGTGGAGGTGTTTAGTTCTGGACTTAGAACTACAGAGTTTGCAATACTCATTACTCTGGGAGCTCTGACTGTAACTTAAATAAATGCATTCTCAGAATGACCTGTTGCTCATGGACATAAAAAAACCTAATATATTTTGAAGAAGTCTGCAGCTCATTATGTTTTACTTAGAGCAAACTAACTTTCCCTTAACAGCTAGAGACCTGTAACTGGGATGTGCATCATGGCTCTCTAAGAGAGAACTAGAAACATTTTTTTGAATCATCTACAGTGTTACTTACACATCTGCCTACAGATAGCCTACAAATCTCTTCAAATTCCTCTACTCTGCTAGCTAGAAAAGGGCTGGAAAAGAATGGGTTCACTACAGAGCTCAATAAATGGCTTTTATACAAAGCTATTTTCAAACAAAAAATTGAATTTGCCTCAGATTAAGCCTTTACTTCTTTTGTGTTGGCTCTCTGAAAATATCCTAATTATTTAGTTACCTGAAGGAAGTTTACTGTAGGCATGTAGAGTGGAGTATTTACATTAAAAAATTTCTGAATCAGTAGATTAAATTATGCTCACTAGAGGTATTATGATTGTCCAACCAACAGCAGAACTATAGGTGCTTAGATGATGGCCCCAACACCACTATCGTAATGAACAGATTATTTCATATTCACTTAAGTGATTAACAGGTAACTTCAAAATATAAAGCAGAGGAGATCACAAGTTCAGAAAACTCAGAAAAAACCCCACTATCTTGACCACAAAAGTTATACAGCATTCAGTCAAGAGCATGTCATCAAGAGCACGTTAAATAGGCTGAAAAGCTTGTATTGGAGCTCATAAGGTAGCACTTCTCAAAAGACCAGAAAAAAAAAATCCTAGCTTTAGACCTAATGCAGATTGCTAATTTTGTATTGATCTTGTGGAGTATATTTTTTATATTTTCCCAGATATATTTAAGTTTGATCTGTTTTTATTTAAAATGTTACTGCAACTAGATATTCATTCACATCTCAGAGTACATAAATTACTTCTAAAGACTAAAGTCTTATGATTTTAGCAACAATTTTCAGCAAACGAAAATACATTTTCGGTTTTTAAAAATCATTATTTGTTTGATATATAAGTAGCAAACTCAACTAAAATCTGTTTCAGGTTATAAAAGTAACATGTCATTAGTTTTAATGAAGGCTTTGAAAGTAATGCAGCAATAGGTCTGCAAAGCCTGACTGAACTGGAGTGCTCTGTGCCAGAACTGACTCTGGAGCCCCAAGGTACTTACATCTGCAGTCGGAGAAGTTTATTTCCCAGGATGACAGCAGAACCCATTGATGCAAGATGTGCTTATACAAATACCCACATGCTAACATATGTAAAACATCTCCAAAGGATGGCCTGGGTGCACAAGGTCTACCTCTGGGAAAAGGGCTTGGTGCCATATAACTGCACATGTATAGAATCTAGACCATAGAACAGATGTTTCCATTTTGTCCTTTCATGCAATTTATGCTTTTCAAAAATCATTACAGGTTCCCAAAAGACATGAAGAAGCCATTTTTATGTAACACAATTTGTCCACAAATAAGTTGTTACTGCTAATATACAGCCCCCTATACTGGTAATCAGAGTTAGCACATATATTATTTTGATCACTGTATGGTGCAATTAAATTATTTCCCACTATCAAAAGAATAGACTTGTCTATTCTATTCTATCTCATGTTGTGCTTTTAATACATTAGAGTAACATCACCTACAGATTACAATACTTTGACCTCCACCAGTGTAAATCAAAACTAATGAAATAACAGAATTAAATGTGCATGTAAGTGCTGTGTGAGCAGAACTGGCTCCAGACAGATTAATTGCTCTGGTTTTGAGCAGAACACAGGACTGCCTGACCCATAATAATGATTTTCTAGCTTCTAACTGTATGTTCTGTTAGATCATGTGGATGTTCTGCATATCCATACTTTTTAATGCTTTAGATTATAGGAACAATTGCAACTAGTTAAAGAATGATTTCACTAAATCCTTATTCATTATGAGGTCAGCTTGGATTTGGCTCTAAGTAGCAGTTTTTAAAATTGTAATCACAATTATTCCCAGTATTAAAAATGAGATAGTGAAATAATCTAGGAGAAAAAGTGCAAGTTGGGACAATGTTTTTCTTGTTGCAGTTTTCTTACGTCCCAAGGCCCATCACTGTTACTGATTTGAAATGTTATGGTTGTATTCACTGTATATGTACTAAACTGCAGTTAGGAACATCTGCCACTACATCTTTTAAACATTTCCATGGCAGAGCCTGGACAGCCTGCTAAAAAAGCAAGAATTTATTAAAAATAGTAAAACATTTGTGCAGAGTAAAATTATTATATGGGACCACTGGAGAATTGGTGCTCTTCTGAACAAATGCCTGTAGCAATAGAGAAGTACACAAATTCTAGTCTGAAAAGAAGGTGCTATTCAAAGTACATAAAAAAAAAAATAAAATTAAAAAACCCTCACTCTAGAGACAACTCTTTTTGTTTAAGGAAGGATAAATCCTTTAGCTGGTATTTATAGTTGAAGCAAATTGCACACCAGTTTCAAAAACTAGCTGTAGATCCAGACCCGAGACTAATAGATGGAGAGATGCATTATTTCCATGATTATTTAATTACCTAATTCTGGTAGTCAAAACATAGCTTAGGAATTCTGCGTTAAAAGACTTATAAATTGAGGATCCAGGAAATGTTTATGACTAATTTGTAAAGGGTCTGCATAAACATCACTCTTTTAAGATGGAAATTGTTGGCATAGAGCTCCTTCTGGTTTCTCTCCTTACCTCTGCAAGGAGTAGATACTCTTACAGGTCTTGGAAATCTTCAAAATAGAACTTTACTTGATGGACACAGATTTTGGTATAGCAGAAAGGAGACTTCTACAGGCTTCCAAATATCGGGGAAAAGTAGCATTCCTATGATTAACTAAACAAAAGCTAAAGAAAAAAATCAGCCAAGCAGAAAAATGGATGAAGAACAAAAAAACCTCAAACCCGAAAAACCGAAAACAAACAAACAAACAAAACCAGCAAAAACTCAACAAAAACGAGAAAATGGGAGCTAAAAAACCCAAGCCAAAAACCCAAAAGACCCGACCAATCAACCTGCAAAAAAGTCTAAAGGCAAGTCTCTCCAGAAGCAAAGTAATCACATATGCTTACATGTCTGATTAGGGTCAGTCTGGCTCTGCTCAACCCACAAAGCTTGTAGGGTTGAGGAAGGCAGAATAACTTAATTATCAGGGCTTCTGTTTTCATTGGCTGTTTCTGAACTTCATTCAGAGCATCCTCAAGGTATATACGATGAATGGCACCGGTTATATTAATTTTATGTACATCATTGTTTACTATTATCTCTAAGCTAAATAACCTCTCTTAAAAATGTCACAGGAAAATTACATGTGATTATATTGATTCATTTTAACATATACAAGGAACATTAAAGGTAAACATTAAATGTAATTTAGGAGAGACTGTATCAATAGGGAATTCCATTGGACAGTTAGTGATATTTTTCATCTAAAGAACTTAATTTATAAGAAAAAGCTGTTTCAAGGCTAGACTTACTGGTTAATTGAAACTAAGATAAGAGTTTCAGACAAAAGGGAAGAAAGGAGAAAGGAAGAGCATTTTGAAAAAGCTGAAATAGCTTTATTTGTGTTATTTG
This sequence comes from Pycnonotus jocosus, assembly GCA_013400435.1. NCBI lineage: Eukaryota > Metazoa > Chordata > Aves > Passeriformes > Pycnonotidae > Pycnonotus > Pycnonotus jocosus. Next base: position 90,140 of record VWYP01023845.1, read on the forward strand.
TATTATAGCTACAATTTGAATTTTAATTCTAATTAAAACGAAAGCCCTTTCTCAGCTACACATTTAAGTCAGCCCCAAATATATTTGTGTCATGAAGCAAAAAATCAGTTAATCCAGAAATTATATCAGTGAATAAATTTGGAAAAATACAAATTAGAAAAAAATATTGCATCTCTTCAAGCATATTAGGATTTACAGTAAAAGTAAAATATTGCTTCCTATATTAGAGTTCTTCATAATAAAAAATAATATCAACTTTACTTAGTGAAAAAAGAAATAAAATAATTATAATTATGGGGGATGTAATCCAAGAATCATAATTACCTTGAGCATGTAGAGGGATAAAATGTTAAAGACAATAACCAAATGATAAGCAGCTTTGAACCTGCTCATCCCACCCCCTAAGGTTGTTAAGGAATTAAAAATTCTAAATTTTTAACAAGTTGGAAATCATAGCTAAGAATCTTTGAAACCTATGAACAGCTCCTATGCTATATAATCACGTGCTGATGGAGAAGTTGTTGATAATTTCTGCATGTGCTGAGGATAAATAAACGGAGCCACCAGGGAAGTAAGTACCTAAAACTAGTCATCTTATTCAGCTTCAGACCTGGCATTCTGTTTCATGGCTGTGAATTCTTATCATGTTCAAGCTATTGAGACTGCTGCTTGTCAGCTGCAGTTCTCATTAGGAAAAAGGAGTTTCAGCTGACTGTAAGGTTTGTAGGAGTTCATAAATATTCTACTACTGTTCAAAACTGCTGCAATGAACTGAAAGCAGGCATATAGATGCATTTTTGATCCCAAAAGAAACCCAAGCTATTAGCCTATAAAGCATGATCATTCAACGTGTTAATTAAAGAATAAAGCCTATCAAATTAAATATGGCATATTTCTTCTGACTTGGTTAATGGCAAAATACCAATTCAGCTCTTCAAGTTTTTGCTTCCAATCAGATGCTCTGCACCTTCATAACCCTTTCAATGGGATCTCTCTCCATACTGTTTTTGGAATGGCTTTCTGACAGAAGGTGTGAATAGTGCAGGTTTGTCTCCGCTGCTACTGCTTCCTTTGATGATTTCAGCAGAGAGTTGACCTGTGATCCTGCAGGGCCATGGGACTTATTGCAGTGCTCTGCATGGCCAGACTGAAGGCTGAGTGTTAGGCTGCCCTCAAGAAGCTTGTTCCAAGGCCACTGACAGCCTGGTAGCACATTTTCCTTGATCATCAATATCATGTTCCCTAAGCATCTTCTGCTTGTACATCATTCTGAGGTCACTTTGATATAAATAACCAGTGAAAGATGAGGCCTGTGGGGTGCTTGTAAGAGAGCCAGTGGTAGATATTTGATTCTAAGTCTGATCAATCGTGGCACAGCAAGGTTCTGAAGATCTGTGCATGCCACTGTAGAACCATAATAAGACCTTTTCTCTGCAACCACTGAGTCTGCAAACTGTGAACTGCTTACAAAGAGTTTGGTGAATCCAGTTGTCTTCACCTAGAGACAGCAAGATTACTCAGGCTTGGCAGGAGAGCACTGTCTCTCTTGTGAATAAGAGCAATCTCCTTTGGACCAAGAAGACCAAAGCTAGGGAGGCAGATCTGATTGAGAAAATGGGAGATGTCCTCCCTTCTCTCAAGGCAGTCAGTGTGGCTGTCAAAGGAGCCTGGATGGCTCCTGCACCAGGACAACAGAGTAATGCTCATATCTGCAGAAAGCTGCTGCTGCAGTGGCCCTTCGGTATTAGGAAGGACAAAACATAAAGCTGTTCAGTGCTGTTTGCTGTAAATCAACAAACATAAGGGAATATTAATTTAGAAATATGGCACATGGCAGAGAATCTAGACCTCAAAAAAAGAAAGACAAATAGAGACTTTTCTAAAAAATAGTGGGGTTTTTTGTTTTTTTCCTTAAAAGTAAGAGGTGGCCTGTTTTCTTCTACTTATGTTTTTACTATTCACTCTTTTAGAAGACAATCATTGCAGCAGTAGTGTGTGAGATTTGTTCATGTCATTTAGAAATCTTTCCTTTTAATAAATGTAACCCATGTATTCATGTGATTGTTTCACTGGAAAATTGTTGCCCAGCCAACTCAGGCAGTGTAGACTATATTTTGGAAAATGGAAGACCTTAATTTAATATATGAATTGCTCAGTTTTACTTTCACTCCCATTGATATTTGTTTCATTCTTTACTGCTATAGTTTTCTATAATCATTTCATTTCAGAGACTTTCCTCTCCAGTTGTCAGTTTTATATCATAAGTAAGAGCCTCTGAGTCATACACAGTTTTACTTGTTACCAGTTATGCCCGTGAAAATACCTCACGTCCTCCAGCTCAGAGTCTATCAGCCCCCTAACTTGCTGTTTGTACACTTAAGATCTCTTTCTGCCCCTTCATGTACAGGCATCACATTGTGTTCACATTTAATTAACCTAAATTGCTCTACTAACCTATTAATTTCTCTGAATTCTCAGGCATATCTACAAGCAAGGGTCTAGATTTGATTAGTACATCAAGATCAAGTCACTCAAAAAGACTGCTTCATTTTTAGAATTACTCGTTTTGGTCAGCCGTGGCTGTATGTTTACTCCTTCTGAAATACTAGAAAGATTCAGATATAGTACTGAACATTCTGGAAACCCAATGTTAATTATGCTGCTTTAAGACCTGCTGGTGGCTCAAGTTTGGTTTCATTTAATTTTAATGTATCTATTCATCAACAACATGTAAAATAACTGAAGATCTATAGCTGCAAAAGTGAAAGTTTTGCATCTCATTTTCTATTTCTTAAATGTCAATAGCTCAATTCTTGCAAAGAAAATAGTATTAAAAACTCCCCAGTAAAACAGTTATTTCTACATTTTTGGGAAATATGTATTGTGTTTCAGAAACATGCCCAGAGAGACACTTTGGGTATTGAAACTTGGTGGCAAACTCTAGAAAATTTGAAGAAAAAAGGAGTCACGTAAAACTCCTTTTACTGTCAGAGTTTTTTAGACATTATCTCTAATATCAGTGCCAGCATTTTAGTATTTCATTATTTACATATTCTGTATTCTGCTTTGAGACTTTTTTTTTTAACTGAAGGTCATTTAAACAAGGACACTTGCTAAGATGTAAGTCAGCACTAGAATAAAGTATTAGTTTGAAATTATGCATTATCCTGTAATTAAAAACTCACATGAAAAATACCAAAATTACTGTAGGTAGGAGTGGTTATTTAAGTTAGCACAGTGTGATAAACAGTGGAAACTATTTTTTTATCTGTTAGAAGACTGCCAAAATGCAAGAAATGAGCCAGGTGGAATGCACAGGCTATCTGAAAAGAATGGGAAATGGCACTGTGGTACAGCAGCAAATGCAGAAAGACCAATTGCTTATTTACTGACTACTTTGATCATGTAAGGAGAGGAGGAAAAGCAATGTTCTGTACCAATATGAGGGAAAAGGAAGGAATAAAAGTATATTATTTTTAGTGCATAGGCATATACAATTAGTCTTCCTTGCTAGAATTCATGAAATATAGTTCTGACCCAAGTTACTACTTATAACAGAAATGTTCTACTAACAGTGGTAACATTTTCAATGTAATATTCAATGATAAGTGTTTCTCATCTAGCAATCCATAAAAAAGGATTAGGACAAACCCTCATTAAGGCAAAACTGATTCTTGGTCTGTCAATTCCATTTCTAGAAAGGCTTTCTGCAACCTCCTTCTAGGGAAAGGAGCTGATGGTTGTTTGGCCACCTAACTTTATTAGGCCTCAGAAAAGTAAAGGAAAGCTCCACATTTATGTTTAGCACACAATATATAGATCTTAGTAACAGGACATTTCTTTGTAAACTTTCAAAAGCCATACATTTTAGAGAGCCCTAGGTTTTCACTAATATCAACACATCCTGTAGCACATATTCAGGGGATTCTTTATTTCTTGAAACCAAATTATTTTTTAACTTTATGTCTATTAAAAAGACCTGCTTATTCAATCAAGATAAATCCTTCACATGCTACAGAGTGACTGTGACACAGTAATGTAGATCATGACCGTGACACAGTAATGTAGATCAAAACTAGCCAGAAACAGAAAGCCAGTCAGCAGAGAAAAGTTAAAGCTGTAACTTTCCTTTCAGTTGCCCAGTAAGCAAAATATATGCATATTGAAGCATATACACGTGGTCATAAGAAACCTATGAGAAAGAAGCACACCTCAGATGGGGAGAATTGAATTTTTGGAATATTTCCTGCTCAATTGATATAGAGCAAAAAAAAGTGACATGACGAAAGTGGAGAACAGGAAATTCTTATTAAGCAGACAAGGAGCTATAAAAGGTGGTCAGTGAGGATGATTTTGAAACAGTAAAAGAAATAAATTTATATTAAATTTGCAGTGATCTTGCCCCATATAGGCCAGTTAAAGTGAATAAATGAAGTTGGTTCAAATGAAACACTGACAGCTCCGTAACTCTTTATCTTCTCTTTTCTCTTGCCTTAGCCAAGATGATCATACTGAGATGACTAAAAGAAAAAAGAACAATGTAATGGGAGCAATACTGTCACTTTACAAAGACAATATATATTTTTGAGTTTTCTTTAGGTTTTCTCTTCATGAGCCTCTATGTGCATTTGCTCACTCATGTCTCTTTCACACAAAACCACAGTGTGTTTATATTTGGGAAGCACATAAGCAGTTCTTATTACTTCAGTATACATGTAATTTGTTCCTGCTTTGTAAAAATAGAGTCAATCTATGCGAAATTTTATATATTTTTTTAACAATATGCTTCCTCCATGACCATAGTCTATTTTATTGTAGTATTACAGAGAAATACACCTAAGATGACACTCAGAATTAATTAAACTCCTTTTTCCAAAGGTATATCAGATAAAAACTTTGATTTTAAGAACATGATGTTATGGGTCATTAAGTACATTAATTATTTAAGACTATTCAAAGTATACTTGCCACGATGTGAGCCAGAGCTGATAGTCAAATTAACAAATAATACAGAATGGCAGCTGTGTAGGTGATGAACACAGAACATTCATTTGCCTTGAAGAAATGCAAATGATTTTTTCCTTCATGCACTGCAAATGTCTCATACTACTCTATCTTCCACTGAAATCATGGTAGAAACATATTTAAGACTTCCACAGCTGAATCACAGCTTTATTTACTTAACTATTGCTTCAAACCTGGCAGATGTTTGCCTATAAACACATAAATTTTCAGGACAAATTCCTTAAGCATTTTGAATAATTCTATGCTTTGCACAAGTATATCCTAGGATACTTTCTATAAAAATAATATAAACTAAGATATAGTAATAAACATAATGACATTAACCCATTATGCATCATACTTGTCAGCATGGCTACATTAATTCCAATGATGCCACACCTGACTGACAGTGTTATAAACATGCAAGTAATCAAGAGAAATGCAAATACTGCAGCTACATTCTTTGGCAACATTTACTTCTTCATAGGAGAGTTTCCCATCTTTACCCAATGTTACTGTCTTTTAAATTGCCAGAGAAGTTAAGACACTGCATATTCGACATGACAATGAAGTCATCAATGTCAATCTCATTCTCTGAACAGCTATCATCTAAATTAAGGGCAAAACAACTAATATGCATGTTAATATACTTTTGTGTGCATCTCAGTGTGACCAAATGGGTTAAAAGGTATGTATGCAACTCTGATATTCCTTGTCTCACTACTCCTTCACACAACTCCATCTGACTTACCATCCCACCTTTCTAAATATATAATTATGTGTTCTCTTGTAGTAAAGATATATGCTGAGTATTAAACTAGAGAGAAGGTGAAGTACTATATTTAATGGCATAGAATGTTGGGCCATAAACCTGTAAAAATTATTCATTTGTGTATAGCAGGTTTCTCAATGCATGTTAGACTTGGTTAATTACATACATATCTGTGATATCATGTATTAACCACTGGTGGGAAAAATGTAATTGAGAAGAGATAACTTTTCAACTTCATTTACATTGCTTTTTGTGGTTGCAAATGCAAATGAAAGGGACAAGTACACTCTGTCTCTTGCTGCCTAAAGCCACTGCCCATTAAACAGTCTAGATGCTAGGCATGGGTTAGCTCATGAATAACTACCAAAGCATTTCACTTAAATTGGAGGACTAAATTATTCATTCAGAATTAAAATGGCCCTAATTCATTTTAGCTTACTTGGTAAATTAAGCTAAAAAGAATTAAAGCCATTCTAACTCTGAATGAGATTTATCCACAAAGTAGAATAAGTACTTTATTTCAGGGTCACACCTTCAGCTGATGCTGAATTTTTTATGGCATTCCCACAAAGACAAGTCTGGAATCTGTCTTCCTATCACACTGCATGCAGTTCTTACTTATTCCAACAAGGCATGTGGTTTTCTTTAAAGTTTTATACTAGTACATTTAGATGTGGACATCTAAATGACAGACTTAAATTTCTATGATTTGCAAAGCAGTAACAGGCAGACATTCAGTAACTAGTGGGAAATCTACCTATGTCTGATTTATTTTTCTTCCATGCAACCTCCTGGTTTTTTGTGATCCAACTGCTGCAACATTTTGATATGGTTCACAAAAGAATACAAAGCTGAATGCTTATGTTTAACATTCCCTTTGTTTCACTAGCAGGTTCCCATGTAGAATGGGGAATAGGAGTTACGAGAAAGAAAAAGGAATCAAACTTTGAGTGCATTAATCATTATTTTGTCAGGGTCACAAAATTTCTTTTCTGATCCTTTCAACACAACCCTGTATAACAAAGCCACCAAGACAGAAAATATCAGTTAGTCAAAGGTTGTGATGAAACCAAGTCTGTTTTCAGCCTTTCTCTTTTGAGTCCAAGTATATCAACAGAACAGATTGAAACAATACTATCTCAAAACTATCAGGTTGACTTTTTTTTTAATTTTTTTTTTTTTTGTGCTAACAGATTGACCTGGCTCTCATCTTCTCCTGTTCCTACGTGGAATAGATATGTAGCTCTCAGAAAAGTTCTACTATTTGTGTGTGTAGCTCAGTCAGCAAATTCTTGCATAGAGACATGTAGCTCATTCATTTGATAAAGTTTATGTTGCCTAAATTACAATTACATAGCCAGGTTTCTGACTTTCAGCATTTGAAGAATTACTTGCAAATTATTTCAATTATTTGAATACTGCATTGTTATGTCGTGACCAAGAAGCAATTTAATGGATTTAAGCTTAGAACAAGTCCGATTTAGGGTAGATATTAGGAGGAAGTATAAATACTGAAATATAAGTTATCCTCTACTAGTGTAGGGACACAAAATTTCTCTCTTACATTTATTAGAGATTATATCTGTCGAATGAAACGTAGCAGTACTGATGTCCACTCTGTCCATCCCACCATAGCTGTCACATGAACATCCCAATCTCCATAAAGCCAAGGATGTATCTTTTTTGACTACCTATTGCCATGAGATACAATGCATACGAGAAATGATACATAAATCTTGTAGATATTACACACTGTTCATTTAGTTTCCAGTGAATTAAAATAGAGAAAAGTTTTGTGTTTTTTTAAAAAATATCCTGTTGATCACACCATATTCAGGAAACCAAGATTTAGGCATCCTAAAGAGACTGAAAGATACCCAAAATGCAGGCTAAATTCAAGACCCTTTATTTCTTATTTCTTTCTTAGATAGTAATTGATTTTTAGGGAAAAAAAAAAAAAGGAAAAAAAAGGAAGGGAGGCAGGCAGGCAGGTGGGCAGGCAAGGAAGGACGGAGGGAAGGAGGGAAGGAAGGAGGGAAGAAAGGAAAGGAAGGAAGGAAAGGAAGGAAGGAAGGAAAAGAAGGAAGGAAGGAAGGAAGGGTGAGCAAGCAGGAATAGGATAAAGGATTTCACATTTAGTAAATCAGAAAAAAAATCCACTTTGATTCAAAGCATTTTCAAAAGCTATGTATATACATCCATTAGTAGAAATGCACTTCTGTGTAAAAAATACACAAGTTAGAGCAGAAGTGTTAAGAACAAAATGGACATGTACGAGTATATTTTGTAACATTTTGAATGGTTCTGTATAAGCTTTGCTGCATCTTTGCTGCAAATTGCATATCGAGCAGAGCACCTACATGCCTAGTTCTATCTATTTATAATTCTTGCCCACGAATAGCATTCTAGATGGTGGCCAGCCCACAACTACAACTGTTCTCAAATGCTGCCACCTAAAGGTTAAACCGAAGTACAGATGGAAAGAAAACAACCCAAACCCCCGGCAAAAACGAGCAAATGGGAAAAGGTTCCCGAATGTGCAACATGGAAGTAATCTGCAGCATAGCAGTTGCTGCCTGTATCACACGTACCAAATGCCTTTGTGTTTACTCCTGTGTGCACTATTACCTAAAAATAGTTTGGATATTAAGTGTAATCGCTACATTTTGTGTGGAAGAAGAAAACTAGGCTCTGTGTTTGGAGGAAACGCATGGATGAGAAGTCTGAAAGTGCAAAGTTCACATACCATTGTATCCCTCCTGATTTGAGAATAAAAGCAAAGCAAGTCCTGCACACAGAGGCAATATCTCCTATTCTAACAACTAATGAAGTTAGAAAAAATAGATACAACTCTGAGTTTTCACACTCAAGAAAGCTCCCTGACCCCTCCCATCCCCTTTTTATGAAATTGTTTTAATTCCATCCCTACGAATCCCTGATGCATATACTGCTGAGAATATATTTTAGACCAGAGTAGTTGACATTCACAGCAGTATTTTCCCAGTCCCAACTGATTCCTATATGTCAGTGTCCTCCTATTTCACAGTGGGACACTTGACTATGTGCAAGGCAAAATAAAATCTGATGGAAACAAAATAAGCTGTTGAGGAGTTTGGGTTTTTTAAATTGTGACCAGCAATTACCCAGTTCCATTGGTATTGAAGACTTTGTCAAATATGTCCAATTTTACCACTTCCATTGCCAGTTTTCTGATTTGTAAAAATTGAGTTTAGGAATAAGAATATCAAGATTTATTTAATTGTGGGCTAAAATGTTTGTATGAAGAAAGGCTGATATAAAATTTCATTGGTTATGCTTCATTATTTTCTTGTTGATTTTAGCAAGTTATTTCCAATAAGTACTTTGAAATAAAAGACAATAGTTAATTCCCCAGAAAGATGTGTCATGCAGACAACCAGTGTGAAACAAAGAGGTTAATGAAAAGTTATGAAAAACCTTGTTCATTATGAGAAAATGTTAATATTTTGGTACATCTATACCTTTATTAAATCACTACAGTGATGACAGCCTCTACAGGACTGCCATTCTGTATGTGAATACCCCGGTGTCCTTCATGTACCAAGGAATATGCGTTTTATTTTTATTTCAATTCTGGCTTCCTCTGCTAGGGCAGTAGACAAAATATTACCCCTCACCAAAAGAAATCAGTAGGTTTAGATGCTGTCCTTTCAGGTAGTTGATGGGACCAGTCTACAATGCTGTTGACATGACTGATGATAAGGTAGCTATGGCAGGATACCCAAGGAATACTCCAGTCTCTGACAGTTCCTGTCTGGAAAACTTCTGAACTTCCTTCTGGCCTGGGTGTCTGCTTCCCACCCCAGAGGGGATGGGTTGTAGACAGAGGACAAATCTGGACACAAGAAATGGAATCTGCTTCCAGGTTCCCATAGTTTGGACAGATTTACTCAATAAAGAAAAACAGATTTTAGCAACCAGGGAAAAAAATCAGCTTTTTAACAATTAAATTCAGAGAAATGAATGTTGCATGATGTTTCCTAGAACATTGGATATTTTAGCAATTGCTCTAGACATGAAAAAGGTTTTCATTATATATGATGGTCATTATTATTGCAAATGGCAATATCTCCCATTGTTTATATTTGGCCAGAATTTCTTTCAAGATTCTTAGTAACAATCAATTGATAATACTGTGCAGTGCAACAATTTCTACGCTCAGTAACAGTAAGCACCACACAAATCCTCGGTTTAACAGCAGCCCAGCTCAGTGAGCTGGCATACAACAACACAGCTGCACACACATACAGGGAGGGTCCAGAATTAAAGAAATTCTGCCTCTGGAAGACAAGTAGTTAGGATGCTTTATGAATGCTGCTCTACTGATTCTGATACTATGGGTGTTCAGGAAGAATTATCTGAACACTTGTGCACACAGCACAGACATTAGCATAGATCACAGAACACAGATTTCAGAGTGTGTGCTGCATGTAGACATATTTAATGGAAGTATCATGAAGGCTTAATCTCTTCTTTGGGCAATGTACAATTGATACAGTTCTGATTTGATCCTTCTCATGATAACCACTGGGAGATTTGAGGTGTTTTGAGTTCCTAGAGCTAACAGGACTGAAGAAAACAAAGCAAAATAAAAAGTATGTGTCCTCTGCTACACTGCAGTTAGAGATATTATCCCATAAGCTTTTTTTCTGTAAAACTTGGATTGTTTTGATAGTATAGTGTGAAAGGCTGATAAGCAATCTTGTAACCTTATTCTGCAACCCTCCTTCTGGCTTAGAAGGGATGTCCTCTAGATGCTTAGAAATTCTTCAAGTTTCTCTCTGATTTCTGTGGATGTATTTCATACACTTCTTTCAAGTGTCATATGGTACCTTTCTAATTATGTTTTGTGGGGAACACACTTATACTGTCAATTAATTTTCTTCTACTCATTAGCCATTTCCATCACAAAGAAGAAACAACAGAAAGCATAGTTAATTGCATAAGAGGCCAATTCAGGACAAATGCAATGTTTTCCCATCACATCCCATCACACAAGGTTGCCATTTCTCCACTTCTTAAATGTCTATCCCTTGCTGCTAACACACAAAATTGAACACTGCCTGTGGCATTTACTGTACCTTCATCTGCTGGATTTAATGTTGTCTCAGCTGCTCTACTGTGTCCCTCAGGGACCAAAACCGTTACCATTCAGAAAGACAAGAACACCAATCTCTCACCCAAACTAATAGCATAAAGGTGATAGCTCACTACAGTACTAGCCTATTCACCTTTTGTCTCATTCATTTTTATGTTTTTCTCTTAGTTTATAGGCTTTTTGGTATCAAGCAGGGACCTGAAAGATTAACCACTCTTTACAATTCCTGACCACATTTTATTAGATATGAGACAGAACCCAGATCTGCTGCTGGGCAGAGCTGTGTCAAGGATGGAAATTTCATTTCATATAGGATTAACAGATGTACAGCCTAAGAAGACAAGGCAATGGATCAGTGATCCAGGAAATGTTTCTGGTAAGATGAAACCTTTTCATCTTACAGTACTACTCTGGAGATTTCAAAGTCTGACTTGATTCAAAGTCATCATGGACAGCAACAAATTTCCAAGTTTTCCACGGAGAAAAAAAAAATGCTTTCAACTGTTTTAGTTGAAACTGCTTCTTGTGCAATTTGATTAAAGAATCATTTGGGGAATTGGCTTTGGACATATTTCAGTTGCCTCACTGATTTCTACCCCATGTAATTCTAAGAGAAGTGACTGAATTTCATCCTAGTTCAGACAGAAGAGCTTACTCCAGTAGTATACAATGGTGCTCAAATTTCCAGAGGAGTTTTGCAAAGATGTAAGTGTGGAGAAAAGCTGAAGCACTTTAATAAACCAAATTAAACTCTGCGACCAGATACTGCAGTGGTGCTGGGAACAACACTGAAATTCTGTGACTTGAATTTGTCTTGAGTAGGAAGTCAAACTGGAACAAGCTATTGACAACATATACAGCATTGCCTTATTTCACCTGAAAGTTTTTAAAGAGTAAAGTTTTTATAAAAGCATGCAAACTAAGCTATTCATAAAATCCTAAAATCTGTGGGTTTTCCTTTAAGGTATTTCCTTTTTATTTACCATTCTGAAGACAATCCATATATTTACCTAAATATTTCACATCTCATCACTGAATGTATCAAAAAGACTTCCAGAGTTGGTTACCTCATAGCCGGGCCTTGGACAACATCCAAAATAGCAGTATCTTTAAAGGAGTCTCTACAAGTATATGAAGATTTACTGAGCTGAGTCTTTTAACCAAGAAAGCAGATGTTCTCATTTTTGGAATATAACTTTTAGTATTTGGTAGCAGATGGAAACTTAGTTAAGTATTAAGTACTGTGAAATGAGAGAGGAGAGAGATGTTCTTCTTCATAGTTCCAGAATCTCCTAATATCATAGAGTGTGGACATAGACCATGGTCCCTGGCAACTAAGTAGAGAATGACAGAGTAGGGAGGGGTAACATAAGAATGACTTTCTAATGCCAAAAATGTCTCTGCTTATTATATCTGTCATAGGCATTACCCAAATACCTTGTTCAGGTGTTCACCTATTCCTGAATGACAAGCAAATCAAAAGAAAATACAAAATTATCATCTGTCTTTTTTCTCACTAATTTCAACCATAACCTAAAGCAAGAAACAGAAACCATGAGGAAAGCAATGTTCATGGAGAACACTGGAAACATTACAAAGAAGTCTAATCTCATACACTTCAGTACTGTTTCAGAACCAAAAACCTTGATGTGAGCATCATAAAAGCCTGTAACATGCAAATAACATAGGAACTGAAGTTGCAAAGGCACATGGACTAGCTTTTGCTTCTCCCCATTTGATTACCTACTGATTCACATAATAGACATGAATCAACACATTCTCAGAGGAGTGCAGACCCTGACCCCCTTCATTGTGTAAATTTCTGGATGATTTTGTTTGGGTCTTTCTTCCAAAGCTGATGCAGTTGAAAGCAAAAGTACAAGTGCACAACCTTGTAAACAGTCACTCACATTTTTGGACAGGAATCCTATTACGAAGTCCTACAGTGCACATATGTGACGTCTGCTGTCTACCTTCATACTCATCTCAACTTCAAAGCACTGTGCTTGTTTACAAGTTCATCAAACCCTTCCCTGGGGATATAGGTGTCAAGCAATGAAAGGTGACTGCTTAGATGCCAGTGAATGATCTGTTTAGAAAGGAAACATTTCCAAAGTGGTGAACAAGAATTGAAGAGTTTCTCTTGTCTGTTATGTTAGTTTAAGTTAGTAATTATGACAGATCCTCAAAACATATAACCAGTTTCTAAATCCATTATTGTTTTACATATAGATGGTATTCAAACACTGTTTAGGTATAATTTTCCAAAAGTTTTTGTTGCTCTTTTACATTTTCACCTCAACTTTGAATAGCCTTGTGTGAAGTGTACTTGCTGATTATCTTTTACTTCTGAACACCAAATTCTGCTTTATCTTTGGAAGTTCTGCCGAATTCATTACACTATCATTAGGAAAAAAACCTTCACCATTATCTGTCTCATCTCCCCATTTCTCCCTTAACTTTCTCTGTCCTTTCTCAATATTCTATGGTTCAGAGCTTCCTTCTGACAGTTCACATATTATTCATTTCTTATTCTCCTCTCCCCTCTTCATTTAATATTTCCTTATGAATCCCAGTCACCCTCCCTTCTCATCCATCTTTTTTCCTCCTGCCAGCTGGAGTGTGGCTTTTTTTTTTTCACTTGTTCTGTTCTGAAACTGTTCCCACTGTATTTCATGAAAATAACATCAGAGTCTTCCTGCAGTTTTCATCTTATTTTTCAGATTCTGGTTGAGAGGGAAGGGTAAGAGTAGAAGGAAAAAGTCTGATTATAACCAGAAACTACTTCGAACCATAAAATCTCTCACCCTCTTCAAAAATAGTCCTTTTAAGGACTTGTGCAAGCTTTTACCCATCATCACTGCCTGCTCCCTCTCATGGATAATCACACCTGTTGATAGAGTACCTGCCAAAAATCAGTAACATAAGAAAGTGGATTTCATACACAATTGAGAATGCCAATACAGCAGACTGATTTACAGCAGGTGCCTTAGTGACTCACGACGACCACCTGACTGCCGAAAATGTATTGAGCACGGTATCCTTTGTGCAAGCCTCCCTCCTGCAGACAACGATACCAGCTGCTGACATGCACTGCAAAGGAGTAAATCTAGCAGTCTTCAGTTTACAACTTTTTATTGCTTAAAAAAGTTCGGTAGCAGAGGAGAAGCTGGCTGCTTAGAACTACAGTAAAATACCTGATTTCAAGTGGATCAGAGTTTTGCACTTCAACAATTCTCAGGTAGTATGAAGTTGCAACTTGCAACAGCATCTCTTCTCCTTTCTACAGGGCTTCAGGAAACAAGGAGATGAAGCCACACAAAACAAATTTAGAAATTCAAGTGCCAAATGTGTTGAACTTGTGAGGATGCATACAAGGGTAAAAAGTGGAACCAGCCTGAATGTGGTAAAAGCACAGCTGGTTTTAAAAGGGAAAATCCATCTACAGCCTTCTTGAATAACTGCACAGTGCCTTACATAATGGGGCTTGAATCTCAGTTGTCCCTAGGCACTACCACAAACCACTTGATTAATAATTAATCATTAACAATGTACATGTTAGACTCACTTTCTAGCGGCCTGAGTAGTTCTGATTTAGTGGAGCAAGACTGGAAATAGAAACGCTGGAGTCCACACTAGCCTAAGGATGCCAGTGAAACTTAGACCAGAGGCCAAGCATAGCAGGCTGTTGTCTGAGATGGCATCAAACTGACCTGTTAGCTCAGAGGTAGCAGAAAGGCAACCCTGGTATTTTGCCCTTTTAATTCTAATCATCTATGGAGTTATTGTCAAAGCTACCTTTGAGTGCCTATTTTTGATGTGTTAATGTCACCATTGTTTCAAAGTGAACTCTTGAGTCAGGCTGATTTTAATAGTATAGATGTAGTTATTGTTTTGGAATTATAGCCTTGTATGCCAGACTAGTTAGACTGGGGAACTCTAGACAGCTTCTGTATGACATCCTGAGTGTGTTTTGGATCAGCACCAAGTGTGACCTCTTGGAATGTTTGTTATTTAAATTTATAGTTCTACAATAATTCTTATTGTGCAAACTGCAAATCTCTGTAATTCTAAACCTGGGAATTTAAATTACTTCCGAAAAATTCGTAAAGCATCTTTGTTTTTACAGGTGTTGAATTAATAGTAACTTGAATGACCAAGAACTAAATCCTCTACTTCAGGGTTATCTTGCCTGAAATTAGCCGAAGTAATTGCTAGAACATAGCAAAGTTGCCTTCTTTGGTCTTCACTTTAGATCTTTTAGTCAGATTTGGTACCATAGCACTGGATTTTTAATCAAAATCTGTGGGAGGTCTGCTTGTACACAGGTGTAGAACATGTATTTTTTCTTAGCAGCTTTTGGTACTAACAATTACTAAATGTGGATCTACATTACAGTTCAATACCTAACTTTGCTTTTCAAATAAAGCTCATATGAAATAATATTTATATGAAAGAATGGTATAAAATGGTCTTCAGAGAACACTAGGAGAAAAAGTAAGAGCTAAATTCTGAAGGAGATCTTGCTTTAAATATTCTATGAGCTTTCCCTCTCATTTGCAATATTTATAAATTAGTTGTCAAATTGTTTTTGCTATGTAAATATTGTTTACTCCTTATCACTGTCACCCTTCAGTTCCTATCACCATGAGCTGAGTACTTAAAATCAAGCTTTGAAGCCTCTGAACAAATGTTAAAAATATTTTCCCTGGAAAATCTAAGGCTCCCCACTACTAATTAGTGCTGCTAATATGTTTGTGGCTTTTTTTCTTTTTCAAACAGTGCTTGAAAAACATTTCGAAGTGCCTCATATATTTCACCACTCAAAATTATCATGTGTATTATTTTTTTTTGTATCTTTGATCAAAAGCACCATTACACAAATAAAACCAGCACCCATCAAGTAAATTTAATTTTGAAACCAGCTGTAGCAGATGCTATATTAACATGTAAAGATACATTTAGTCTTCACCAGAAAAATAAAAATGAAACCAAAACCTCTGGGACTATTTGCAGATTTCCCTTTTTCCATTCTTATATAAACGTGCTAAAAACGAGAACTTATTCCTCTGACAAAAAGAGAATTCTGGACTAATAGAATTGCAAACTTCCTAAAACTGCTCTTTTACTACTGTACTTCTTCTCCAGCACACTCATTTATCCACAGCAAGCTCCACTGGCAGGTAGGTATGCATCTTGTGGCTTCAATTGTTTCTGTTTTATGGTCACAAAAAGACTATGTGCCACCTTGAAAAATGTTCACGAATTGAGTCATAAAGTGGGTATACAATGCATAAAGACGTTCTTCAATAGACTCAATAATGTTAGTGATTTGTGCTTGTAATTTGGGAGCAGTCCCTCAAAGCTAGTGGATCCTCACAGGATTGATCTTTCAATAGCTTAATACTTTCTAAACTATTTCCACCTGGACAAAGAAAGCATGCAAACAAGAATTCTCTGTTCATTGCCAATTCACACTCACTCACCATGTTTATGAGAAAAGGTGGGAGGAGCAGAACAGTGGAGAAACAGATCCAGTGTACTTTTCTGTTTTCTCCTGAAACATGTACCAGCAAAAAACTGATTAGAAAGAAAAAATTGTTCTGCCTAATAGGAGCTAGCAAGGAACATATGGCATGACATAGATTGTAGACATTGAGACATCAGTCAACATGGCAAGAAGCTGAAGCAACATCCACAAATTACAACCTTAATTGCTAAAAATAATTAAACAGATCGGCAGACATTTTAAAAATTACACATAGGCATCCAGTAGCCATGGAAAGTGAGTAGGACTTGGTGATGTAAACCATGATGTCATTTATAGTTTTAAATGTTTTTTACCTATTATTTTAAATATCTGTACTCAAGTATTTGAAAAACATGGCCTGAAAAAATCAAGTCCTGTTATGCCCAAGGTTGACTGGGATAATCTTCACTAATGAACACAGTAATTTTAATTAATTCCTTTCTATCATTGTACCTCTACATACTGTATTCTGATTTTAAATCATTTGGATATGTATGTTCCAAGTTTTCCAAAGTATTATGCGTCATAGTTGTCTGTAAACATGCAAAGTATTATAATTTTTAGATGAAAGCAAAAAGAATTTTTCTGAAAGTAAAGGTATAAGCAAAAGTTATTTCATTAACTGTCAGGAAATTAAAACCCAAAATGGATCTTTTAAACCTTTTGGGGTTTGTTTGTTTGTTTTCCCCCAATGATAGCCTGATAAAAGATTGTTTTAAGAAAAAGAGACAAAGTTCTGATCAAAATTTTTTTTTTGTATCTTTCACCTGAAAAGTGAACACGTTTAAAAAAGGAATTATATGCAATTCTAAAAAAAGAAAGTTTAAATAACTGTCTCAGAGATTGAAGGAACGATGGGCAATTGTACGTGCTTCCCTGAAAAGACAGCACAGTGTTATAGATATAAGAGCTGAGTCCAAATAGAGAAACACTGATAATTTAGTAAAAAAAGGTAATACCTAAGATTCAGTTTTCCAGTAAACTTTATCATTGCTGAATTAAATGTGAATAAATATCATGATAAATAAATAGAGCTGCACAACAGCAAAACTGAATGCCTATTTCTTTTCGAAGAAACCCCGCCAAATTAGACTTGTCCATATTCATGACCTCTTTTTCCTCCAGCTCTTCATGAATATTCAG
Source organism: Pycnonotus jocosus (assembly GCA_013400435.1). NCBI lineage: Eukaryota > Metazoa > Chordata > Aves > Passeriformes > Pycnonotidae > Pycnonotus > Pycnonotus jocosus. Next base: position 107,726 of record VWYP01023845.1, read on the forward strand.
TAAACAACTTTTCTTCAATAGAATATTCATGGTTACGAAAAATCTCTGCAAACCAGTATATGTAGGAGTATTTGCACTAGTACGCTGGCATATTGAAGAGCTCTTTTATTATTTGCACAATAAACTCATTAACTGATGAAGAACATTCCGTTCAATTAAAAATAGAGGGGTCCCTCACCTACTTGGAAAGCTTGGCTCATCCAACCAGAGAGCGCGACTGTGCCACATGGCTTAGAAATCAGTTTAAGAAATACAAACTAAAAATGATCGGGGTTAGCACACAATCTAAAACACTTCTGTGTGATCCATCTACAGAGCCATTCGGAGCAATTTGATTAAAAAAAAAATAATAAAAAAATCCGCAGCCTGCCCACGGAGGATTCGGGCACAACAAGGGCTTGGTTGGCTCCTTAGGAAGGAGCCGTCACCAGATCTGCCGCAAACCGAGAGCCGCCACAGCGGGCAGAACCGCAGCGCTCCCACACGCTCCTGCCCCCGCAGCGCTCCGGCAGCGCTCCGCTCCGCACCGCAGCTCTCCCACCCCCGCAGCAATCCCGATCTCCATCCCGCTCCCGCAGCGCTCCCCCCGGCCCGGCCACCGCTAGTCGGAGCCGGGGGACCGCGCACGGCCGCTGCCCGCCCAAGGGCACGGGCTGAGACTGACCGCCTGCCCGCTGCCCGGCCTCCCCGCCTGCGGGAAGGTGGCATCCCTCCCTCCCACTGCTTTTGGAGCTCTCGTGGCTGTAGCTGTTGGAGAGCAAAACTCTGTCTGCTGTTTCGTAATTAGAGGGTTATGGCCTGAAAAGATCACAACTGGGTTTTTTAGTACGAGATAAGTCATCATGCTCTAGCAATTTCTAGATGTTTCTCTTCCTAGCCTCGCTTCAGTTTTAGAGCATCCTCAGTGCTCCAGTGTCACAACTTCAGTCTGAGTGACAGCAGGCCTGGTAAGAATCGGTTTGGTTTCTGCGTGGAGGCTCTGGTGGTATCCTCACTGCAGAATCTGGCCCACTGTTCATTTAACACTTCGTTAACTTTCAAAGTGTTAATAGGATGACAGGTGATGTTTATGAAGGATATTGAAAGGAAATTCAGCACTAAATGTGTTCTTAGTATGTGCAAAAGGTTTTGTTAATTTATACTGTTCCTTGTTCTCAAAACTCTTACAAGATTTTATGGAGGTGTTAGGAAAAAACCCTGTAGCTTAAAAGCCCATATGACCACCAGACAGAGCCGTCTGAGTACAACTGCTCAATAACAATTTTAATACCATTTCTGAGATAAAATCTGCAATCATAAAAACGAAAGCTGGATTTCACGTGCCTAGTTCTAATCATGTATTTTAGAAATTGAATTTACTAACTGCAGCACTTTATGCTAGCATGTTTGTGAGAAATATTACTTTACACTCATATTCAATTATTTACCTCATTATTATGGTTGCTGGCAATAAAAATTGTTTAAAAGTAATAATGAAAGATACTTTGTATCTAGTATCTAGATACTAAGGAAGAGTAAGGAAGAGATTATTATTATTATTATTATTAATAATAATATTATTACTACTACTACTACCATTATTTGAGATTCTCTTAAATGTTAAAGAATGATCAGAGCTGGGGATGAATTAAGGAATAACAGAGCTAGAAAGATGTCAGAAGACACACATTCAGTACAAAGGATGTGTTGAAATGGAGCTGTTGAGATTAGAAAAGAAAGCTGTCGCAGACTGATAATTTTTTCCTGAGAGAAAATCAGACACCTGTGGTGAGAGTACTTTCACTGTTTCCTTGTACTCCTGAAACACAGTACTCTTATCACTAGTATGAGACCATACTGAGTTTGCAAGGCCTTGGTCTTGCCCTGTGTGAACTCTTCCTGACTTGCCTGAAGCTGGGTTTTTTCCTACAGGATTTTTTTTGGCAGGAGGAGGATAGATCAGGAGCCTACAGCAAATGAGAAATTACTCCCTTTACATAAAAACCCTGTTGAAGGTACTGGTTTTAAGGTGCAGAAGATGAGTGGAAGGATGGAAATAATGCCAGGAAAAGGGCTGAAGCTGCCATTTATCAATTTAAACTAGACTATTACTATTTTTTAGACTTTGTCTGTATAGAAGAATATTTTTTTTCAGTAATAGTGTTAGGGAGACAATAGCTGATTGTGTCACAAAAAGGGTAAGTACAAAAAAGAAAGTCCAGGCAAGAAGGGAACATAAAAATCTTTTGAGAAGCTTCAGTGGTGAGGAGAAAGGAGGCATACAGAATAGAAGGCAACATTGCAAGTTCTCCATTTAAAACAATTCAGCAATATATTAGCAGTAACAAAGCAAGAACTGTCCATAGGGATTACTTAAGAAATTATCTTGAAAATTACTAAAATATCACAGTGATTGAAATGTTTTTGCACTGTTATGGTTTTAGGGTGTCTTAAACATTTCCTGTTTAACACAAATGCCTACAGTAAATCTCCACTGAGCTGTAAGTACTGCTTGTCCTGAAAAAGGACAAGGGATTCTGAAATTGTTGGTGAAAATGGATTACACTTCCTCTTGTCTTACTCTTACTCATGTCCTCAAGGGGCAGGAGTGAAATAGACTTTTTCTTCTAGAGCTCCCTGTAGCTGTGGAAAATTCAGTCCACAGTTCTTCCTTTGCCTGTTGACAATTGGGAATTTGCACACCACAGAGGTGAATCTGCCATGTTGCTCACTAGGTCTGAGAAATTTCCTCTAATACAGGGCTATGGTCTCACTTCTAGATATCTTCTTGGATAAAACTGTATCTAAAGCAACTAAGGCAAGGGACAAGCAGGATGAAAAGTTACTCCACTACAGTTAAGTTGTTCTAAATATAAAGATACTACCAAGATACAAATGTGTTAGTTAATGCTACACCAGGATTTACAGCTGCCAGGATTTATTGGAGGCTATCTTAATCAAGCAAAAAGGGCCAAAGCACAGGATCAAGTACTTCCTGTGAACTGTCCAGGCAGTGCTTGACATGTCTTTGACTAGAGTTCGATTGTGCAATCCCAGTCCCCTCCTGGGCATGGCTGTAAGATAACATGGGTGTCAAGGGGAAACCAGGCACCAGCTGCAGAATTTTACTGCAGTTAATCAATTGCTAACCAAGACAAATTGCTGATTACTGTTCTAAGTCCTGGGAAAGAGAGGAGCACAAACAACTAAGCAAACACATAAACATCTATCCTCCCCCCTCCACAAACTCAGCTTGCTGTATTTTCTCCACCAGATATATCCAGTTCTCCAGAATTTCACTGGAGAGGGGACAGACAGTGGGAAGCTGAGCATGTAGTTTCCTGCTGCCCTTTGGCCTGTGGCTTCCTCTCACATACACCTGAGCAGGGCCACAAACACTTCAGTCTCAATGGTTGTTTGATGATTAGTGGGATTTCTTAATGCTTTTTCCATTGGTCCAGGTTTTGAAGGAAGAGCACTTAGCCCATGAATGAAAACTCTTGTGCCACGTTCCCTCAGGGTCAGAGCAGACCCTGATCTTTAGAATTCACTAATAGTCACAGTGACTGGCTAGTATATTCTTTGCACACTCTAAAATCCCTTGCTACTTAAATTTATGTTAGCTGGAAAAGCTTATGTAATGGGTTTAAAACATGAGTATTTTCCCTCTTCCAGGCATGCCCAAGGAGTTAGGTCATTGCTATAAAAATAAATATTTATATGTACATATAAATATACATATTACATAAGAAGAATCAAGTGTCTTAGAAACATTCATTAAGTGTTGAGACAGCTGGGCAATGATCAAGAAAACAACCATCCCAGGCAGATGGCTGACAATCAGCCTTCTTTTGGGGTGTGACACAAGGATCCTTCCTCCTTGCTTCTGCTATTTGATGCACACATGAAAGAGGCTGTTTAGGTGGTACAGGCTGCTTTCTCATACACAACTTAACCTCATTCATAAACACTGCCTCATAACTTTGAGTAAATTAAAGCTGAAATAGATCTTCGTTTATACTTTAGTGTTTCCTTTATGACTCATTCAGATTTTTATTTCTGTACAAAGTGATGTGAGACCAAATAAAATAGGATATAATCAAACTGTGAAAGGTTATACCCCTAGGGTGATGTTCAGTTTCATAATGATGAGTTGTATTTATTTTTCCCAAGATTAAAATAAAAAGAACCTAATTTTTTCAGCTCTAACAAACAAAATGCCCAGATATTTAAGTGAAGAGTTCAAGACTACAAATTATGAAATATTCTTCTCTTACCCCTGTTGCTGATGATACTTAAGAATGCATTGCTATGCATAATAGTACATTCACTCAGTCTCCTGCACTGTACATTACTAGGTCTTGACCTTCATGTTGCAGACAATTTCAGTACTTTTTCTTTGTATTCACCTAATATTTTATTTTAACTTTTACTTCTCCAGGGACTACCATTCTGTTAAGATTTTTTTCCAAATACTTTTTTTTTAAACAAGTGGTAAAAAAATGTTCTTTCTCGTTATAAAGATCCTTTTGAAGTCTTCAGTTATGACTGTATCATGCTTTATGAGTTTGATTCCTTTTACTTATCCTCCTAATTTTTTGTTATTAGAAAATTGATTTTATCAAACACTCATAAAAAAATATTCTTTCAGATTTAATGAAATATCAGTAATTAAGTTTATATTTTTGGTATTCTAAGAACCCACTCTGCCTTCGCAGACTTCTGGTGCATACACAATGACTCATTTGTGTATGGTTTTTCTCACCTTATTAATTATTCAACAGACCTGACAGTTATTGTGAGATTTCCATTTGTTATTTAATACTGTAAGTCAGAAATTTATGTGTTTGTTCCTAGTGCAGAAACTGTAGTAGTTGTTTTTTTCCTTGAGATGTATATACAAAGAATCTATCAAGTGAAAAACAGAAGTCACATACCTACTTAGAGAAAAATAGAACACAGTTATAAAAAGCAACTGAAAAAGTCATTCTTCTGTCTATCCTAGTGACCTAAATAATTCCTGACAGGTATTTGTCTAACCTTTTCTTAAAAGCATCCAGTAACAGAAATTCTACATCACTGTACTCCATTCAAAATCTGGTCTTTCCTTTAGAATGGTTTTCCCAGTGTCCTGTGCTGCCCTTGAAGCCTGTTACTTGAGAGCAATCTATCTCTTTTCTCATCATAGCATCTGCTTACTTATTCAAAGACTACTATAATATCTTCTCCCCTTTTTTCCCAAGACTTAACAACCTCAAATATCTTCCTCAGCAGCCATAATTTACCAGACCTATGGCCAGTTTCATTCCTTTTCTCTGGACTCAGTAATTGCTTTATGTCTTTTCCTGAAGCTTGATGGAGTACTTGAGCTGAAACCTTACTTCTCATTAAGCAGGATAGAAGGATTACTCCTACAGGTTATATTCCTGTTGACAAATCCCAGTTGGATATTTGCCTTGTTTGCAGCAGCTTAATAACATTGAGTCACACAGAATTTGCCATCCACTCTGAATCTGAGATCTTTTCCTGCAGAAATTCTACCCACTTATTGTTTACTTTCTTGCACTAAATAGATGATGAGTCCTGCAAACATGCAGAACTTTACATTCCTCTTTGTTGAACTGTATCCACCACATCCATAAGATTTATTGACAAGAGGTATACACTTCTGATTCCAGTGTCTATGGACACTCATAGGGGAGCAATAACAAAACATTATAATAAAATCCTATCATAGAAGCCCAGCTTTCAATTTCATTGTTTAGGCTAATACAAATAAAGCTTTAAGCTATAGAAAAAAAAAAAAAAGGAAAATCAATTTAATCTATCTGGAAGGTAACACCATTAACGTTAGAAGGCTCGGTGCCGAGGTTTTTTTCTTTCTATTTCACGAAAAATTGCTGAAGTGACAGCCTTGGGCAGCTAAGTCTTCTTATTCATCTACAGAAAAATTCTGCCTGAACAGTGGGAACATACACTCCTCCACTAATGGGTTTCAAATCTTGACCCTGGAGAAACAACTCCTTGTAGTACCAAGTGAATCCATTTTCCATATGCACTCAGTTTCTGGTCAGTCTGTCAGGACTGCCTATGGCAAGGATTTTGGAATATCGACAGTGGCTCTCTAAGGACCATGTTAAATGAACAAGACTACATTTTTAGGGCTAGTGTGCACAGAAATCTTGCACTATTTTAACTATAGTGATGCAGTTGAACTGTTGTGACTTTTTAGTATGCACTCACTGTATTTTTACCATAAATGGAGCCAAATGCAAGGCAGCAGGGATACTCTCTTTATTTAATACTACACTATTATGTTCCATACTTGCATGGTCAATACACTTTAAGGGGTTTCAACTCCCCTGCCTCTGTGAATTCCTCCAGACCTGCTCTGCAACCCTTTATACTTCTCCACCCTCCTTTACCATGATGCAACATTTTTGGGACTGCATTGCACAGTACATCAATGTTAAAATTAAAGGAGGTAATAGAGCCAGGTTTTGGAAGGCTCCACTGCTCCTATTTGTAGCCCTGCCATGCAAGAGTTGCCAGGAAAAAACTGAAAGGGGGTAACCTGGAATGCCTGGTGAGAAAACATGGGTAAAAGAGACAAGTAGTGATAACCTTCTAAAACACATTCCCTGCTGCAGAACTTTTAATATCATGCTGCTGACTGACTCTCTAATCTACCTGTTAAACTGCACAGCTGGAGAAATGGAAATAAGGATCAAAGTTTTACTTCAATGAATAGTTAATTGTGCAAGAAGAAACAGCAATAAAAATGACAAGGGCTGAAAAAAAGATGACCCCCACAGACCTGAATAGTTTAGCTGCCTGGTGGCTGCAAACCTGTTTGAAATCACACCAGTGAACCATTTGAAAACTGCCATCTTTTACCACTGGGTACAACAGGTAGGAACTATATCTTTCTCAGGAAAGACATGATCTGGCTTTCATGCATAATGCAAAAAGCCCTGAGCAGAGTCACATGCCTTACTCTGACCTTCAAAGGGCAGAGTTTATCCCCACTTCCTTTCATGGTGTTTTCTATAGAGTGGTTCAATCAAGTCCTTACTCAGAACCACATTGAGTTTCATCAGGCCCATTGTCAGTATCTGGCTTTACTGCAGAGTCTGACAGGCCTGTGTGAAGATATCAAAGTCCATTTTAAATGCTTCCTACTGCAGGGAGCCTATATTCTCAAGGTACATTAGTCTGCACAACATGCTGTACAGTGGACTGTTTCAGTACCCAAGCTAGGTACTTCTACACTGGAAATCTGAAGGACAAAAACATAACATAAACATACCATTCCCCCAGGAGCCTCTCCCCTGTGAGGCATTGAACAGGGACTCTGGACATCTAATTCAGTTGAAATGATTCTGTAAACCAGTGGGATACCTAAAAATGTAAAATTACACCAACTTTCTTGCACAATTAAACTTTCTTTTTATGGAACACAGGGGTATTTAAGAATTTAAGTCCCATGATTTTCAGTAAGATTTAGCATTCTACAACTGTGATACTTAAAGATAGATAGCACATTTCTACTGAACAAGTGAGAGACTAATACTCTAACAGAGTTATACCTTTGAGATCTGGGTTTTATAGATGACATTGAAATAAGGTCATAGGCATCTAAAGTGGGACATAACCAGGATTTAGGAACTGAAATACAAAACACAGATGCCTGAAATATCTAATTCACTGCTGCCTGCTGATGTCTGAAATCTGCAGAGCTCTATGTTTCCCAAATCAAAGCTCTCATGGCACCTGAAGTTCTGCTTTGGGATTTACTAATGAGTGAAACATTGGTCTTCGACTAAGTCCTATCAGGCTTCACAAAATAGATTATTCTCTACTATGTTTGCAGAAAGATATCAATCTCCTAAACTCTACCAGAGCAGACCTATTGTACTCTGTTTTTCTAATGAAGCTGATATGCAGAGTGGGATTTGAAGAGTTAAAGCACTCAGCCACAATAGATGTTACAGAAGCTTTCCTTCCCGTACTTGTCAGAAGGAATTTTAACTCTTACCTTCTATAAAAGCCTTTTACACAATAGCTATATATTAATGGGTGGTTGGGCTGGGAGGTGGGGAGGGGAAAAAAGAGGAGAAAAAAAGTTACTGCTGAGGATATTGCACTTTGGATATAGTTACTTGTGAGTCCAGAACACATGAAGTATGACCATACCTCTTAAACAGTGGCTTAAAAAACAGATCTTGCAAAACAGTAAAATATTAAAATATTTAGATGAGGGAAGTGAAGCTCCCCTGTATCCCAGGCTAGCCTGTAACCACTAAAACACCATACACTAGTGAAATTGTCCATGTTCAGCTTTGTTTGTAAAATTTATTTTAAAGTTACAGATTGTTTTTGATAAATGGTTCAATAACCATTAAAAAAGAATATGAGTACTCTGAGTAGGGGCTCCATGGCTTCCTATAATAAAAGAGTCTGTTATCTGCTAAGGCAAAAGGCATAACTTTAAAGCAATATGGATGATAATTAAAAATAGGTTAAAAGTTATGAAAAAGTTCCACTTCCTGCCCTCATTTTCCTAATGCCTTCACCTCCAGTTGTGCTCCCATCCACAGTTCCAAGTGGAATTAACAGAAGGACTGAGTGTGTTCTGCACAGAGGGTGAGGAATTAAAGGATCTGGTGAGAGGGCACCTTCCCCTTTTCTGACTGGCAGTGATAGCTGGTCAGTACTAGGAAAACCCAATTTTATTACCGTGCTCAAGCACATGGTAACTTGTGAAAGAAGCTAGGATTGAAACCTGCCTGAAACTGGCTACATTAAGTATGCATCTGAAGAGGCCATGTTGACACCTGACATTTGATAACCAGGTCAGTAAAAACCAGTTTTAAACAGCAACCCTCCTTAGAGGTCTAATGTTTCAATTGGCAAAGTTAATTATTTTTCTCTCATATGATAATCTTTCAAGGGGAAGGCTGAGATGCCATATTAGAGAAGTTCATCACCATTTGCATAGCTGTGCAGCCTGTGGCAGGGGCCAATAGAAGTCTTCCATTTCCAATGCTGTCTAGATCACAGCTTGCCTTGTTGCTAAACACACTTGAAATAAACCATGCCTTCATATATATTAAGGAATTTTATTTTCTTCATTGACATTCACTGTGGTATGAATGAAAACTAACAATTACCACCCCCCTCTGCCCAATTTCCAAAGAAATCTCTTAGTCTGTCATTTTGAAGAGTTAAGAATAGTTTGTTTGGCTCATTACTTCCAATTATAAAACACTGCTGCTGCAAATACAATGACAAACCCTTAAGCAATTGTGTGTTACAAGGTGAAATTCAACTTTAATGAAGCAGACAGGTTTCTAAGAAATAGTGAGCTCTACTGGAAACACAGCTGCATGCTTCATCTTTTTTTACTTAGCTACATCTAAATAAAACCATTAAAAAATTACAAGTTAGTTACTGCGCCTGAGGGTTCCCAGAAAACAAGAAGGAACAGTGAGAAACAACAAATCAAGAAAATGATAGCAGCAAGCCATCCAAATGCAAGCATCCAAACTGCTGAAACTCATAGATTTGAACTCTTTTTTCAGTTGAGACTTTTTTTAGCATCTGAAGCAATTTAATGAGCAAACATCCCAGTGATGAAAAAGTTTTTGAACAACCAAGTATGTTGACACTTTAACCTATGTGTACTAGCACAATATATTACTTTTTTATTTTGAAACAAGGGTAGGAATCACCTGATTAAATGTGGATTACCTATACAAAGTCAATATTTATAAATGAGCTACCCAACTTGGCTGATTTTGTAACCAGTGAAGAGAAGCATGCACTTTTGGGGTCTGATTCACCCTGTGATTCATTTCGTGTCGAGGAAACCAAACCACATACCATCCATAAAACCTGCTGGAGGCCTTAAGTGTAAATCTAAATTCTAGCACATAGACAACTGACATATGTTATAGATTATTATGTTTACATAGATGTATATGTCACTGTTTTACTGAAAGCATATTAGACAGTAATAATATTTACAGTGTCACATAGCTTTTTCTACTCTGTAATTCTGGAAAAACCAAGATGTGTTAAAACCATTAGCAAGGAAGGAACAATTTTTCTAACCTACAAGGTATTGAGTACAAAGAAAAATGCCAACTTCATTTGTTTGGATACCTTTTTTTGTTGTTGTTGTATATTTTCTTTGAATGACCTGTAGTTTACAGATTACTATACACAATGCATTTTTCAAATAAACTATAAGGAAAAAAACCCTAACCAAACAAAACACCAGTTTATTCTTATGTAAATCAAATTGAATCTGCTGCAGATTAATTGCCATTTTAACCAGAATTAAATTTATATGCTTTACGATTATACAGTGCTCTAAGGAACTTCAACATAATCACTGTATGAAACCACAAAATATTTTAGCATTTAAAAAGTCCCTAGGAGTTTTCATGGAAAACTTTGTCATGATACATGGATTATGCTACAGTTTTAATGACTGTATTAAAATAATAAGTTAATAGAATTGCAATAATTTTACAGAGAAGCTTCTTTCCATTCTCTTATTTACATGCTGAGCTGTTTGGCTCCCCAAACTAAATCCAAAAGTCCTTCAGTAGTTCATCTGACACCCACCTCACTGACTTTGCTTCCCCAATGTGCTGTGGATGAGCAGAGCCATTAGCAGCCAAAGCTGGAAGAATAGCATTACATGCAGAGTAAAGCTCTGAAGGACCAGGTTGTTTACCTAGAATGTTAGCCTTCACCTACATAAAAACAGTCAGATGATGTATATAAATACATATTTTCTGTCCTTCCTCTGTTTCTCTTTGCTACATGAAACTTTGTGCTTTCAATTTTGCCATCTTATGAAATACAATCATCTTTAAAATTGCTAAGTAGTACCAGAAATATTGCCAGTATTCATAAAAAAGGATGTGACTGTAAAATCTGGAGTAGCATTTGGTATTGAAAAATCCAGTCTGTGTAAAAATGAGATTTTAAGGGCTAAACTGAAAAATGCATAGAACATTTTTTGCAGATAAAAATGCTTAATAAATGATGATTTGAATGCACATTTCCATCATAAATATTATCTCTCCAGCAGAGGCAACTACAGCAGAGAAAACCTGCCCCATGCTCACTGCTGCTGCACTATTCACAGGACAACAGACAACAGAAAATAAACCAATTACAGACTAGTCTGGCTGCTACATTACAGAGCTACCAGTAGCTACTCACTCATGAATAAGAAGTGTCTTCATGCAAATTGGAGACCTACCACAAAATATTAGTGACAGTCTAGTGAGTATGTCCAAGGTTCTGAGAAGCAACACACAAGCATTTATGGAAATACGGATTTCTTCATCATTAAATTTTGGTAATGCGCTACAAATTTTAATCCTGATGAGTTTGTTCACTCTTTCCCACACAGGAATGAACAGTGAGAGCAAAATACCCCACCAAGGTTGTCACTTTATATTCCAGTCACACTTGGGGACATGGCTTCCCAGTCCTGGCATTTCAGCCTGTTGAGTCTAAAGAAGTAACTGTTATTATTCTGCACTCGAAGCCAACATTTTCCACTTGAGACACAATTCCAAAAAAATTAGTGTCAGATGAGAAGAGCATTAATTCGTTTTCCAAGTAAATTGGTTATCTAATTTTTGACAACTTGTATTGTTTCTGTGTGCAATGCTGCAGGCAAGAGAACTGTTAAAAGGGAAAAAAAAAAAAAGAAAAAAAGGGGAGAAATATTCTGCTATTGAAATATGCACAGAGAGCATTATGAACAGAGCAGGATACTTTAAAAAATGTCACAGTTTCTTTTTTGGCACTGTCCCTAGAACAAGTGGATTATATCTGCATTTCAGATTTTATTTTTTAAAAAAAGAAAAAAAAAATCAGTACCTCTCAGATATGAGGAAGGATTAAGTATATTTATTTAACTCCATTGAAAAGTAATTCCTGATAGGTATTTTGTGATTCTTTTTTCAACCATATGACAAATTAATTTTTTTATCTCATAAAACATAAACCCCAAACTACAGCAAAACTTGAGAAAAAATGGATATGGAGACCATATCTGAAATTATTTCTAGCTCCATCACTTCACCTAAGTAATTTTATATCCAATATCCAAATATTTTTTGCAACTTTTTACTGAGTGTCTTTATAAAGTATTTTCAAGTTTTCTTTTGCTAATTGTTTAGAAGAAAGACTACCATAATGACTCAAATTATTTATTTTGTCTCTCATATGAATATGACTATTGTGAATGTTGCACAAATAAGACATTATTAAAAAACAAAACAAACAAACAAAACAAAACCAAGAACAAACCCCAAAACAACAAAAGTGTCAATTAAGAGGTCTGTACTGCTGGTTTACAATTCCGGCTGTTTTTCAGGTACTTTATACAGAAGGAGGAAATTTGGAACAAGTAGGTCCCTTATAAAAGTATCAACTATAAATCTAGCACTTAGCAATACCTTACTGAGCTGGAAACATAAGGCTATCT
>VWYP01023848.1:0-22634 GCA_013400435.1 Pycnonotus jocosus
CTATGGCTCTGCAGCTTCCAGGCAGTGGCCCAGTTCTCTCTGAGCCTGACTGGGTGCTCCATCCTGACCAGTGCACTCTCTTGGGTCCTATGCATGCTCTGATCTCATGCTGTACCTCTTTCCCAATTAGATCCCACGATTTTTGGAACATTTTCTTCCATCTTCTTCTCTGTATCTGTGGCTTCTCCAGAGCAGGAGTGATTTCGTGCTACTTAGAGGAGATCTATCTGACATAGTCTTCCTAAACAATACCAACTGTAAACAGACCTGTTGGGAAAGATGAAAGTTTGACAGGAAAGTTTCACAGATATGTATGCTTAGCAGAAAGCTCTCTGAATGTGGAATCTGAGAGCAGAATAGAGATGGAAGCAAGTTTCAATATAGAAGAATAAAAGATTACTAAATTAAGAATTGCTGAGCCAGTTGTTATTGGACAACAAAGAAAGCAAAGGTTAAGTAGAGTTGGAAGGATTTTTCTTGTTTTGTGATGGTTGGCATCTTCTTCTGTCATGGCAGTTTTCAGGGGATCCTGTCAAAAAGATTCCCAAACAAGATGCATCTCCCTCTGTCCTGTCCCATGTTCCTCTCTTCCTATATCAAATGTCTTGCTAGTTTGTGGAATTACAACAGAAATTGTAAGGTGTTTCAGATCTGTCAGTAGTAGAAATTTCCAAGGTGAATTAATAGTAACACTTCTGATAGTGAGACAGTATCGCATTCTATCTTTAAGCTATAAACCTTCAAACCATAATACCACCTGCTTCTAGCTTCAAACTCATACACAGATAAAAATTAAACTTGTGATAGATAAAAAGCCTATAGTAAATGAGAATTATTCCTGATGTAGCTGATGAGCTTATTGCTGAAGATAGCAGTATAATATTTTCTAAAAATGTAAATGAGGAGGATACATAATTTTAGATTTCAGAAACAACAAAAGACATCATAAGCATGATTTTCAAATACAACTGTTCAAAAGGGCTGTTCCAGCTCTGAGGCCAATCTCATTAGTTAGAAACCAAATGAACAATGAGATGAAGGTTGCTTCCTTGTGATTTTAATAAGAGGTCAATGGAAGGCTAACCGAATTTCCTGCAGTCTTTGCTCAATAGTATTAGTTAGTGAAATCAACCTTTATTTAATCTTGAATTCAGTTATTTCAAGCATTAATATTTTTTTCTGAATTCAATGAGCAAATCTATCAGAGACAAGCATATTAATTTCACCAAGACAATTTTGTAATTCAGAGATCTACAAAATTCCCAAGTTACATGCCTTCAAATTCAAAGTATCTGAATTGATACTGAAATTTTAGCTTTGCTTTTTTCAACCTTAAGAAGGGTAATGGGAAAAAAAATCTGACAAGTTTCTTGGTTCTCTGTAAATGACAGATAATATCTGTCAAATCCTTAAAAGGATTTATGTGACAAAGACATATCAATCCCAGTTGTGTGGTCTGAATTTCTATAGGAAAAGCCAAACCAAATTATCTGTCTCAGTGCCCTGTCAGCAAAGTAGCATTTACTCCCTTAATATTTTGCAAATCAGATGTTTCCTTGCTGTGTCCCTGAGAGTCAAATTCTGTTAGGCAATGTTTTGCCTGACGAAGTCAAAGCTACAAGTGAGATCTTCATCTTCACTTTTTGGGCAACAATCTTCTAACTTGCATTTGTGGTTTGTTTAACAAAAGGTTTCAAGACACGGAAGCCAATGAATGAGACTGTCTGCCTACTAACACAGTGCCTTAACAGTTAATCTTTCCTGGGAGAAGGAATGACCTTGAAACAGCCCCATACCACAGGTTTGGAAATGCCAAAACTATATTTTGGTCTGGTCTCTGATTTAAAGTCTACAAATCATTATCAATACTGCTTGTAAACTCTTTTATGCTTCTTTCTCATACTTGTGAGATGAAAAGGATGAAAAGGACTTCAGCTAAGAAGGCAATAATAGGAAATGGAACAAAAAGTAGAAGCAAGAGATGAAACAAAGGAGAAACAAGAAAAGAGGGAGAACAGATAAACATTACTTGATATTCACCTGGTGCTAACCACAAATAAAAAGTATTATCTCCCTAACATAAGAGCATTAAAAAGCCCCATGGTAGTAAGGAAATAAGCTGGAGGGACTATGTTAATAAAAAGGACCACTAAATACTAGTACTAGTAAATACTAGTAGTAGAATAAGTCACTCTAACATAATTTCTAGTTAAAACTAACATTGCTGTTAATTCATTTTCACTAAAATATTCATAATGTAATTCACCCTCACTACATTCTTAGAAGACAAAATTCCAGGCTCACCAAAATGTCAGCTAGAGGAAGAAAAGATAACGGCAGTAAAACAGCCACAGCCCTTTAAGACTCAAACAAAACTTGAGATGCTTGAACCACAGAATGACTACAGTTTTTGTAGACTCAAAACTCAAATGTTTTTGTAGATTTCTTCACTTGTCTGTGTGTTCATTTGCACTGATTTTACAGTTCCTACAGTGTCAAAAAGCAGGGTGAAACAAACAGAGGCAGAAAATGGCTCCCTTCTCTTTAACCTTGTCTCCCCAGGAGCTACTGGAACAGAGAGAAAAGACTGCACCTCCCTAGAGGCAACACTTTTTAAGTGCCTCCGGTACATGGTGGGTGTTGCTCATTCTTGGAACATCTCTGAGATATATACCTTTCTACACATAGGTTTGAAATACTCTTGTATTCATCATTCAAAATAAAGCAGTACTTCTTAGGTGCTTCTGTATTCTAGCTGTTAACTTGTAATTCTAGAAGCCCAAATTTGGATCCTGGTCCTGTTTTTAGCCTGCAAGATTTTCCTCTCCTCTCCTCTCCTCTCCCCACCTTTCCGCACCTTTCCGCACCTTTCCTCTCCACACCTTTCCTTTCCACACCTTTCCGCACCTTTTCTTGTCTTCTTTTCTTATCTTTTCTTCCTCTTTTATTTTTTTTTTTTGTCTCCTTCCTTTTGTCCTCCATTCACATTTTTCTTCCTTGTATTTTGTTTATTAGTTACTCTTGATGTTGCCTGGTTATTTTTTGAATCAGCTTTCTCTTGTTCTGTGGCTTTATCATCTCAGCAGAGGCCTCAACTCTGTAACTGAAGAAATAATAATAATGGCATTGCTGCGTTTCCATTCTTATGTTAAAATAGATGGTGACAGGTGCATGTGCCTGCCTTAAAGTTTGTCTTCTGTGAGATGCAAGGGTCAAAGTTTTATCAGCTTGGGGTCATCAACCCATTATAACTGATTAATGGAGCACTCACCAGAACAACAAGGACATTGTGGATGCTGTGTTACAGAGTACTTATATTAACTTTCTAAAATCCTTCCAAGGTGCATTAGAAGTTGACTAATACTAAAATAAAAAAATGACAATCTTGCAGGAAAAAATACCTTTTCTCCATTAGACCAAAATAAAAGCAGGTATCTGGAAAAAAGATGAAAGAAGAAGTACACTACCTTATTACACCTTTTAGAGGATACCAATTTCACAGTGCCTGAAGCCTAACAAGCAACTGAGATAGATGGTCAAAACCATAAGGGGAGGCAAGAGGGAAGATGCTTGCAATACGTTTCTTTAATCTACTTCTTTTAAACAAAAGCAAAAAGAATATTAAAGGGAAACTGAGGAAAAGATGAAACAGGAGGAAGGACAGCAACAAGAGATATACTCCTCTTCTGCTACCCCTAAGCTTCCATCTTAGTGCTTCGCACAGCAAAGAAAAAATAGGCAGTTCTTGCTGCCTCTGATGTAGGCTATCATTTAGTCCTGCCTTTGAAGAGAAAGCACAGAAAGGATGTACATTCCAAGAGAAATTGTAAGCCAGACCACACGAGTATATGCTGTGCTTATGATAGCTCAGTTAGAAGACTACAGTCCCTTGAGCAAAAATCCTCCCATCATTGCTCTGTCATCTCAACCACCTCCTTTTCACTGGCTGATTTCTGCCAGACTGATTGAGATTGAACTTGGGAAGACCTGCGTATGTGGCTAAGCCAGTAGGTCTGGGACAAAAGCAATCTTAATTGTCACCTGCATAAAATCTTTCTCAATTCAGGACCGCTGGCTCTGCTGTCACATGCAGATTCCTGAATCACAGTTCCTCTTTTTCTTCCTTTTTTGTTCTCAGAAAGCCATATATAAGTTTGACAGACACAAAGAAAACTCTACACTCAGCTAAGTGAACCAGCAAGCTGAAAGATGATGAGATAAAGCCTCTCTCTCTCTGAAATGCTTTGTGTAAAGCTTAAAGGATGAGAACTAGTTAACTGCCAAGTATCCAATACATGAAAATAGAAAACAGATTTCTTTTTTTAACTCACATGAAGAAACAATATAAAAGTAACAATTGATTTTTAACTCTTAATTTGATATCAGTTTTATTTATCTCACTTGTACTTCACTTCAGGAAGTTACTTTGGTGTTATCCTCTAAAAAACAGAAGAGAGTACGTTCTTCAGAGTTCTAGTTTGTCATAGTAGAATGATCTTGATCTTCCCAGCCTAATCTTGAAAACATAACTCTTCACAAATGCCTGGTTTAGAACCAATAAGCATTTTGCATCCAGTAGAACACTTTAGAGCAATTCAAATAGTAAATATGAAATAATTTAAAAGAAAAAAGAAGAAAAGAGGAAAAAAGAGAGGTCCTGAGTGTTTCCATCAGTTTCTTCTGACAATGTTCACTGAAACTTCACATCAGTAGTCTGGAATCTGTGTTGGTTAAATTGGTTCAAAACCCACTGTAGTCCACATAAGAGTGTCAGCTTCCAGATATCCTATAGCAGATCAAGAGCTAGCACTGACCTTGTCTGCACCTTTGCAGCTTGTCAATGATAGGTGAGAAATTGGCAATAAACAGTCCTGCAGACCTGTGTAAAAGAGGGGATTGCTATTTTGTGCATACAATAACACACTGTGAAGAATATTGTCTGAGCTTGGGAGTTCCAACCTGAGTTTTTCTTGATTAAATGCCTAAATGGATGATATGTGAGCAGAATCAGGACTTTCCTATTATCATCCTTCCTTTTTGATTTTCAGGTTGGTAGTGATATCTTCCCTATTTTGAAAAACGTTTATAGGTTTGTGTATTTGAATTGGAATATAATTGAAAGAAATATCCTGACATCACACATAGGTCACAGCACTAGGGAAACAAAAACTTGCAGGCATATGATTTCTTTATCTCTTTTAGGAGAATTCATTAAATACTGAATACAGTCTTTTTCCATTTGCTACTCAGTAATGACAGAAGTCTATGTAGCTTTGGTTTGTTGTTTTGGGATTTTTTTTTGTACTGCCAAAAGGTTTTCTTGCTCATTTTTTGCTTATAAAGCTATGAGTTTCAGGAAGTTTTTAAAAAAGAAAAATTGTTTTCAATGCTATTACCTGTCTTTTACTAGATGAGAACAAATGTTGATTTGAAAAGCCAATTGATTTAATGCAATCTTTAATTAAGTAAACTCTATTGGCAATTTGTAGCAAACTAGTCATTTCTGTGGCAGGCATTCATTTGTCTTTGCCCTTTAGGCCATCCCATCGCAGAAGGGATTTAATTCATTTTTCAGAAGAATTTAAAATGGAAAAGTCATATTCATTCTTCTTGCAATACATTCTTACTTGTTATCTCTCAGGTGACCCCAAGGTGTCTCATAACTTCTCTGTCACAAACTGTCTGAAATACCCTACATCTACAGATCAAGGATCATTTTCAGACCACTCATGAGGTCTTCATTCCAGCACATGGAAAATCTACTCAGATAATACAGGAAACATGCACGAATCTATCCAAGCTCTAGAAAGAACAGGGACTTTCCTTTCTAAAACCCTTTTATGTTCCCCTTGTATTTGAACTTCAGATGCCAATCAGCCTATTAATTTGTCTTCTGTCCTGTGAATGGCTGAAAAATCTCTCTCCAAGGCGGTTCAGAAGTTTGCCAGTCCATGGTGTTGTTTCTTAGCTTTTTGGAAAATAATTTAACACCAGAAAGATTAAGAATTTTTGCATACAGGTATGAGAAATATATGCATATACATATACCTTTGTCACATTTCAGTACTTGAAATGTTGGCAAATATTATTGTGCAGTTTATATGGTAATTTCACTTGTACTTTTTAAAAACACACAGGATGAGTATGTTAGACTACAACCTGAGTCCTCATTTTCACTCAGTAATCACATGCTCAAAGTGTCTGTAGATAACTTATTTTGCACATTTTGTGCAAATGGCATTTGCACTCTGTACAAGTTTTATTGGTCTCTGAATAAATAAAACTTTGCCAAGTTACAGCTAAGTGTTCTACAGCCGGGTAGAGACAAAGAAATGGGATGAGTAATTTATCTACAAATGTCCTCAGTCATTCAAAAAATATGCCTTCTGTATCAACTACTGCAGTAAATGTTCATTATGCAAAATTCTTCAGTAAATAATTTCTGTTCAATGACTCTGAAACTGGAACTTGTCAGAGAATAAGTAGCTGAAATTCTGTAACATATTAAATGTGTTACCTAGTTCTTATGGGACAAAGAGATCTTCAGGATTATATATTTTACTTTATTGTAGGTAAGATTTAAATCTAGAATTTTAAATGTTTGTAGTGAAATCTTTATCTGTCAATTTTGCCACTGGTATCAGCTGTCCACCTTCTCCAGGTTTGTTGCTGATATCAGAAGCACTCAGGTGAATTCCTTTCACACCTTTGCTGTTGAGGCCCACTTCCACAACTACCCAAAGATACCTGGACTGAGAGAAAGAACATTATGAGGTGATTTTTCTTTGCAGGGGGTCTTTATGCAGCCAGTGGTCTCTGCCTGTTCTTCCTGTCAGGATCCACCATTTAGCAAGAGGAGCTAAAAGACCAGAAGACTGGCTTGTCTAGTAATGGGTCTACAAGAAATCATATACTCAAGAGAAGATCAAACCTCTGCCCATGTCTGGATACTTGGATTGCTGTTAGGACAAAAAGAGAGCGTTTGGTATCCTAGACAGCATTTATTACTTAATACAATTTTTAATGGCACCAGGACAAATGTCCCTTCACTGAAGGACATGTTTCTTTAATGAGCTGGAAATAAAATATAGAAATTCCACATTACAAGTGAGTTTAATAGACCAATTTTAGAAAAGGTAGAAAATTCTTTTTGTTATTCAGAGGGAATATGTCCTAAAAAACAAAAGGACAAGCTTTCTTCTATTCAGACTCGAATTCTCAAAAAATCTCCACCTGGATTAATTCTGTCATTTTCAAGAGTGTGTTGTACACACCTATTTACCTAACTTATCTACCAAAAACAACTTTGAATAAAGCTGTAGCATCTTTTGACTGATGAGCTTTTTAGGCACTCCTGGACATAACACAGAATCTGTGCTTTTTCTACCAGCACTGGTGGAAAAAAAACCCTGAAGTTGATCAGCTTGATGCACAAAGTTTCGCTTTCTGGAATTCCCTTATCTGGAATTTTTAAGCGTCTAGCTCGTCTTAGAAGCTCTGCTGAATTTTTTGTGTGAAGCTGTCCAGCCCAGCCCTTTCCACTATAGTGGAGTGACTCATTCACTTGTAACACAACTTGGCACATTAAGTGGGTGAGTTGCATCATTTTTCACTTAAGCTGACATGGAGAATAGATTTTCTTTAAGGATGTGTATAGTTCAAATGGGGAAAGGTGGTTTGTTTACCCAGGCCTGGGTGAAAACAAATGTCTGTTAATCTGTAAAAGAAATACTGTTCCTGTGATTGCTCCAAAATTACTTCAAGAAGACCAGATAGGAAGGAATAAATTACATAAACCCTAGAAATAAACAAGCAAACAATACATAAAATTATTTCCATGGAGTCAGAAAGAACATTGTGAACTAAATAAGTCTAGTCTCACAATGGATAGAAGGCTGATGGACCAAGAGAGATGGCAAAACACTCAAACTAGAGCACATAAGGATCTGGAAACAAGGAGAGCTGTCAAATCATCTGATTTTCAGTAGCAAAGCTACACCCAGGATACAAGACAAAGAGCAAGCATCCATACAAGAAGCACAGTTTGACACAAAAGCCATTTGTCACTGTCAGCATCTATTCAAAGAACACATGCACGTTAGAATTGCTCCTGCTGATCCCTATAAACATTTACCCTGAGCACAAGCACATGTGATTACTGAAGCTCAGGGAAAATATTTACTGGAAGTAACTCCTAGGAGACTGAGCTGAAGAGCCATTAGAGATAATCCTATACATTTTGACTAGCCCAAATTTCAATACAGTGGTACTAGCTGGAGAGAGGCAGTGATGTTAATTAGACATGTAGACTCAATTTGATCACAGGTAGTTAAGTAAGTACCAAGGAAGCTGCCAGAGAAAGGTTGAGATAAAATGCAAAGTTAAGTATCAAATGATATTGACCAATACAAACCACAGGTTTGCAACTTTACCTCCAGAAGCTTACTGGAATGATTCTAGATAATGATAAAATTAAAATATGCACACTACTGTAAAATGAAATAGGCTTTGTAGTTATTTCATCTTGGATATGAAAACTGCAGGATTTTAGGATCTCTGAAAGACAGTTGACAAGCTAGTACTTTATCGTATTTTCCAGCCTGATGAATAATGCCAATATGATCCTTTTCTTGAACAATAATATCAGTTCTAATAGACAACTGGGTAGAAAAAAATTTTAGGAAGTTACAGAATTTTTTTTTTCCAGAAATTCTTTTTACAGCATAGAGGAAAACCAACTGTAGAGACAAAAACAGTGGCACAGTCACATCATTGAAGTTTTCCTTGAGACCTATGATTCTAAGTAATAGGAAGTGGAGTGGACTAAGAAGAAAAAAAGTAAAAACAGTTGGTGCCTTAACCTTCAGTTGAGGTGAAAAATCTGGAATCTGAAAGGAGTATTATTCCAGTTATATTTACTGATCTTTAGGCAGCAAAGAAAACCTTCAGTAAAACAAAATCCCTGGCAGTGACAAAACAAGAGCAATATGTCACCTGATATTTTAGAAAAGAATATGAGTGAATCATAGAACATGAAACAATAAAGTACACTTTAAGGCAAACAAACAAACAAACAAAACTGCCTGAAGCTCTCATCAATGCATTAATGTGAGAAAAATGAGATACTGAAAAAATTTCAGAGATTTAGGAGAAGAAAATTAAATGTGCAGTAGTTATAAATAGTTCCTGTGTAAACAAGCAAATCACTGAAAGCAAAAAGCCTTTGTGAGAATTGAAAGAAAAAATAAAATAAAGAAAATGGACAGCATACTAAAAATTAGTAGGAATTATTATGGTTGTCACTCACCATCTCTCAAGATGAATGTCTGTTTCAAGGTGAGAAAAAAATGAAAAGAAATTGTGTAATTAAAACTTACTTACACTAAAATGTAAGCAATTTAAGATGTAACTAATGGCACAGGAGATACACACAGAAAGAGTTGTCACAATACCCTGTTTATAGGAAGTGTGACAAGGTTTTATGTTTTCTTTTTTAAGTAAAATCAATTGAAATGCTCAATATACACAATTTTTTTTAAAGACATATCGTAAGTTTCATTTTAGTGTTTAATTTTTTCCCATTTAATTCTTTTCCCATTCCCCAAGGCAGTCCAAATAGCAATTAATCTTTAGCTTTACAAGAAACAGGAAAGTTGAGGAAAAAGGAATAAGCCTGCTTACACGTTTTGTAATTTGATATGTAACTGCCCAGTGGGGCTTTTATTACAATGCATGCAATAGATAAAATTAATCCCTACAAGTACGCCGTGTTATTTGTTCAAGCTAGGCAAATTGAGCTCAGCCCTCTGGAGGCAGACCAGAATTAGTGTGGTGAAAGCTCATTCTTCAGTGAAGATATCCTGACAGTACTCTTCCCCTTTTCTGTTATTTGTGCCTCTGGGCACAGGGCTCTTGATCAGCCTCTGCTGCTTTCCCACAGGCTCTGGCTGCAATCTCATTACAAGCTGCTCACGTGCCTCCCCACTCTGCTGCTCTCCCCAGCCCCGGTGGGATGAGAGCCTGGCAAACTGTGCCTGTACATGGCTCCCTGTTAATTTTTCTCAGTGATCTTATTCCCAGCTCTTCATAACTGCTTCATATCCTCCTCTTCCACATCAGTACAGGATCTCACTTCAATACATCTATAGGTGCAGAGACAGAGTTGAGGAAAAAGAAAGATTCTCTGTAATTTACCACATTTGTTCTCTAAAGCTTTTAAATCTCATCAGGAGAACAGTCCTGACAAATCCTACATCACTCAGTGTTTATAGGGATATTTGCTGATCTAAGTCTTCAAGAACACCGGGTAATATTTTTACATGGTTGTCTGCACTAGTGCCTTATATAAACTGCTTATAGTAGTATGTATCAGTAAAGTTAAAGAAGTTAAATTCAAATTTCTTGATGTCATTTTACAAGATTAATTTTATTCATATGTGAAAATCATATTCAAGCAAGGAAAAAATAAAACTTTCCTCCATGGGTAAGGGACAGCTACCTAAAAAGAGAAGCTTCCTTGCACAAGTTCCATTAAATATACCAGACAACAGGGTCAAAACAGACATTTGGATTTGTACCATGCCTTGAACAGCTAGTGTCAATAGCACAACATTAACTTCACTACTGTTCTATTGTAATTAAACTTGGTATACCAGCTGTAGAAGGATCACAATTAGATATTGTAACCCTCTAGTGCATGAACCATTTTCTCTTTTGAGCACAAACCCAAGCATAAAATCGATAAACTTTGTAAATTTTTAATTAATAATGGAATTTTGTGTCACAAAAGAACTAATGTGACATACCTTCAATTTTAATATGAGTGTCAGTCACTCATATTAACCATTAAGATATTATGGTTAGTCATTAACCATTAAGGAACTCATTTTCCTCTCTGTATTTCTGGAAGTTTGTCTTTCCCATTTAACGTTTCCTGTGACATTGAAAGAGGCTTTATGTAATTTTACCTTTAGAGGGAACTGGGAAAGTATTGATTTGGTTTTCCCTTCTTACTGCATGCAGGAGACATTAGAACAGCAATTTTGCACAATATCACAATGCAAAACAATATCATTGCAAGAATTAAATGCATCCTCAGAATTCTGGACATCCAAATGCTAAGGAAAAAAGTGTAAAGAGCAATTGAGTTTCATGCAAAGAAATTCACAGGATCTCAGATCACAGAATAGGTATAGTTGAAAGGCACCACAGTGGGTCAGCTGACCCAACCCCACTGCTCTAGCAAGCTCATGTTACATCGTATGGCACATGATTGCATCCAGACAGTCCTGAATATCTCTGAATATCAGTGAGAAAGGCTCTACAACCTCTATGGCCAATCTCACTCTCCACACAGTAAAATTCTTTCTCATCTTCAGGTGGAACTTCCTGTGCATCATTTTCTGCCCATTGTCTCTTGTCCTATTGCTCAGCACCACTGAGAAGAGCCTGGCTCCATCCTCTTGGCCCTTCCTTCAGATGCTTACAGACAATGATGAGATCCCCTCTCAATCATCTCTTCTCAAAGCTGAACAGTCCCAGCTCCCTCAGCCACTCCTCATAAGTGAGGTGTTCCTGTACCCCAACCTATGTCACCCTCTGGTAGGAATGTTCCAGTAGCTCTTTGTGTCTCTTGTGCTGAGGATCCAGAATTGGACACAACACTCCAGATTTGCCTCTCTGTGGCTGACTAGAGGGGCAGAATCACCTCCCTCAAACTTCAGCGGTCTTCCTAATGCATCTTCCCAACACACCTAAGGCAATGCTTTTCCTAATGCACCCAGGATCCAGTTGGTCTCTCGGTCCCCAGGACACACTGCTGGCTCAGGCACAGCCTATGGTTCACCAGGACCCCCAGGTCCCTCTCCACAGAGCTGCTTCCCAGCAGGTCACCCCAGCCTGTGCTGGTGCCTGGAGTTGTTCCTCCCCCAGGTGGAGGACTCTGTATGCAGCTTTGTTGAATGACAGATTGTTTTTCTCGGCCCATCTCTCCAGCATGTCAAGTTCCCTCTGAAAGGCGGCACAGCCCTCTGGGGTATTGGTCACTCCTCCCAGCTTTATGTTGTCAATGAAATTGTTGAGGAGGCCTCTGCCCCTTCATCCAAGTAATTGCTGGATAAGTTAAACAGTGCTGGGCCCCGTATGAAATTTGGGAGGCCCCCCTAGGAACAGGCCTCCAGTGTCACTCGTTATGACCCTCTGGAATTTGCTGTTCAGTCAGCTCTCAATCCACCTCATTGCTCACTCATCTGGTCCATGCTTCCTGAGTTTGGGTGTTGAGAAAGAGCTGAAATCCTTCCCTGAATTTGAGGTAGAGAATACTCACTGCTGTCTTATCATCCATCTAGATGTTGTTTCCTCACAGAAGGCAGTCATGTTTGTCAAGTATGCAAGTCAACACAAGCAAGCAGCCAAAACAACCATAAGATCGTGGTTAGAGGAGACAGGGTAAATTTATTTCCATTAACTGACTACACAGGGCATCACCAAAGCAACATCCAGACAGGAATAAAAATGGAGGTGCAGGAACTGTCAAACTTTGGACAGGATCACTGTCCTACTGTTCAGACAGGTTTATCAAAAGTTACTCCCAACTGCCAGGTCACTTGGGTGATATACCATTGTCTTTGCCAATCTTTAATCCATTCCTCCCATCAGAGCTCCCAATTACAGAAAGATAGTCTTGAAATTACACCAAAGGACACAGAAATTATTTTAGATCATTAGCATCTTTCTTTTATAGTGTTCCATTAACTCCAAATTGTTTCATTATCTTGGTGCAATTTTTGGGTTTTTTAAATTCCTGAACATTATGGTATTGTATAATTTAGTTTCCTGGCAACCATTTAAGATCTCAAGCTCTAATTTTCACTATTTGTTGGTCTACTTTCCTGTAAATTTCTGCCTTTAACGTTATCTGGCCCTGATATTCTACATTTCAGGTTTGTAAATAAAGGATCAGGAGCTCATCAGTCTGCTATTTACATCCTGAAATAAATGATTGAGGTAATCTTGGAGAGAACTTGCCAATCACATAACCATCAATAACATATTACATGGACTAAATCCACCTTATTAGAGCAAACAGAAGTCAAATATTTATCACTATAAATATCAATGCATGATGGGGATTTAATTTTAGAGTAAATTTCTCATTTATGAAAATCAATCCTTCATTTCTCTACCTTATAATACCATTGTACAAAAAGAAGCACATAAAATTAAACACGAATAATATTTCTTGGTCATTTTAATATATTGCTCCATAAGTGTGGGACCACCAAGGTTTTGAAAGGTTTTGAAAAGCAGGGAGATACTTTAGAAGGTAAGTCCTACTGACTATTTCATAGAAACCTACTATGGAATCAGGGAGGTAGTTTTGAGTATTTTGTTACAAATCTTTAAAAGCTTGCTGTTGTGCAGGTCATATAACACCAGTGCTCCAAGGATGAATCAAGTACAAAAAACACATAAAAGAGTATATTGTCTGTTGTCATGGATTCCATCCACTAAACACTGATAAAGCAGCACTTTAAAATTTTCCTTTGCTTTTTTTTTTTTTTTCCATAGAGAAATATTTACCATTGATCCATTTGACCATCAGTGCACATAGAAATATGGATAATAATCCCTGCATTGAAATGTGGTTTGCTTTTTTAAACATATTGTTACTTCTTATAGCAAGCATGTCTCTTTGACTGGTGCACTAAACAGCTGCATGCCATAATTAAGAAGCTGTAATAATAAAGATGTAGAAGAAACCAAAATTTCCTATTAATAAGTACTGCTTATATATGTACTCCTTTAAAGGACCCCTTATATGAGCAAATTTCACCAAATCAACCAAGTTTTTAAATATTTCATACTGCTTAGTTATGTGCATAATAAATTTCAGAACTTTCTGTCTATGCTTTATGTAGCTACCCAGCATTATGCCAGCCCACACCTGTGCTCCTTACACAGAACATTGTTGTGCATGTCAAGATATCATAAATGGCTCCACAATGGCTTAAAAGTATTTCAGCTTACCTTTGTCTAGAGGTTGATTCAAATATTGCTATTGCACATACCACACTTCACCATTGTACATTACCTGTGACAATACAACCACTTGTAATTATGCAAAACACCAGTGGCTATGGTAATGGCGCTGGATACAGACAATTCTGAGTGTTTGGAGAAATTCAAAATGAAAACTGTGATCTCTAAGTAGAACAGGAAACAATGGTTCTGTACTCTCTGTAAAATACTGTATGTATAAAAAGTCACTCCAAAAGGCTCTAGTTCTTATTAAGAAGCTGTTTATGATATTAATCTACATTATATGGAATAAAATCAAAATGGAATATATCATGTAGGGCATAGAAATAGCCATTTTTATATCTGCAGTCACACTTGCAGCAGACTCTAATATAGAGTCTTCATTAAGGACAGGATTTTAAATATATGTTATGTCTGATACATATTAACATTTTAATTGGTCTTTCATAGATTGTAAAATAATAAGAAATATCATCCTAAGAAAATCAAATTCCCAGGAGAAAAAGAATGTGAAGATTTTGTACTTTTTTTAATAGTTTCTATATTGGATACAAATTGTTAGTAGTGAAATTAACAGGATAAGAGAAAGAAGAATTACACTTGAAAACCGTGTTTATAAATATACATATGCATATTTTGCAACTCTTCAGAATCTAAATATTTTATAATAGGAATGTATTTTTTAAAAAATTAAAACCACTATATGTTGTTTCTTGTTGCATTTTTCTTTATATTTCTTTGTAGTCCTGCAATTTCTTAAATCAAAGGTCTCATTTCATAGCTAAATGTTTATGGGACTAATTTGAACTTCTTTATGTTCCTTAAATAGCAGTGGTTTTAGACTTTTGTGGGTTTAGTACAAAACCACATTATATTCTGTACCTCAAAGTAACAGACAATAGAAAATTGGACAGTACAGTTGAGGTAATTTCCATATTGATCAAGTAGCATCAGTATAGGTAGTAGAAATTTAAATTTTCATATTTCATCCTCTGCAGAACCCCAAGCTACCTAAAAAGTAAATGAATACCTAAGAGATACCATTTTATCATTTTCAGGATTTTCTTAAAAAGCGTTTTAGTTATGACAACTTTTACATTGCACATTTAAAGGGCTGAGGCACTTTGGTTTTGTTCACTACAAAAAGGTGTATATTTTCTAGTGTTAATTGTCCCAAGTTAACTGCTTATGAAGCAAGCTTTAAACATGCATAAGCACAGGAAAATATATTAATAAATTCTTTTATAGCAACATTTTTTCTGAAGACTACTTACTTTCAGACATAGAATATGTTGAATTTGACTGCCAAAATTTTCTGTTATCAGTTTATTTCAGGAGCTCATGGGATATATTTTTGCTTCTGCTGTACTTGTTTGGGATATGTTGGAAGAAACAAGGACACTGTAACTTTGCTTCTAAGTTAGCCTTACATTCCTTATATATCACAATGAGCTATAAATGACACAAATACTTTGTTAAGAAAATGCATGACCTCTTTGTGGACTTCATATTAATTTTTCATATTAATCCATAAATAACAGTCAACACCACTTATCAACAGTGGATTAACAGTGCTGTAAAGGCTTCTAAAGAAGAACAGGAATGAACCTGAACTACTTCAAGGAAGTATTATGCCAGCTGTCTCACTGTAGTTTGGTGTTTGAGGAAATTATGAGCTTGATATCTGCAGAGATGTAGCTCTCAAAGGGTGCTGTGGGCCATCCCCTCTGTGGGGAGATGATCTTCTGGATTTGGTTCAGTTTGGAACAGCCACAATTAGCTCAATTAGCACAATTAATAAATGGGTTGTTCCTAGAAGAAGAACATCATGCTAATATTCCCATCTTCCTTCTTATGGATACACTGAGATTATAATACTTCAGCTTTTATCATCCAGAGTTGGTGGATACTTTTGCAAAAAAATATATTTTGAATAATACAATGAAAAAACTATATCAATTTTATTTTATTTTTTCCTACGTGATAAACTGCATTTTATTTTAAATGTATTTAAAATATGAGATATACATTTGTATGTTTATATACATATGTATATAATATATATGTATATAATTTTTGAAATTTCATTTGCCATATGTTATTAGAACTCTCTAAAGAAACAATTGATAGCTTTCAATATCGTTAGGGGACACAAACAAAACAAAAACAACAGAATTATAGGCAGCTAAAGGTAGGCTTATTTACTGCATATGCCATGTTTCAGACATAATGAAACATTTTTTAAGCTATAAGCCTCAAATTTCCCTGGAGATTATCAATTAAATCAATGTGAAGAAAATTTTCTCCATGTGATTAAACAAAGATAAGATGTGATCATGGTTGCCATCACAGTATTTCAGTGAGCTTCAGTCTGACCTCTTTAGGGGTAACAGAGGTAGTTTTAGGTTGGTTTTGATCACATTTGAAGACCAACTGAGTCATATATCTGAAAGCAAAATAGTAAGGGTCAGCAAAAAATAAACTGATTAAAGAATCCATCTAATATGGGCAAGGGGAAGTTTTGATATAAAATGTTAAAATTTAGAAATATCACAGAATCACTTAGGTTTCAAAAGACCTCCAAAATAATCTAATCCAATCATTATGTCATCAATTAGCACTCATCAATGGTACTTTGTGCCACATCCAGTCATTTCTTGAACACCTTCAGGGAAGGTGATACCACTACCTCCTTCAACAGCACATTGCAATGTTTAACAACCCCTTTCATGAGGAAATTCTTCCTCATGTCCAACCTGAATCTCCCACGGTGCAGCTTGAGGCCATTTCCTCTTGTCCTGTTGCTGATTTCTTCCAAGAAGAGGCTGAGCCTCACCTGGCTACATCCTCCTTTTAGGCAGCTGTAGAGAGCAAGAAGGGCACCCCGAGCCTCCTTTTTCTCAGGCAATCACCCCCAGCTCCCTCAGCTGTTCCTCATCAGACTTATTTTCTATGATTGACCAGCTTCTCTGCCCTTCTCTGGGCTTAGTCCAGCCCTCACTGTCCTTCTTTTAGTGAAGGGCCAGAACTGGACACAGCACTTGAACTGTGTGACCTCACCAGTGCTGAGCACAGGGGGACAGTCTCTGCCCTGCTCCTGCTGGCCACATCCTGATGCAGGCCAGGAAGACACTGGCCTTCTTGGCCACCTGAGTGGGCGCAGGGCTGGCTCATGTTTATATAGCTGTCAGCCAGCATTCCCACATCCTTTTCTGACAGACCACTTTTCAGCCAGCATCTTTAATGCTTTTGAAATTGTTTTTTGTATCAAGAAGTCTATTTTCTTCAGTAAAATGTCTGCCTCTTAGACTATTTGAGGAAAATCAAAATTCATCTTATTGAATTAAGTAAGATTTTAATTAACTTTCAAGAAAAAAAGTCTAACCTTTAGATTTAAAAAATCCTTTTTCCACACAGGTATACATACAAAATCTTGTGTCCTCCTCCTATTTTATTTTTTTGTCAATCCACTTGCAGGGGAAGAGTAGAACAAGTTTTCTAGTTTCTGCCCTTAACTTTTAAACACAGGTAATTTCTGGTAATTTTTTTTTCCTCTATTGTTTGATTGCTTCCTGAATTGCAGCATGACAGCATAAATTTCCCACTCACAAAAGCAAACTCCAAAGTTGACAACATCATCATGTCTAAGCACAAATAGAAATAATCATAGAGTAACAGCCGGGCAGTTTCTATATAACAGGTTAGTAGCAGAGTTGCTGGAGTGAGGTGTCCTCCTACAGTGCAAAGGATTTACTGTATTTGAAATAATTTTATGGAATTATTTTGCATATATTTTCTTTATAGTGGTGCTGCTTTATGAAGACAACCCTCTTCCTGCTTGTGTGAGAACTAGATGAAGAGCTGAGTTTGAGTTTTGATGAACCAGCAGAATAACACAATCAAAGCACATTCTGGAGATGACTTAGAGGGGTCTCCTCAGAATCAAATGCTGTTTAACCATGCCAAAAATTTTTTCCCTCCTACTACAGTGTCTAAAGATTTTTTTCGCTCTTTATGGCTGAGGTTTATGTATGATTTAATTTTCTTTCAAGAAATATTCAGACTAAGCTAGGTTGTGGAATGACTGTGTAAGACATGTGAAGCTTATACAAATGTGCCAGAGATGTCTCTGTAATTATTCTGGTGTCTACTCAGGAGGTATGGTTGTGCCTCTTGCAGTGCTTCCTCTACCAGGGTTTTGTCCCTTCTTGGTTGTGAGGCAGAAGACAATATGTCAGCATTTGATTAAAAAGCTTTTGTTTAGCCATAGCCATACCTATCCTCTCACTACAGCTTTTTTGTGAAACCCTTTTCTTCTTGTCACTTTACTCACCACAATCCCTTTTGCTTACAGAGAAATTAATCCAGAAAGAAAGGATCATGGATTGGCCCAGAATACTGGCAGTATATTCCTATGTCTATCTATTTTTAGATGATGTTTAGGAAATATTTTCATTTCTTCACTATTCTCAAAATACTGGAGTGAAGAAAAGGACCTAAAAGGAGGTGCCTTGGGCAAATATCAGTGAGTGACAATTACTGCAGTGCAGTAAATTTTAAAAGCGTTTTTTCTGAACCTTAAGCCAGAATTGGTGACAGCTTTTCTTATTATGGCTAAACAAGGCTAAAATTCCTTTTTGATAGATTAAGTATTTAAAAGTTGCTTTTTAAAATACTCAGCTGTATTTTAAACACATAGACATGTTTACAGGTGTGTACCTGTCTATGTGTATTCTGGGGCAGCAGTAAAAATAAATCATGGCTGTCTTAATCTGTACCTTTGTCCTTTTTAAAGTCCATTTAAAAATAAGTATTGCACTCTCTTACTCAAATAAAATAATAAACCTTGTATTTTCCTTTGGAAACTCTTCTCAGAAGTTCAATGGTCTGTCATATCTGTTTTAGTTCTCACTGAGATAGCTGATTTTTTGTTTGTTTTATGGTTTTGGAGTTTTTTTCTGTTTTGCAGCACAGAATGACATGGATACTTTCCTCTAAAATTTGAAGTATGGAAAACTATTACTGCAATTTCACATGATCCAATATTTTAATTATGAGAATTGGAAATTCTGTTAAAATCAAATATAATAACAGATATTAATTTTTGATTCTTCTGAAAACTCTTGCCCTTCTGATACAAATACATTCACCACAAGAAAATGTATAAAATGAATAAATTATTCATTTTAAGATAAATCTAATTGGCTTGATACAGAGTACATGTTTCTAACAAAGGATCACAGACCTGAGCTTTACAGACTGTCTTCTAAGAACAGGAGAGAACCAGTAAAATGTGTTAGCTTTTTGCACAGACAAAATAGACTCTATCAGTACTTTTGGTTTTTGGAAAAATATTTTCAAAGTTCACATCAAAATGTGTTTTGGAAAATTAATGAGGCAATCCACCTCTGCTTCATTTTGGTTTAATTTTGTTGGTTTGTTCATTTTCTTGGCCTTTATTTTTTTGTCTCCTGAAAATGTATTATTGTAGTATTAAACTAGCAGGCTTTTTACTAAAATTATCCCCAAAATCAAAGTTTGCTAAATAAATATACATAATTTTTGCTTTCAAAGTTTATTCAGTTTATTAAGTGATATTCTTTATTAGATTAAGATTTTTTTTAATGCAAAATATTCTCTTTAGCATTTTTTGTTTGTTTGCTTTCTTTATCCCTACATAGATTATTACTTTGAGGCAATAATATTCTATTAGTACTTTTTTTGCCAGAGAATACCCTAAACAACAATACTAATGTTTTTATATTTCCCCAAAACACCTTTCAAGCAATATTTAAGAAGTTTTCATCTAATTGAATAATATACCACAGAAAATTTAATAGATCTATTCTTCTACCCATTTCTTTGGATAGATGGGAACCAATTAAGGCATCCAGGAATGTTATTGTAAAAGTCCTCCAGGCTAGGAAGCCTTTATTAAGTTTTTGCATACCAAGGAGTAAATCCATAATCATTTTGTGAATAACTACAACAAGAAACAAATCCATTGAAATAAAGGAGTGGCAGAAGGAGAGGGGAGAGGAGGGAGGGAGGAGCAAAAGGGAGATATTTTTTTCCTTGATATATTTTCCATTCCTTCTTGACACTTATGTTGCTGCATTAAATTTGGATAAGCAGCATTAACCTGAAATCAGTAGTCCACTCTTTATATGAGAAGCACTTCCATGAATTTATCACAATGGAACTTCTTTTCAGTAAATTTTTTTTGCCAAGGTGCTCATGTATAATTTACTCTCATCATCCCCTGCTACTCTCTTGTACTTGTTCCTTTTCATCTTTAGACTTCAAATCAGTAATCAGTGAAATAGATCAATTTACTCTGCACCAGATTTTCATGTGACCATCTTGCTTTAGACACTCACAAAGCTCTATACTTAGAGATCATATTTTGCTATGTGCCAACACACCCTGAATTAGAAAGAACATTTTAAAGCATAATTCTGGGTGTACCTAGACTAAAGTGCCTGCAGCATGTGAAAACAATTTACTCCTTACCTCAGGATATTGGTAGCACAACTGCAAGATGATCCCCATAGCAGACACCCACATTCTTATTTTGCAGTGTATTCTGAACCCTGGGTTATTACAGCTATAACACCATCCCATGAGTCTGCTTCTTCAAGGGTGGTTTCATCATGTCTTGGCATGAAATAGTCAGTGACTGCAATATAAGCTTCACCATCAATAATGAAGACACTACAACTAGGGATTTGTGTTGAGGTGCATAGTGTTTTAGACATATCAGAGAGAATAACTGATGTCAGAGAGAACAGCTGCTCCTACAGGTCAAGAGAGACATAGAGAGGAATTTTAAAAATTGTCACTATGAAATAAATATTGGAAAAAAAATAATAAAAATGTCTCTTTTCATTCCTCTTGCATCAGGGTTGCATTCTTGAAGCTCAAAGGTCTTTAACAGGCAAAAGACTAACCAGAGGACGGAATATTTAAATACCGAAAATATCACTTCACTTGGTTATTTTCTGGGGGGAAGTTGAAGCAGCATTCCATCACATTGAACTTAAGCTCTTAGCTTTTTAGAATTTTCAAGAGTGGAGAATTTGAAAGAACAGAGAAGACTAGTGAGTTTGTCATCTCTTAAAGTTCTTTCTCCCAGTGCAATGCCCTAGGGGGAAAAAAAAGAGAATGAGCATGAGAATTTGGAATCTGATGAAAATCTAAACACTGATGTAATATTATTTTTCAAGATGCTCTGGAAAACACACTTTTGACTCCTCTACCCACTTCTTAACCATGTAAGTAGGCTAATGCTAGTTAAAACTCCTGATATCCGTAGAATTCCATTCCTAAAAGCACAATAAATCCTCAAAACCTTTTCTTTCTCTTTCTATAGATTTGTTCCTATCTATGGAAGGATTTTTGCGCTCAGAAAATATACCCAGATGAGATTTTGATGAAACATTGAAAGAAATTGAAGCAATTAATTAGAAGTAGCAAGGATTTTTGTGTTTTATGTGGCTTTCATTTTTGTCTTCTAACATTTAATTCTGTCCCCTTACAAATTCTCACAAATTTGAATATGTCTGAAATTAATTATTTACCCCTGTGAAATAGAGTTAATATACTGCTGAGATCACACAGCTTGTAAGGGCTTCTACTGAGCAAATATTTTATTAAATTATTGTTATTTTACTAACATAAATGGAAAAAAACCCAAAACAAACAAACCAAAAACCCAAACTCACTTTTGATGGCCTTGAAAACAAATATCTCAGAGATTTTAAACAACAGCTATTATTTTACTCAACTTTATCCTAGGCCCCAATAAAAGCTCTGCTTTTCTTGACAACTAGAGGTTCTGGCTTATAATAAAACCAGTAGCTTCCAGAATCTTTGGATTTCCTGATTTCAGAAATTCAGTGTAATTATTTTTTATTTTATCAAAATTTTAACTTGTAGGAGTCAGCCCAATGACCCTTCATCTGCCTCATGACCTTCACCAAGGAAGGACAGAGACTGAGACCCAAAACCCCCTGTCCTGGTTTGAGCAAAGGAAAACCAGTGAGAGGCTCCAAGTCAGAAATACAATTTATTGGGGAAAAAGAAAGAAGTAAAATAAAGAATACAACCTGTTAGTTAGGATGATGGTAGCAATCCAGATGAGGTGGTCTTCCTGAAGCAGTGATTCCATAGAAAAGGTCTGGTAGCTCTGGTCCTCTGGTCCAGTGGGCAAGTGCTGCCTGTACTGTCCCAAAATCCTAGATTATATCTAGTTGAGAATGCTTGGTTCCTCCCCCTGGGCGGAGCATCTTACAATGGAATGATGAGTCATAGAGAAGGGTCCTGGAGAGCATGATAACTCCAGGAGGGCGTTATCTATAAGTCGTTAACAGCAAGTAACGACTAGAGGGAGAGGAGGTGTTTGATAAGCATTTAACAGAAAATAGCCCAGAGGCAAGGGGCCTGGAGAGATACTGCTCCAACCTTTGGATTCAATGGATCATGAAGATGGTGATAAAATACTTTGTCCAAGTCCTATACTACAACCCAGGACACCCCCCCAAACGGGAGCCTGGCCTGGCTGAGGTGAGATGACTGCACAACCCCCAACAGCC
>VWYP01023850.1:0-38727 GCA_013400435.1 Pycnonotus jocosus
GACAGTGACCCACTGCCACAATATTGCATCCCTGTCTTCCCATTATGCATTTAATAATATTGTAATTTTGTCAATTTTTAAAGCATCTAATGTCATCTGCCTTCACATCACATTCAATAAATTCACTAAATAAAGACACTTCTTTAAAGTACCTTTTTTTTTCTACTTTCAACTGATCTCTGCTTCTCACACAGCTTATAGCTGTTTGGTGGTAGCTTGCTACCACTGAGGTTTACAGGTTCTTGAAAGCCTACAAGAAGAATGGAGAGCTCCTAGGGGATCATCACTGGCAATGTCTTCTTTTCCTTCACAGGCTATTCTTCTCAACATTTAAACACCTATAAATAGGAAAAAGTATCAGAACTTCTGTTCTGTGAGAAGTTATAAACACTTTTAGATTTTCAATTATAATTTTGGAAACAAAAATTGGTGCAGAAGTTTTGAGCGTTGACTAATGGACTAATTCTAATTTCTGAATGAAGTATAACTTCAGATCCTTGTCAAATTCAAACGTGTACTTCCAAATTTGTTGTTTCCAATTCAAACCAGAAACTGCAGCACAACAGCTGTAGGCTTCCCAGAACACAATATTCATGCAACTCTGTAACAATATAACCCCAAACTATTTTTAGAACACATGCTTCGTTGGTCTTCTGGACTTCACAGTAGTCCTTTGCTTACAAATAAACAGACATTTGAATAAGTGTGAATTCCTCCATCAGTATCAGCAGTCATAAATAAAGAGTGAAAGCTGTTTATCACCACCATTTGACACGGCTGACAGTGTTTACTCAGCTCAGGCTCTTCACAGAGACAGCTACTTCTCATTAATGCAGAAAATTACATTCATGCAGGTCAGGGTTAAGGTAATTGGTAAAGTATGAGAAGGGAAGTATATGCTACAATTGTCAGCCCCAAAATGAAGTGTGAATAAATATATACATATCACTTTCAGTACATCATCCACAACAGATAAAATGTGAAGTATACAAACACTTTGCAGAATACATAGTACTGTTATGAAAGCAATAGTGCTGTAAAAGTAGCAGTGTTTCTTAGTGTGAAATGCTGCTGATACACTTCATTTCAAGAATGTTTAGGAAAAGATTTTCTAAATACAATTTCACATTTAAAATCTGTCTATAATTAATCTACAAAAACTATTTGGGTTTTAATGTAATTATGAAAGAGTCATCCACTGCTGTTAGAAGAAAATTCTCAAACCGTTGGGCCTTCTGTAAAAGTTAAGAATATGTGACCAATGTGATTTATGAGGTATGAACTGTGTAATCTATTTAAAGTTTGATGCTTCTATGTATTGCTAAATCAATTGTTCTCATAAATAAACTATGACCTGAAAAAGCAGAAATGTCATTCATTAATAGTCTCTAACAAAAGGATATAGGGAAACCAATGATAAGTTTGTGGCTTTTAAATTAGCCATCTGAGTGATGTTCAATAACAATGCAGTAAGACACAGTGATTTAAAAGTATTGTTAAGTGTAGGTCATGAGGAGGTGGAACAAGGTCATTATCATACTTGTGAGTTCAAGTAGGTATCAAATGACTGGGTACAGAAAAACTTTTGTTTCAAGATATGACTGCTCTGATGTGTAGGAATTTGTTACTGCAATATCGTGCTCTGTGGGATAAAACAAATTCTCCAAAACACATATTATATATAACTTATTATTTAAGTACTCCTGGACATAAAGTATTGACACCACACAATCAAGAGAAATAACAATGTGTGAGCAATCATGATAGCAGAGTTGAAAATCCTTATTAGCCATGAAAGTACTGTCTCATGGTACTGTGATCCACCTAAGAAACATCACACAGAAGCATAACTAACTCCTTCCACCACTACTGAGACATAAAAGTATCATCTGTCTGGCATTCTGTTAAATGCTTCAGTCATGAAGTGAACTACATGTTGTGGTTTTTGGGAAATCATATTACTGAGACTGATTTACATATTTTACATTTACAAAATACATACTATAATTGAAATTCTCATGCAAAAATGTCACAGTGAGAAGTGAGTGGCTTTTTTTTTCAGATCCCAATCTGAGCCAAAATTGGTAGTGTAGCTGTAATAAGTTATTATTTACATTTATATTTAAATTAAATTTTATTCCAGTTTTCTCCACAAATATTCCAGGTGAGGAGCTGAGAATGTCAGAAAGTCTGTTAGAAGAAAACCTTTTGATTTGCAATTCCTTACTCTCTTGGGTATGGATTACATGAATACATATAAATGCAGGCTCACTGATTATTGTTCTCTCTAGGGGAGATTAAGAACACATCATTCCTGAGAAAATCTACTATAAACACAATGAGTCTTTATTTTGAAATCTTCACTTTTAACTACTCAGTTTGTTTATGGTTAAAATTTTTTTGAGTTAATAATTATTTTATCAAAAAGTGAGAAAAATTTTACAGCTCTTTTAATATTTCAAAGTGTTAGAAACTTGAAAAGAAACTATGTGTGAAAGTAATGTCTAATTTGAAGGCCAGATGTCTAAACTTTTTCAGTTTTGTTGCCCTAACATTCTGTTTCTATTGCATGTCTGTTGAGACTTGGTTACTACCAAATTTATAAACTTCAAATCTAAGAAACACTACTGAAAGAATCAAGAATTAAAGACTGAGTAAGAGACTTTGGAATCTGCAAGGTGAAGCTATTTGACTCTGCTCTTCCTGTTAAGCTCTGAGACTTGGCACCAGTGGAGCTCAAATCTTTTCCATGAAAGTAGTCTCTTATCTGGTGTTGCTCACCCATCCCTAACTTTTGATGTTTTTTATCTGGTATCATACCTGGATATTTTTTCAACCTCCTCACCTAATTCTCTGAAAATCCCAAAATGAGCTTGTATGTAGGATGAGATTTACAATTTATGTTTCATGACAAAACCTGATGAATAAAACCATTGCAAGACAGTCATAACACTGTCCATAAAATATTATTTTTAACACCACACTATTAAAGCACACTAAAGAAGTTATTTCTTTAAATTATAGCTTATCTGAAGGCTCATGCCACACAGCTATCTCATGTAAGCCACTGACTTTAGTCAGAACTATAAATATAAAATTAAATTTGGGAAATTTATGTGGAACAAATCAATACCTACAGGAATTTTACTTAAAGGAAACTAATGCCAAATTTCAGCCTTTGTGTTTGCAATACAATATACAAATTTGCTTTCAGCATATTCTAGCCTGTACATATAGTGATAGAAACACTTCATTTACATGTCTCTAATGAACAAAAATTGCTCATGTCTATGAAAATAATAAATTCATTGTGTTTATTTTCTTCTTGGTGTCAAGAACAGTTTCTTTCTCTGTAATTGTCACCAGGCTTTTAGGGGAAGCAGGAGGCAAGGGAAAGAGGCAATCCAGAGCCAAGAAGCTTTTGGCCATAGAGCACACTCTGCAAGGTCTCAGAGCCACCTGCCAAGGGTTTCAGAGATCCACCTGACACAGCTGTGCAGGTAAACTGAGTCACAGCAAGTGATGATGCAGACCCAAGTGATTTGCTGACACAGAGTGACATGAAATGAAATTAAATTGGAACTGAAAATAAGGGGGATGAGGGAAGGGTTTCACGCTAATTTTAGAGGTAAATGCTAAAAAATAAACCTGAATATATTATTATGCAAGACTTTTCAGTGGAGTCAGCCAGACCTGAGTTAGATATCATGTTTCTGCTGTTAGGAGCACCTTGTTGCAAACTTGACTCACAAAACACCTGCTGACCTCCCACAGTTTATAAACTGGTCTATTAAGGGAAGCCAAGACTGGAGACTGTCCTCTCTGAAGATTTATGGGAAAGAACTTCTTCCTTTGGTGGCTGAGCAGTAGGGAATAAAAATGCCTCAGACTACTAACAGCCATTATTAAATGTTTACTGAAAATAACAATCCTCCTTGACCAGCGGAACTGAAGATAGGAACCACTTGACTGTAGACACCTAAAAACTATCACAGAGGTTCTGTGGAAGCATGCATTGTCATGAAATACATGACTGTTTCAGAGGCAAAACTCTTTTCCACAGCCACTACCTAGAACTGTCTCTGGGAAAAACAGCTCCTACCAGAACTGGACAAATTCTCCTGTAAATGATACATACAGAATGTAAGCCTAATTCTTGTTACACCATGAGGACTTTTAGTTCTTTCCAAGGACCTGAGTTTCACTCTTCCTTCCTCTTCTTCCCCTTCTCTTTCAACTATTACCTCCAAATGAGAGGAAATCAGATAAAGTGTGGTTAAGTGATGCAATTCAGGCAACTATTGCAATATGTTCTTTTAGTTTTATTTGGGGATG
This sequence comes from Pycnonotus jocosus, assembly GCA_013400435.1. Classification (NCBI taxonomy): domain Eukaryota; kingdom Metazoa; phylum Chordata; class Aves; order Passeriformes; family Pycnonotidae; genus Pycnonotus; species Pycnonotus jocosus. Next base: position 4,336 of record VWYP01023850.1, read on the forward strand.
ATGATGGATTAGCAAAATGTCAGCAAACAATAAAAGAAAAATTAAGGTATTATTTGTGTAACTTCATTGCATAAAAATAATTTTTTTAATTTTAAGTCTATCTATTTCAAAAATTGCTCCTGTCAGTGTCCTTCTCATCCTTCAGGACAGAAATAATTTTAAAAAGCAAAAGACACAGAGAAGGACAGATATAAGCTCTACACATACTTCATTTTTTTTTTTGCTAAGCTTATAAAAAATTAGCAGGCAGATATGCTTCCATCTCAAGCAAAATGTTTATATCTAATGAGAGATGTGTTATTCTATTCTACAGCCATACAGTGTTAATTTTTGTATGCTTCTACTCTTACAGAAATAATAACTTAATCACCACTAAATTTTTTGTGTACTTTACATTTTGCATAATTTATTCTCAATTAAAAATTTCTCATTCACCTTGGTCCTTTTACTTTTTCGCCTCTTCTTCAGCTTCATTCTTTTTTTTGTAGATGCCATGCTGCTATAAAACATTGGAGTCTTTAATGATCATTTTCTTCCTGTGCTCTCTGCTTACAGTCGATTTGTCTTTCAATAATTTTCTGAGATTGATTTGAGGCACTGGAAACCTAACATATCCTAGTCAACTGCCAAAGTATTTGCTTAGTTTTTAAATACATTATGTCTAGTGAACCCTAGTGTTGAGGGTTTTGTTCATCACAGCTTATGTGTATTGTTTTCTTCACTAAAGATTAATTAAAAGATTGATAACTTCATTAAGAGTTGAGTCCTGCCAGGGTAGAGGGTGAGCTTTATCAAATTTGCATTTTGGGAGGACTTTTTTAAAGGAGGAGCGTGGAGGAGGAGTGATGAGAGACCGCATCGATGTCTATTAATATCTGAAGGGAGGCTGCCAGGAGGAGAGATCCAGGCTCTGCTCAGTGGTGCCCAGCAATAGGACAAGAGGAAATGGGCAGAAACTGATGTGCAGGAAGCTCCATCTGAACAGGAGGTAAAACTTCTTTCCTGTGCAGTGACCAAGCACTGGAACACATTGCCCAAAGAGGTTATGCAGTCTCCCTCACTGGAAATATTCAAGAACTGTCTGAATGTGACCCTGTGCAATGTGCTCTGATATGAGCCTGCCTGAGCAGGGAGGTTGGACCAGATGACGCACTGTGGTCCCTTCCAGCCTGACCCTCTCTGTGATTCTGTGCTTAAATAGTTTTTAAGAACTACATTCTGAGCAGTACTTGAAAGAAAATTCTGTTATTAAGGTGTCTTCACCACTGAATATGAATAAAGGACTTGTTCTACAAACAGGAAGAAGAAAACTACCCCAAGGGTATTATTTAATAGTAAGAAAAACCAAACCTCTAAAAGCTATTCATGTCTCCTAATTTAGACACTTAATTAAACATCATCAAGAATTTGCTTTGGCAAATACCAGATTAAATCTGTTTATGTAACAGGGAAGGTGTTTGGCACATGGCAAGGAAGAAGATGCACCCTAACTGACTTCTAGGTTCTTGATTTAGGGTTCTAAGAATGAAGGGGCATTGGGTCAGTGGAAAGAGATTCACATTTACAAGATATACAGAGCACAGGTAGATTGATTCACATCCTCTCTTTCCCTTCTCTCTCTCAGCTGTGGGGAAAGACTTCTAGTTTCAAATCTCAAATTAAATTCCTAACTCTGAAAACTCCTACTCATTTCAGATGCATTTCTAAAACTGAATAGAGAATAACAAACCTGTGCACCATCATTTGATGTGCTAAACGCATAAATTGATGTGTGCAGAGGTCTTTTGATCTTTTCTTATACCTTCTTCCTCGTGACTTCAAAAGGCCCAACTAAATTAATGTGATAGGAAGCTAGAGAACAATTAATCTCTCACAACTGTGAAATTCAGAAAAATGCGTTCAATCAAGCATTATCAAGCATTACCAAGCACTACGCAGAATATAATCTAATTATTATAGCTGTAGATTCCTGAAGCATGTTCATGTATGATGAATTGCTTACAGGCATTTTGAATAGCTCAGAAAACTCAAACAGGACCTTGCAAACTGGAAATTGGTACCTGGAATGGATTTCTGCCAGCATTACTTAAGGTACTGGCTATCTAAGTACAATACTGGCAGATTTGCATTTCCCCAGACATAACACAGTGGTGTCCTTATGACTTGAGCACATCATCCCGCTCCTCATTACAGTTGAATTCCACCTTGTCTAAACTTAGAAAATTGTGTCCAGGTTTCTGTGGTGAATGGTCTGCTAGAGAGTTGTTTAGAAGATAAATTCTCCTGTCCTCGGGATTTTTAAATTCCCCGCTCACACCAGTAAGAGCTACTGAATTAAACAGCTTTGTAGAATTGAAGCTTTTTTGCTGGAAAGAGATACTAGTGGAAAGAGATTAAAAAGGTCTTCCTGAATTCACTAAGGCAACCCTTTCAACTGAATTCCATAGGCCTGAAAAACATAAATCTCAAGTCTAGTGCTTCAGGTTGTAAGCCAGTCTTGGCTTAATGTACTTCATGAAAAAATCCTACAGCTTGTTACTTCAGAGTAATCAACATATAAAGCTAACTACACTTAACACTTCCTCTGCATACAGATAGTTGCTGGAAACAAGACACAAATTATGTGGACCACTGGCCCATTAAAGCATGGTGATTTTACAGTTTATATCTCTGTTTCAAATATACTTCATTATGTCCATAAATTACCAATAAAAGAGGTATGTGGCTGATCTGCAGTGTGGTAGCTTTAAGCCATTAATAAAGACATGACATAATTTTCTAGTGATTTGCATAAGGTATGTCTGCTTCACAAGAGTGGTGTCTGTGTAAACACTGAATCTTCAAACTTAGGTTACGTTTCTACAAAATGCAAATAATGACAGAGTGTGATGTAGACAGACATGCCAGTCTAACTGGGAGTGAAGAATCTCATCCATTTGCTACTACTTATCTGGAAGTTCTCTTTCCACCTATTTTCTTACAGTGTATTGCAAGTAGATGTGGCTGCAGCACAGCCAAGGGGTCTTACTTACATGAGACAAAAGTTAACAAAGTGCAATGTATGCTTTGATTTCCATAACTGAATAAATGAAGGATCTTTGTTAATGGCAGGTTGTAAATAACTGATGATGTGGCCTAATTTTGCTTCTGTTTTTCAACAAGTCCTGTAAGGTCTCTTCATTCTGCTAGAACTCTGTATAAATGTGGTATCTAAACCAGCTCTTTTCTCCAGTGTTTTATGGCTCCTTAGTTGCAGGTTTAGAGCATCTCAGCCAGAGCACCATCACTTTGTCATTCCAATATCTGAGTAGCTACTTGTTTTGGGTATCTCAAAGGTGTGATAATCTCGACTATAATTTTTGAATAATGATGGAATTATACTCAGGAAAGCAGTCTTACTCCACCTCCTACATAAACACTTTCAAAATTAAGGAAATATTGCTATGGTTTAAGAGGCCAAAGTTCCAAAGAAAGTAACTCACTTCTTTAAAGCCACTTACAAAATAAATAGCACAAATGTACTGAATTAAGGTGGGGGAAGAGACAAAGACTGATATGTACAGAATATATATTTGTTCTTTTCTGACATGTTTATGAAATGGAAGAGAAACTGGAAAAGGACCATTTTTGAATGCCTTCTTTGCAAAATTATTTTTACCTACAAAGTCATAAAATAAGAAATAGGGCAACAGTTTTCAGTCTTATTGGAAAGAGTTTTTAATTTCTCTTTTTCTCATGTACAAATGTTGACAAAAGATATTAAAGAGAAACACTGAGAACACAACCTGCTGAAGACATAATGGTATATACAAGACATAGGAGGTTGCCCAGCAAACTTTATCTTGTTTGGAGGACACTTGCATAATACCAGGAGAACATTCTTCATTCCAGAAATTAATTGCTATTTGGGCAGTCTTATTTATTACTGCATGTTCAATAATGAGAGAAATAGAGTTATTCATCAAACTGAGGGTCTATCACAATATGACTGAGGCTTTAGTTAGAGGAATCTGAAAATCTGAGATGGAAGGGATGAAATGATGAGCAAATATTAAGACTAAGCATGTCACTGAAAACTGAAGGTTAAGGCAGAATCTAAACAAATGTTGTGGACCTACTGTGACATGTTGAACACCCTATTCGTGTCAATGACTGTGGAAATTTCCCATAGGTTTCTAATAATCTAGGATCTAGATAAGTTCTAGGGTGAAAACACCCTTTATATCTAGTACATTTTGTAAATAGTCCTTTTATTTCCTCAGCAGCCTTTTCTATATACTTTCCTTCAATGTATGTCTTTAAAAAAATTCTTAATCAGTCTCCCTCAGAAAAACAGAACTAAACAACAATTTCCCATTTGTTGAAGTTTTCTGTAAAATATATATGAAGAGGTAAAGGAAGAAAGAAGAAAAAAGTGACTTAAGGGCAGCATGAGTTTTGCAAAGCTGCAAATTATACATTTGTTACTAAATGTTAACTCATAGCAAGCTACAGAGTGTGCAAGTACAGTAAAAAGTCATTTCAAAGTGTACAGAGCTAAGGAATTTTCACCAAAAAAACATTGTCCGTAAGATTTTAGTTAAGCTGGGTGCTTAAGCATGGAAATACCTAAAAAACAATAAATACCATGGATCAGTATAAACTAATAATTCCTGTGTACACCCACAGCATCTGCATGTAGACAAGACAGTTCGTGTGTCATCAACATCTGAAACTGTTTTCCCACCACACATTATCTGTCCAAACAGCAGGCAGTGTGTTTTTCCTGTTGTGCCTATGATTCACCAGTCACTGATTTAAGCTACAGTGACTATTGACACACCTGGCTATGAACAAGATACACCATTATAGACATTTGAAGTTGTCATAGCGAAATCAAAAAATGTCTTTTGCATTAGAAAATCCATCTAATTAACTAGCTGAGGGACAGGTAAAAATAATTCTTAATATCAGCAAACTGTGTATGTTTGGAAAGTCAAAGTGTTGCATAGATATTTCCTCCTTTCAAAGAGAGCACATTTAGAAATGAAGATAACTCTTGCAGGTTTTCTGGTAGGCACTAAATTTAGAAAATGCATGTGATTTTTCCAAACATAGTATGGTTGTTCACTATTTTCTCCTGTCTGAGCTGGGTGTATGATCTGATCTGTATCACTTTCATATGCAAAGTTCTAGCCTACAGATGTCTTCCAAATTATCACTACCTAGCCTAGCCTTGCTTGCTATATCTTTGTCCTTCTTGTGGTGATCAAGTTTTATTAGTTTAAGGTTCTGCTCTTCCCCTTGGGTGAAACAGCTTTCTTATGATATAACTCTTCCCATGTCAGTAGATTTTAGCTGGAAGAGGCCTAGAGGGAAATGCAGAGTAAACTTTAAAAGTCTGTGGAAATCTGTAGCATCAAATCTTTGTCTCATGTCTGTACTGCTACACTTTTGTAGTTGAAGGAATTTACCATAGAAATTCTTAAGTAGTGTTAGCCTATCCTCACTTCCTTTTTTTAAAAAACAAAGATACTTTAGGCATCCTAACAATGATTACATTGTGTTTTGAGAGGTTTCCAAATCACACGAATTCCAAAAACATAAAAGATTTTTTCCTATTCCTGTTTTTGCAAGTGTTTGTTCTCACCATTTTCAGACCTTTTTTTAATTATTTCATAGCAGAAGACAAGATACATTAACTGTCACTTGCAATAGAAAACACAAAGTAAATCACAGATGGAAATGGTTTATAACAATTACTCAAGTGTCAGATAGGGAATAAGCCATGAGTAGGTGGCAGAAAATGTGAAGAGAACTTTATTCTTTGAAAGAAAAACAAAAACCTTCCACACTGAACATTTTTAATATTCCTGCCATTCTTAGGTATAAAATAAAATTATCCAAGTGTAGTGAAAGTACCCTATAACTGACAAAAATTACCTGGCTATCATGTTCTTTTTAGCTTTGTTTTATTCATTTATTTGACAGATACTTTGCCTGTTTTGCAAGATACCATACAGAGACAGTTCAACTTTCCAACTGGAAAATCAGATTAGACTAATCAGGAAATAAATATAAGAGTTCAAGACCCCTAAGACCATTAAATTTGACAGAAGTTCACAGTGCATAGAATCATATGCTTAAATATTACTGATGAATATTCTAATCCTATCTAAATATAATGCTAATCTGAATGTTTCTTTTAAAAGATTTTATTGCTCTACAGCACAGATTGCTGCTAAATGAATCCTTGACTAAATCATCAGGCAGCAACCTAGATTGCAAAACTGTGAGAAAAGAATCATGGTTTGATTCAATCTAGTGTCACATTTGAGATAATAAATATTTAAGAATGGAAGAGGTGCATTGTGCATTGTGCATAAATGTGCATAAGTGTACAGTGCTCTGTGCACTCTATAATCAACATGGGAAAAAATCTAGTCAGTAAAATTCTCATGCTGAGGTAATAAAAGTGTTCTCTAAAGTTTTGAAAGATTACAGGGAACTGCAGAAAGTGCAGGTGCAAACAATGCAGCCACACTGTGATGGGTTCAAACAGAGTTATCTTTGTGCACCACCAGCTTCATTGCCTTCCACAGAACCTAGTGCCTTAAGCCACAGACCTCAGAAAGGGGGAGAAGCTTCCTGCTGCAGAAGTGTAATCCAACCAAAACAACCATCTCTCAGATCATAGACAATAATGTAATAGTCAACTTTTTAGCTTTAGCCAATCTTCTAACCTGATTGTGCCTGAAGTTAGTTCAGAATTTCTCCTCCCACCATGCAGGAACCACCCATTAAGCAGAAAAAGAATTCAGATTTCCAACTGTGCCTCTGCCACAATTTCTAAGCAGTGGCTGATAGTACAGATTGGCTCAGTGGAAGCATTCACAACGAGATCACAGAGCTGAAGCCAGCCTGGCCTGTGGGAACAGAGGTCTTATAGGTCCTCCTCTGGTGCTGTAGCTACCTGATCCTAAGGTGCTGCAACAGGAGATGTGACAACAGCTATTGATCAAGTCAGGCCAAACTCCTCATGGGGATTCTTGCTTCCTTTAATTCTTCCAATACTCTAGAGGGTGAGGTGGACATATGGCAAGCCTGGCATATACTTTGCTATGTTAAAATTTCTGTCTCAATTTACCAGAGTCATCCTTCCTGTAGGTTTTACTTTTCATGTACACTTGGAATTATCTCAAAGCAAAGGCACACTGCAAGCTATCTGCAAGCTTTCACTGAATTTTGAATCACTCTGGACTGCTCCTGGCTAAGCAGCATTAAGGGAAATCATATTGTAGTGCAGAAAAGTAGTTAGAACATGCAACAAAAAGAATGTTGAACTTTCCATAGAAAAGGAGAAGATTTTTTTCATTGTATTCATAGGAAGATGAAAGTCTCAACTGGCACATCAGTCATTTTTCATAACACTCCTTCTTCAGTATATCAGTTTAATCTGTTACAAAAGCTTGGCTTAGACTTTCTGCAGGAAGCACAGTAAACTATAAGCAGACCCAGTTTAACTCTATCCCAGTGCCCTGGTGCAGCCAGCTGTGCTAATGCTTATCACATTAAAACTGTTAACTGACAGTCAGTCTAATCCATTCTGGTAACTGATGCATGTAAATTCTTGAATTAAGGGAAAACATGTTTGACAAAATTCCTTCCAACATGTTCAGCTGGTATGAACTCTTTCTTCCCTTTTTTCCCTTCATTGACTAAAGGCCTGTTCCATATTAAAACATATGCTGTGTTATTAGAGTTCTTCTCTTTAAGTCTGGACCAGAAGTCTCTGAGTGCTAATGGTAATCTCTGCATCTATGCAATCCTAATTTGAAGATTCAGAAAAGCTACTTTTCTAACACAGAATTTTTGGTATCTTTTACTATGCTAATGTTGGTTTGTTATACTAAACTGCCCCCTTGTGTTTTTTGACTTGAAGCAAACACATTGTTCCCGTCTGCAAAGTGCAGGGGTTCATGACATGTAATTGTTTTTTTAAAAATATGTCAGCACCCTTTGAAAACAGCACTAAATCTTGGTCTGTGAACAAAAGCAGTTATTCTACATGGGGTTTTATAGAAATATTTTTATACTAGCAAGAACCAGTGCTTAGGAATGACAAAGTATTTTGAAGCTTAATAATGTAAAAATTATCAAGATAATGTACTGTCCCTTAAAGTAGGAGAGAAATTGGTCAACAGTATGATAGGATGAAGGTCAATTTAAATGAAATAAATACATTTCCATCAAAAGACATGAGCTTCTCCTTCTTCAGATCACTATCAGATAATTTAGAAGATTAAATGTATTCAATGAATACCACATCTGAACTAATCTCAATGTCTAACTTTTAAGTAAATTTCTGCTAGACAACAAGATTTGCTCAAATGGCAAGTAAAATCTGAACTATCACAGTCAACCCTCTATCAATGAGAAAACACATGAACTTAAATTGATAAATCAATTCAAGTGAAAACAAATTAGAATAATCTTTCTGAAGCCTCATTTTTAGAATATGGACCAAAAAAACCCCGCATTCTTTACATTCCTGGATGAGATGTGATTGAGAAGTACTAACATCCTGTTTGAAAACCTTATTGTTCGGTACCAAAAATTAACATCAAACAGGAGAGAAGTTTGTTCATGTGCACCTAAATGACAAAAAAGGTGAAAAAATTTACAAAAAGGTAAAAATAGTAGTTACTGACTCCCTATTCAGTCAAGGGAAAATTTTCAGCTTTTCCTGTGGAACTTTATAAATGAACCCTGAAAAGTCTGGTTATAGGAAATACTCTCTATATTTCTCTTAAAAAAGCAAATAGGTCAAACAAGGGTGGAGTTTTTTATGGAAGGATGGATTCCCATCTGCAACCTTCAGTGTGGAATACTTCCAGTGGGACAAAATAGGTAATAACAATATTTACTAGTAATAGGTTTTGGTTTAATTCCAAACCTAATTCAAAGTATCTCACACATCCCAGGGATACTTCAGAAGAGAAGAAAAAAAGTAATTTTCTTCCTTTGGCGATGTGATTTCAATAATGCCCTTGCGCCACAATATAACACAGAGGCTTAAATTTAATGATAAGACAGCATAACAGGTTTGAGTGCAATGAGTGAAGAATGGTACTCAGCTATCTTCAGCACTTTCCTCTCAATTATATTTCATGTGGAATCATGTTTGGAAGAGAAAGAAATTTTCCTTTTCTTTTTAGAATATGACTTCCTAAAAACATTCAACATTTTGCAATGTTTGCGCCCTGACACTGGTGTCAGTGAAGCTGCTAATGTGAATCACTGTTCACCAGGATGAAGGAGGAATCAAGGTTCACAGTCAACCAGAACTAGCAGTGAGACAGGCAAATGTTGTATTTGGAAAGAAGATTTTAAGTCAAGAAATTATGGTAAATACAGTCATATGTTAAGCTAACACTGGAATATATGTTGTGCAACAGAGCATGAGCTATGAAATGTGATTACCAAGAAAAAAAGTCTCTTACCAGTGAAAGGCATTAAACATGTAGTTCTGTAAGAATAACAGCATCCTAAAATAATTCTGACCATGAGACTTTGTCCTTCTAACCAAATGGGAAAGTTTATATAATTAAATTCAGTAGAATTTGCATTATATTAAAAATTTCATTTGGTCCAGTTTTTAAAAAATAGCTACCTTGCAGAATAAAATTAATTCTTTCACTTTCTTGATAAGAAAAGAGCAGAAATCTAAAGGCTACATTTTAATTTGAATTACATCTGCCCATATTTTGATTGCTCATCTATATTTTTATTGTAATGATAGAATATTTGCGTTGCATTGTGCCTCAGACTTTGCATTTGCATGCCCCTCAAGGACATTGTAGGGAGAAGAAAAGGCAAGAAAAGGCATAAACTATAAATGCAGTCTTTGCCACAAGCTGAACCTATTTAGTTCAGCAGATGAAAAAATTAGATCATTTGATATGTTCCCCAGCAATTAAACGGAAGGACTGAGCCTTAGTCCTTGCAAGGAGCAAGGGAGGTTCAGCATCACTGAACCCCTGCCATGGCAGATGCACTGCAAACACAAGGCAATGTGACTGGTGTACAATGACCTGAAGGATCAGCAATGGATTTGATGTGATTTTACCAGACAAATCTCAGCATATTTCAGTGCTCCCATGCATTTTTGCCAGACATGTAGACTGTGACACGGCCATGTTTTCCATGGAACTCCATTAATCCCAGAGAAGCTGAACACTGAGTTTCCTGCAAGTTGCAGTCTTTTCCAGGTTGTTTCTGCTGTTTCTGACCTTGCAATAAATACGGTGACAATGAGTTAAGAAGAGAGTGTAACCCCAGGGAAAGAAGAGACTTTCAGCCTCCTCTAGAAAAGCCAGATAGATGGCTGGCTGACACAGGCAGGTCACAGAGTGTAGTGCAGTGTAGTGCAGCAGCAAAGGTTTCACAGAAGAAATAAAGTGTCTTTCAATGTTGTGTATGAAAATGAAAGTCTCCAGGCTTAACATGGGTATGAGTTAGACTCAGGAGAAAATTTCAGTGAAGGAAAATGTGGTTTATTGGCAATCTAATGGTTCAAGGCTATTGCAGGTAACTGGTGAGTAAGGGCCAGGTGGAACTGTGGTGGGAGGATTCTGGTAGGTGGGGGTCAGAAAGAGACAGCAAAGAACAGAGAGCTGGGTCTACCAGACACTAGTCTCTGCCTCACATCTTAAAATGTTAGAACACTTTTTAATTCTGTATGAGAAGATATGGCAGAATCTAGCATATTGATATAATTTCACTTCAAAATTATTATCACTCAAGCTTTTCACATCGCACTTATCATTCTGCTTTCCCATTTCAATCACTGTCATTCATATGGTAAGCAAAATTAGTGAGATATTAAAAGACAGGAATGGGTGCAAAAATAAGTCTGTGAACTGAAGACCTAAAGGGTTATTTTGGGAGCCAGCTATTTGCCGTGCACTGTGCACACACACTACTGAATGTTTCATTTTTATGAGAGATCAGTTCCACACATCTTTTACCAGTCTGACTCATCTGGGCCTACTGAAGATTGTTTTTGTAAAACTCACCTTAGCACAATGAACATCAAATAAATGCTGGAGTGGACTGTCTCTAGCCAAATTGTTCCAACAGATCTCTTGAGATTTAGCTACATTTATAGGGAACAATCTAATCCTTACACCACAGTAAGGAGTGAAAAATGACAGCATTATACAGTCACATTAGTGCTGAATTTTATCTCAAGCATCTAGACTTGATTAGATATTCTTTGGCATGTAATTTGACAGAAAAATATTTTGGTGTTACTAAAAGAGAAAAGAAAAAAAAAAGTGCTCATAAGGAATTGGAATACAGTTAATCAAGAATCTTTTTTGTTTCTGCCAATCATGAAGGAAAAAAAAGAAGACAGAAGTTCTAGCTGTGCTGACACATAAGGAGTTTGAGAAATTGGAATATTAAATAACAATCATTCCAACTCATATAAGAAAGGAAAGGCAGTAACAAACCTTGAGAGAAGATATAATATTATCAAAAGAAAACAGAGTTCACAATTAGGACATGGAAATCATTGGATACAGACTGACAAACAGGGAAGATAATTCAAAATTCATCTCATTCCAAGAGTCACAGCACAAACCACTTTGGTATTTTTTCCTTACTCAAACAGTAAAACAGATAACACTAACTTACAGTCACAAGTATGATCTACATTTTAAGTAAGATGAGAAATATATGTCTGTAGAATGAGGAATTATAGGAGAATTTCATTTGTGATTTGAATAACTTTATTCAAGCTTCTACCCCCTCCAGTCTGCATTCCTCCCCTTTCACAGCCAGAAAGATCTTGTACAGGACTACTCAATACATCGTCTTTTTCCAGTGTGGATTTTCAGACTCTTATAAATTACTTGCTCTCTGAAAATTTACTGCAATTTTGTAGCTGAAAAGTAACTCAGTATTAAAAAAATTATTTCTTCTCCTCTAAAATCATTCCCAGAACACCTCTGTTGTTGCACTTTTTTTCTCATCTTTAACCCACCTTTTACAATAACATTAGGAGTAGCAAGCTAGTATCAGCAGCTCCTCATTTACATTAGGAGCCACTATATAATGGCAAAGAGCTCTGATTTGGTAATATTGGCCATAAACATTAAGTCCCTTGTAATGTTCTACCTGTTCTGGTAGTCAGGGTCAGTGCTGGAAATTTTCTTCACTTTATGCTCCAACCTATCCTAAAAGATCTGTCATTGTGAATGCATTTCTGTTCCTTTACTGTCTGCTAAAACCACAACACAAGCCCCAAGTTGCAGTGAGAAAGGGGTGTCTACTTTTCAGGCACCATGGAAGATGCCAGAGGGAAAAATATAGTAAGTAGGTGGCCAGTAGGAAGATGGATCAGGCATAGTAATTCCAAGGCCAGGAGCCTATCAGGGTTGGGTATAGTTTAGCAGCATAGGTGAGGGTTAGATAATCTGCCCAGGAAGGGGAAAATGAGATCTTGTGCTGACTTCATGGGAGAATCTTTCTGGTTCTGCGGGAAAGGACTGTGGGAATGAGTGAGGAGACAAGCAATGTGTGTGGGCATTGCCCAAAGCTGCAATGCAGTGGCAGGGGGGCTGCAAGTTTGCTCTGTCACAGCATTTTCCTTCCCTTCCCCACCCATCAGGAGCAATCTGGCAGGAGGAGCCATCTCCCAAGGAGATAATGTCTGTGCATGGACGTGTACACCAGGCACTGAAATGGAGTGCTCCTTTGTCTTGTTAAATAGCCCTGTCTCAATATCTTCATCTTGGTCTGGAAAATTATAGTTATTTTCTCTGATTATACCTTTCTTGTATCTTTTCACTCTGCTCAAAGCTGTCTTGATGGTAGTAGCTCAGCTACTCATGTCATTCCTTTCTGCAGGCAAAATATCCTCTCTTCTTTGTCAGTCACTTTTCCTGCCTGTGCTGTGCAAGATTTCCATCACTGGATTATTAAATTCTAGTTATTTCCCAGCTAAATTTTAATTTATGCTTAGAAAGAATGCATCTTCTTATTACACACTGATCACAAAATTTGCTAACAGTCTTACATGGTTACAATGAAGGAAATACCAGAGAGACAATGAAATTATATTTGAGACACTGGACTGGAAAACATAATTTTTTTCTGGACTGGAAAACATTTCATTTTTGATATTCATTACTGTCAATTTTCTACATTTGCACCACTTTTGCTTAATCATAAGGTGAGCATTACTGGGCCAGAACACTTTGCATTTCTGAACTGGTATTTAAAAGTGTGCCAGTCTATACTACAGTTATTTTTGTATTTTTTATTTTGAATTTTACTTGTATGTAGTATGACCGTGTTTTAGCAAATTCAAAAGAAGACTATAAATAGAGGCACTCAGAGACATTTCTTTCTCCTGCACAAGTAAACTCTAGCCATGGGCCAGCTACTGGGAAATTCTCTCTTCTATTTTCTTCCCTTCATAATCCATTGCTCTTGAAGCCAGAAACAAATTCAAAATATTATAGTCACTGTTCATTTCTTGATAAAGGACTCTATGTAGGTGCCATCAAGCAATTTTGTCCATTGAAAGAAGACTTTGCATTTTCAAGCAGCAATAAGGCAGGCTACCAGAAGGACAGTTCATTTGAGAGAAGTCAGAAAGCAGAATTTTCCTGTCATTAATAAACTAATGGCATAAAGGTCATTGAATCCATTAGAAATGCCTCAGTGGAGCAGCTCTGCTAATTGGGTTGTTGATGTGGGGTCCCAGATTCCCCAGACCTCTCTCACAGGAGACCATGTGCTGTGTTGAGAATCTCACTGAAAGCACTTCTCCCTCCTGCACGGAGAATGGCCTTTAACAGCAGGTTAGGATGAGGATTAAAACAGCTCAGTAGAGTGAAAGACAGCTACTGAAAAGGAGTATGCTTTGGGGTGGCACAATAATAGCAGACCAAAGGAAGAGGGATTGAGAGGCGCTGCAGTGCCGGCTGCAGATGGAGCTCTGCGGGGGGAGCCGAGGCAAGAGGCCGTGAAGGGCCCTCAGCAGGACAAAGGGGACACCCAGAGACACGTCAGGAACCCAGGGCTCCACACTTCCACATCCTTACACTGCCGGGGTATAAAAGCCTGGGCTTTCCTTTGGGCGGGGACCCCTCCTTGGACCCAGCCCAAGCGGTGATTTTGTCATTGCTCCATGATTAAATTATTTAAGGATCTGGATATCTGAGACTGTCCTAAGGGAAACCCGGGTTTGAGCGGGTTAAGCAGAGCTGGTGTGGCTGTGTGAGTGCGGGGGTGCAGCTGCGAGGGGCTCTCGATCCTCAGGGAATGTGGGTGGGACTGCTGGAGTCAGGCACGGCCCGGAGGAGAAGTTTCCTTAACACAAACACAGAGGTGGAGGTTGCAAATTGGTAATCTCAAAGGTCCCTTCCAACCCAGAACATTCTACCATTCCATGCCTCTATGACTGACCTTATTCAAAGGCTAGCCTTGCTGAAATAAAACTGAAATTATTAGCAGAGCAGCTTCTTCCCTGGGTAGTCATTTCGGAGGGTTCTGATGTCTTATGAAATGCTTCATAACCAGAAGGCAAGAGCCGGGATTTACCTCTCCTGACAGAGAAAGTCAACGTACCAGAGACTGAAGGGGCAGAGCAGCATGCTTTCCAGCCATAATTGTGATGCTGGTTTGGAGCAGCTCCTTCAAATTCTCTTCATTTCATTTTCACTGTTCCTAAAGGGATAATATACAGTAAGTGTTCTGTTCTCTTCCTTTCCATTTCAAGCACTACTTATTTACAGGTTGAGAATGCTTCATATTATTAAGCATAAAGAGAGCAGGGAAGCCTATCCTTCACTCTTTGAAAAGTATTTGGGAGTGCAGTATTTAATAGTGGAGATGTTATTTAGACAGAGTGTGAATTACTTCAGTTGCAAAGAAATGTATTCAGTTAATTACAACTTTTTGTACTGATCTTTGAAACAAAAAACATTAATACATTTTGAATTAAATGCATTGCATTTTTATAGATTTTTAGAATACTGCAAAAAAAAGCTCTTGAGTTCAAAGTAAACAAATACTGCAGCACAAACCAAATAAAGATAAAATTTTATTTCACAGTTCAGAGCACTGTATCCAATAACTGTTTCCAAAAAAAACTTTTGCATAGATGAAAATAAAAACAAGAGGATTGGAAAAGAGGAAGATATCAATAAACAAAGGCACAAATATATTGTGATGTGTGAATTTTTATGTTGTTGATTGAACTGAAATAAGCCACTGAAGAAAACTATGAGAGTAAGATGTTACTTTGAAAAGTATGAGAGTAAGGAGATGTTACTTTGTTGCATTTCCTGAAATCTAAAAGCCATTAAAATTTTATTGCAGATTCTATCCTCAGTAATAGACATACAAAATTCGGTGTACAGTAAACTACAGTAAACAAATTCAGGGACCTATTAATGACAGCGTATTTCAGAAGCCTCTTTCTGTCAGACTCTTTAATGTCAGAAACTTCCTCCATATTTTAATTCTGTATTTCAGTCAGTAATATAGGGTGTAGGGAAAAGAGACTTGTTGCTTTTAGGTTGGTAGAATAGAATAGAATAGAATGTTTCACTTAAAAAGGACCTATAATGATCATCTAGTCCAACTGCTTGATCACTCAGGGCTAAAAATTTAAAGCATATTAAGGGCATTGTCCAAATCACTCTTGAACAATGACAGGCTTAGGGCATCACCCACCTGTCTAGGCAGCCTGTTCCAGTGCTTTATCACCCTCTCAGTAAAGAAATATTTCCTAATGTCGAGCCTAAGCCTCCCCTGTGTTGTTGATGATCTAGATTTCCCTGAAATATTATGACTGAATCTTTGACAGGAGATGACAGCCAGTTTAATGGCCTAGTATGAATTTCTGAGATCTTAGAAACCCATTTTTTATTTAACTCTTGCCATTAGCAATGCTAAATACATCACAACATTGGGGAAGGTAAAGGTAAACAATACTTACTGTCATCATTCTGATTCAAATGCTATAGCAGTCACATTACATAAATTAAAACATCTGAGTGTGAAAACTTGTTTAGAATGTTCTTAATGGAGTTGAGTAATGTTTGCCTGGGGAATAACAATATCCTTCAATTACTTCATTGCTAAAATGGAGTTTAAAACTAAACATTCTAACATTTAACTTTTAAAATTCATGTGAAAAAATTGCCTCATTTTTAGTTGTCTGTGTTTCATCAATTAATCCGGAACCCAGAGCTCAATGTCCATCCTAAAATCCACGTTCAGTGTCCTGAGAAGAGTGGGAATGGCTATTTGAAGTAGCTGTTGGCTGGTGCAACGAGCAAGAAGCCATTTAGAGCAAGCTGTGAGGAAACAATGAACACACAAGTGCATAGGAAACACAGTGTTGCCTTTCACACTTGAGATACTGGGTCTGGGCTTCACAAAACATCTTTTTCGCAGATATACTCCACCCACAATTCTTTCCTGGAAGAAATGTCCATTTTTTTATTTTTTTTTTTTTTTTCTTTTAAGAATGCAATAAAGATCATTTCTTTCATTTTGTAGTGAGGGAATTGCCACATATCTTTATACAACAGCTTGATTGTTAGAAAGTTGATCCATAGTCCGGAGTTGTTAAATTCAGTTCCTTTTCAACCTAAGGGGATTCAAACTACTGTGATATTTCCTCAAAGAATTACAAAAACAACTGAAATATTCAATAATCTTGTCAGTGAATGATGTGCAAAATGTAGTAAAAGTCTTGCAGGGCAAAGCTTATAGCAGTACCACTGTCCAAACCTGATTTGAATATAAATATAGTTTCACCATCACAACAGGACCAACAAAGACCAAGCAATGTGCTACCACTGTGCTTCACTTCAGAGCAGAGAGAAAGCCTTGTCTGTAACCAGAAAACATACATAAGAAAATTAAACCCTTCCCAGCAGCATGAAAATTTCTGAGAGATACCATATAGCAAACACAGAAACAGTGCATATCATCTGCTAAAAAAGATTTAGAACAAATAAAGCCAGGATGGCTATTCAAAGCAAAAGACAGTACTAGAAACCAGAAAAATATTTTTTCAAATGTTGTACAGACATAAAGAAAATGAAAAGCCTGATAAATTTTGACAGCGTAGATGTAAAAAGTAGTACTATGAAGGCCAAGCAAGAGTTTGAGAAGCAAATAGTGAAAAGAATAAAAACTAATAATAAAGTTTTCATCTAAAGCCATAGCAGCAAAATCCCCTCCAGAAATCCTTGTAGAATCACCAAGATGAGTTGTGTCCCGGCTCAGCAAGGGCCAGCAGCTCCCTGGGGCCAGGCGTCTGCACAGACAGGTGATCCATCAGGGCAGGAGACTCACCAGCCATGGCTGTTCTTCAGCCCCCAGCCAGGGAGCAGGGTGGGTTTGGGCAGGAGGGTGATTGGCAGCCTGTGTCACCTCACTGAGAACAAGGCCAGTGAGAGGAACTCCTTGTAAATGCTGAAATAGAATTGGTGGGGAAGATCAGAAATAAAGAACATTTCAGGTACATGTAGGATGAAAAAATCATTAGCAGTAGCTGGCATGGATTCACCAATGGGAAGTAATGCTCACACATCTTCATAAATGTCTGTGACCAAAGGATTGGCTCAGTAGATGAGAAGAGAGCAATGGATACTCTCTACCTTGTCTTCTCTGGGGTCTTTGACAGTGTTCTGTAAGATCCTCATAGAGAAGCTGTTGAAGAATGGGCTGAACAGGCAGAGAGCAAGGTGTTTGAAAGTTGTCTGAACGGGCCACAGATCACACCACCAGACCCAGAGTGGGGTATTGATAAGCAGCACAAAATCTAGTTGAAGACCAATAGCTATCAATATACTTTGGGTGAATACACGGCCCGGTCAAGTTTAACACTATTAATTAATGCTGTATGGGTGTCTCTCAGGAGTTTCCTCCTGCCTGGCCCAGGCTAGCCCTGACACCCTGGCTTTAGCAGAAAGTACGGTCCAGTATCCTGAGATACCTTTCCCATCTTGTGGGTTCTTGCTGTTGCTTCTGCTGCTGGATCATGAACAATGACAAGGAATAAAAGGAAGGACTCTGAGGGAAGAACAGCAACTGGGGTTTATTGAGATCCACACAGGACCATCCAATCTCCAGAGAGTCTGGCAGTCAGAGCAGAGATTGCCCTGCTGCAGCACCTTAAATTCAGGGCAGGAGCAAGGGAAAGGGCACAGTGAGGAACCAATCTGAGGATTGGGGGGAGCGGCTCTGAACATAAAAGACAGAAATCACATCAAATCAATAAAGCAGAGGAGGGAACAGCCAGGATTCTATCCAATCACTCGACAGTCTCACTGGAACTTTCCAGACCCAGGGTGAGGTCTGGGAGTGATGGACAGGTCCCAGGGACAGGGGCACAGAATGACTGACAGTGGCAGGTGTGGGTAGGGAATTAACAAACATCTTTGATGGACAGGGACAGGTGCAGGCACAAACCAAGTGAAAGGTGGGAATTTACAGAGGGGTACATGGAACAAACCATTACAAATCATATAAATAGAATAAAGGCATAAAACACACACATGGAACGGATAAAACTGAAAACACACCACTACAATTAATGATCTGGATGCTGGAGCAGGGTGTCCTTAGAAAGTTTATTAATTGTGAAGAATGGTGATTCACCAGAGGATTTTACTGGGATGAAGAGGGACCTGAATGGGCTGGAGATGTGAGCTAACAAGAAAGTAATTAAGTTAAACAAGGGGAAATCACCAGAGAGGAACAAACCCATGCACCAATATGTGTGGGTGGCTAGCAAACTGGAAATATCTTGGCAGAGAAAGACCTCAGGATCCTGGTAGACATGTGGTTGAACATGAACCAGATGCATGCTGCAAAGAAAGCCAACAGTATCTTGAGATTCATAAAGAAGAACATTTCAGCAGACTGAGAAGATATTCTGCCCCTCTGTGCACTGCTGGTGAGGCCAGAAATACTGGAGTATTGTGTCCAGTTCTGGGCTCACCAGTACAAAGGAGACATGGACATAAGAGAAAGAGTCCAAGGCCATGAAGATTGATGAAGGTGAAGGGATTGGAGCACCCTTTCTCTCTTTTTTTTCACGCAGGAGAAAAATATTCAGAGAGGATCTTACCGACGTATATAAGTACCTGAAGGGAAAATGGAAAGAAGGTAGAGCTCTCGTCAGAGGTGCCCAGTAACAGGACCAGAGGCAGTGGGCACAAACTGAAACATGGAAGGTTTCCTGTAAACATCAGGAAGCACTTTTTCACAATGAAGGTGATAATCACTGGCTCAGGTTGCCCTGAGATATTGCAGAGTCTTCATTCTTGGAGATTTTGGAAAATGTCTGGGCATGGTACTGGTCAAGCATCCCTAAGTGATTCTGCCTGAGCAGGACAACTGAACCAGATGACCAGAGGTCCCTGATAATGCTGTAATTCTGTGAACAAATACAAAATGTCATTATGCTGTTGCACAAATCTGTGGTATAGTTCGCATGCTGAATTTTGTGTTCATTCTAACCTGCTCCTCTCAGAGCAATATGCAGTCATTCCCAAGATGTTTATGAAGAAAGTGGAAGTTAGTAAGTCAACAGATGGAAAATCACTTTTTATAGTAGGATTTCATGCAGAAGTGGGGGATGTTTGCAAAAACTAGAGAAATGAACACAGCTTAATAACACTGTCTGTAAATGCAATGTGTAGGACGTAGAGAGGAGCATAATAATCAAGACTGTCAGCCTGAGGAGGTGTTCCTTTTTTGACAGCTTCTTCATCTATTAAATTGAACATTTACCATTACTGTAGTTTTTGTCTGAAGCGGCAGAGATCTTCTAGAACAGTAACCACTTCTAAAAGGTGAAAAGCCATCTTCTCCTTCAGCTGTGATCTTCCTTCTGTCACACCATCCTCCACATCATGCATACCATCTAAGCATTTAGGCCTCTATTCCACTCCCTGTATTCATTGCCCCTCAAATACATTAATTCTTATGAGAAAATATGCTTCATTATCTACTATCATCCTTTTCAAATAGGAGACTAAATGTTCCATGGAAATCTTTCAGTGTGAGCATACTTAATACAGCCTTTTAAACCATCACATTTTCATTGTTGTCACTTGCTTTTTCACATAAATCAGACTGACTAAATCAAGCAAGGTTGAACGATGGAAAACCTACATAATGTCAACATTAACTGTGTATTAAACAATTAGCAACAAAACTCTGAAAGTATGGATAAAGAAATAAGGAACAGAATGATGTTATTTTAGAACTGGAAACAATTCAGGTAAAGGCAGAAATGTTTATCAAAAGAATGTCCAACACCCATATGAGCGGACAATCCCATATGGAAAATCGGTAAGGCTGAGCCCTTCCAATGTGAGCAAGAGATGGCTTATGTAGATGCAATAAAAGTCTACAAAATCAGGAGTGCTATAAAGAACATGGATAGGGATCAAAAACTCATTGCTCTTCCAGCAAAAGAATAATAGGTCCTCATATGAAGACAGCAGGAATCAAATTCAAACCATAGTAAATGGTTGGTCTCTGGATTGGTATCAGACCAGTAGAACAGTGAGCCAAAACCTATGCTAAGTGCAATACATATACATAGATTCAAAGAAAAACTAACAAGGACTTGAAAGAAAGATCAGCTGAAAAGCTAGCAAACAAAAAAAATCACATCAGAATAATGAATTACTCAGACCTGAACATAGCAAAATGCTGAGAAGCATTTCAGGGAAATAGCACATGTTCTTTTCCAGATATTTTTCCTTAGGCATGCTCTCCTGCAAGGAATTAAATACTTTGTTTTACAGGTAGTCTGAAAACAATGCAACTACAGGAGAGAGTTAAGTAAAAATTTGGTATTTCTTCTCCAAGCCTCAAAGAAAAATGCTGCCTGGTGAATGACTAGAGTTCCTGATTTACTTCTATTTTAAAGTCTTTTTTGAAAGTCTATTTGAAGCTTTAAAAACCTATAGTGCATCATTCATACCACTGAAAAAGCCATCTTGACAGAAGAGAGAAAGATGAACAAATAAAGCAATTAACACTTATGTAAGCAGATGCTATTGCTTAACAAAATGTAATTTTTTTGTTACAGTTATTAATATTTTAATCTAAAACAGTGGTTAAGCCCAGAATCCTCTGACTATAGGTGCCAGCAGACATGAAGGAGCATTAGAAACTGACAGTCATTTCACAAGCCATGTTCTGATGTATCATGTTTCAGCCTCAGAAACACCACACACTCACTAGACATAGAAGTTAAATAGTCAGGGTTATTAAACCTGATTAAGGAAACAAAATCAAGAAGAGAAAGTTAAGAAAAAAAAAATCCAGCAAATTCTTGTTATAGTATGATTCCTAAAGAACATTTCTCATATAATCAATATAAAAGCAAACTTACAAAAAGCACAATAGTAAAAGAAATTATATCTATTTCAACATGACCAGCACATAACCTCTCCCTGAGTAAACTTACATGCTTTCCTTATGGAGGGTGACAGAAAACATTTTAATTATGAGTAACCAACTTAATCATGTTAAATCTAAGGATTAGTTCTTTACATTTATTCAATAAGAAGTGGAAAACACCACATTAAACTAAATGGAGAAACATTAAAAAGTCAAATTTTTGGAATTGTGATAAAAGTATCTCAGATCATAGAAACTTTTTTCAGCTTTCAGGCACCAAAAGTATGTACATGTGCAGGTTACCTTTCCGTGAAAGTCTCCCATCACTTTCTTTGCTTTTGCTTGTAGAAGTTTAAACTCTAGCAATACTTGGATAGAGAAAAAAAATCCCCCTGGATCAGCTGTTATTATATATGATTTCTCCCAGGGGACTTTTAAAATCTTAATTTTAATTCTGAAAAGGGCCTTTCTGGCCAGGAAAGGAAAAAAAGAAAGAACTATTCACCCAATCAATCCAGGACAGCTTCCTAAATGGCACATATGCTGAGGGGCAGTGCAGCATGAGGCTTTCTCTCACCATGGGGCTTCCTGAGGTGTGTAACCAGCCCTTTGTGAAGCTGCTGGGGCCCCACACCATCACAGCAGGCAGTGTCAGGGCAGTGAGAGCAGCTGCTCACATTTGCAGGCTCCTGAAGCATCAGCCTGGCACTGCCCATCCTGCCAGGAGCCGGGCAGCTGAGGCACAGGGACAGCCCCAGCCCTGGGCACTCTCCTGAGGATGGGCACAGGCTGAGGCCAGGCCAGGATGCCAGCCTACATCAGGGTACATGTCTGGGGGGTGGCAGGAGCTGGAGCTCAACCAGGCCCAGCCAAGAGCCACAGCTGGGAATGTTTCCACTGGGCCAGGGGCTGGCCCTGACACACAGAACCTGGAGCCTCTCCCCCCTTCACCAGCTGTGCTCACCTGGCTCTGGGGGCCAAACCATCGGGGCAAAGGTCCTCTCAGGCTCCTCAACACCTCCTATTTGGGGCTATATAGGAGTTATTGAGGGGTCCAGCCCTTGCAGAGAATTGTTTAATCAATAGTGAGATGGCATGATCAGATATGTCTTGAAAAATCAAAAGAGTTTAATAACAAAAGAAAATAATACAAACACAAAGAGCAAAGCTGAACACATTGTAGGGACAGGTCCCATACACCTGCTATAACACCCCTAAAATGCCTCGAGCCTCTTTGTTCTTTCTCTTTTCTGCTGGCAAACTGCCAATAGAAGGAGGTACAGGCTTTGACTAACAGCAACAAGGTCCAACAGATGCTTCTCTCTTGGCATTGAGCCAAATACTGCCAGGACAGCAAAGAAGTTTCTGGGTCCTTTACCTTATAAGAAATACAAGGGGTGAGTCTCAAACCTTACCCTATACCCTACATGGAAAACATTTGCTTGAGTGTGGGGTGCTCTACTACATTCCTACTGGGTAAAATTACTAGCTTTTAAAGGGGATAACAACACATCTTTTAAAAAGATATATTTCAAGATGCTCTGTGTTTTTCATGTTTTTCATCTGCAAAGTGGGAGCAGATTTAGTTTAGTGCTGGGGATTTCCTGTAGCACCAGCCCTTCTGAGCCAAGAAAAGAGTTGTCAGAGCAAAACTGCTAAGATATGAAGCATCGGTTTGGTTTCTCCGAGGTATTAATAAAGTGACAGCCTGGACTCTCTGAGCACTTTCTCTTGGACTGACTGCTCCCTCTAGTCTGGTCAGATCCTTCCCACATTGTGTCTCAGTTTCATTGTGTTCCCTTGTGGCTCAACATCATTTTCTTCCCTGACAATGTCTATCTTCCCTGAAAATCCTTGCAGTTACAATTCAGGGTGAAATAAAATCAAGTATTCTTGAAAAGAAAGGGATAAAAATCACAAGCAGCATATTAATATTGCTGCCAGAATTGCTAGGCAGGCTTCTGAGCCTGATGTGTGGTAGCACCATGATGCAATGTTTGTGCCCTAGCTAGGAATGAAGTTGGAATCAGAGACCTCCTCAAGTAAACAAAACAGTTCTAGAGCCTAGGTACAGCTCTACAATTATCTTAAACATTAGCAAAGCCTCTATATCACTTGAGTCAACTAGAACTCTCCCAAGAGCTCCTGGCACCATTGTTTTCCAACAGATAGTTCAGCAATAGTTCACAGATAGTTCACAACAATGGAATAACCACAGCCTCCTTCATCAGGTTCAATGCCAAAAGTCAAGCTGTGGAGACACTGTCTGCTACTCTGACTTATGAAAGGATCTGATATATTACCAGTCAAGAGGTCCTACTAGACAGCTATCTTAAATTCTACATATTAAAATCCTGCCCAATTTCTTTTATGACATATGTATATGGCAATTAAATCATTCACACATACTCAGGTTAAGAGCAATTAAGTTAAGTGGCAGGTTAAGTGGCAAATTCAGCCACTAATCCGTGCTTCACATTTTCCTATCATGGCACTCCTGTCTCACACACTGCCATGGGAAGGCTGGAGCTGCTTCCTTGATCTGGGCTCTGTATGTCAGTCATGGCCTGGCACTTGAGGCAGAAGAGAAGTTGCTGCATTGCCCCTAAAGTGTTCTCTAACCCCTTCATGGAGTACAGTCTGACATGAAGCAGAATGCATCCTTAAGCTATGCTCCTCCAAAACATCTCAGTCTAGTTGTTGTATACCTCAGTACAACGGTGCTACTGCGTTTTTATTGCATTTTTTTAATTCCATGCCATCATGGTTTTGTCTTTATTCTACTGTCTTTGTATTTGCTTCCCTTGTAGTTAGTACTCATTCAACCCTTAATAGCTTTACTATTTTCTTATTCTTTTCCCATTCTTAGGCTATTTTACTGTCCCACTTGTGACTCTCAGACCAAGCTTTAGTTCTTCAGACACTCCACTTCTGCTTATTCCTGTAAGATTCCTATTAAACAACTGTCTTACTCTTCGCAAATAGGAACGCAAAGCTGTTCCTTATAGAAATATAAGCAGACTCTTCATGCCATCTCAAGATGTTTCGTTTTGAGCTGCTGAAAACACCTCTTCCCAACTTGTCACTGTGTTTTGTATTATAAAACATTTTTCTCTTTGTTCCTTAGACTCTGTCCAATTCCAAATGAAATTATAAAAAAACCAGTAACTCTTTACCACAAAGGCATTGTTCTGAGCAGCTCAGAGTTCACTTTTCTCCCAGTGAGAGCAACTGAACATTTGCATGGAATTCAGTTCTAAAGACACTGATCTCAGTAAAAAATAATTTAGAATAATATAGAAGTGTAACACCATAGAATAATCTTTGGTTTTTACTATTCATCATCTTTATTATCCCCATTAACTGGTTAGCATATCTTTCTAGTTTTTGTTGGGTTTTTTTTTTTTTTCATCTTTCCCAATGAATACATATCATCTGACAAATCTGAGCACAGGAAATAAGCACACTTGGTATGTACAACTGTTTCAAAGAAGAATAAAAAGATGAGCTGCCCACTTCAGTACTCTTCAGACAGTGTAACTCTTCCAGCTTATTTGATTTGACAGCAACTATATAAATAATATCTTCTAAGCCTGAACAAATAAACCTTTTTTAACAGCACAACAGATAATGTTAGGAAGACTAAGGATCATCTGGGATGATCTAGCATGTTGTCTGTTCTGCTATACTACTTTTCAGAATATGTTTGGCAAAGAAAATTAATATATAGATCCAAAACCCTGTCACTGAACATGCTAATCAATTTCTTCACATTATGGGTTTCTGTCATTTTTCATATGTGGATGACATTTGAAGGTTTTAGTCTGAGGAATTATAAACTCTTGTACAGAATCCTTCTCCCTCCATCACAACTTATGTACCAGTGACTAGAAAAGTCACATAGTTCAATGAAACCATGTGTTACACAATCATTCTGAGGTATATTTTGTAGCAAGTGGTGACAAAGGCAAAATACCACCTGTTTAAAACTCATGACAGACAAGAGAACAAGACAAAAGTAATATTTTTGTTTCATTTTGATCCATACAAGACTGACAATTTTTTTTTAAGGGGACTAAATTTGTCATGCAATAGAAAGGATATTTAGGAGAACATATGACAGTTTCTCTTGATAAAAAATGTTATTAAATCCCTGTGCTCTGAAATGAAGCAAGTACTGGATCTCTCTAATAACAATAAATAGAATCTAGAGGAAAAGTATTTTCAAAAAATAAATTTAAAAGTGCAAATTGGACAATCTATTGTCCATCCAGAAAACTCTTCCTTGTGTTGCTAACTGAAATTTTCTACTGAAGAGTGTTCCAGAAGAATGTCCTACTGTCTCTAAAGAATGACTAATACAAAGATTGTTGACATTAAAATTTTACTATATGTGTCAAGAAAAGAGCTAACTGTTGACACAAATAAATAAACAGAAATAAGAAATGAAATCCTTACTGTATACACTATGCTGTATTGTAAGTACAAGACTTTTGACTGGAAAAATGGTTATAAAAAATAATACTGCATCCAATTTTTTAAACCAATCACTGCATCTCTAAGTAGAATCCTCTCAGGCTAATTTTTTTGACCACAAGCAATGATCAGAAGTAAAATTGGAACATAATGTATTAACTGATGAATTACAGGAAGTACTTCAAAGATATGCTGTAGGAAAAGCCACTTTCCAGGCTAACACTGACTTCTTTTTTTTTTTTTTTCCCTAGAAAATAATCTCTACTTTCACAAAAGAAATGAAACTTTCACAGCCTGTGAATAGGGCTTTCTATTCCTTTTTACAATCTTACAGCCATTCTGTCCCAAGACCATGGAAAATTAAATTTAGACTCTGACAATCCCATCATTTTATAAAAGTAGTCTGCTCTGACAGCACTAACCATCAACCTCCAAAAAGCTAGGCTACTCAGATTGATATCTGATACCTGCAGCAAATTGAGTGCAACAAGCAGCTGGCTTTCAGTGTGTGCTTAGGATATAAACAAAGAATTTCTTCTTTTTTTCACAAATTCCTTACCTGTTTTCATTCCTTTTCGTGTACTTACTTCATGTTCCAAACTTCCCAACATAATTTTTATTACCAAAGGGTATAGTGATTGCCAGTTGAAGAAGCTGCTCTGGATCACTGGAGTCTTGTGAAATAAGGTCAATTACTGTTTTACTTGTTCAAAATATTTTTAAACCAAACAAAAATATTAAATGACAAATAGAAAATTTACCTGAAAGAAATACAAATTTTTGAGAAGAAATTACATAAGTCAATTACTATCATATTAATACAAAATGTAGAAAACTAGTTTGATACTGTTACCTTGTTGCTCTCTTGGTTTAGAGGAGCTCTACTGAAACCATATCTTCTTTTTAAATATCTGGAGATAAAAAGTCTATGTGTTGCAGCAGAACTAAAATGTTCTAGATGTAAATGTAAAATAGCTGTCTAATGCACATTAATAAAATTTAAACTGGGCTAAAATATACGCCACAGAAACAAATGTATCTGGTGGATGACTTATCAGATGTCTTGATTATTAGAGCAGTTTTGAATCTGTGTCTAAATCTATCTATATGTATTTGTAACTCCATTTCTGACTGGCAGGTTTTCAGAATTTAATTACTTTTTTTATGCTAACTGATATGTGGTAAATAATGGAAAGAACTTCAGAAAGACACTTCAGTGTCATTTCTGACAGCTCCATGAAGGTAGAGCTCCATGTGAAGCAGTGATTAGCTGGTGATGCAAGTTAAAGCTCATGTCCCCACATTCAAAGGGAAGGGTGGGGGAACCCAACGCCCTGCACTGTCTACAAATCCATTTCCATGAGCTTAGAAGAGCACAGGGGCGTACAGGTGGGGGGAATCCCAACATCCCATGCAGAGAAATCTACTCTGTCCCAGGAAAACTTCAGCCCCATGGGCCATCAGGACCCCTGAGCCAGGGGAAGGTGCTTTCACAGAGTGTGGGATGGCAGGGAAAGAAGCATTTTGAAATTGTACAGGACTTATTGTGGGATGTTTCAGGGACAACCAAAGGTGGAGAAAGAGAGGTATCTAGATGGCCTTGGTATGAACAAGCACAGGAATACAGAAAGATAAAGGGTTAATACAGGCCAGCCCTCATCAGCACACCCTGCACTAGATCAGTGGTCTGACATGTCTTTGCACTATTCATTTCTAAGCGTTGTCCTGAGTGAAGGTGCTCTTTCTGCTGGTGCTTGTTTGTGTTTAGGTCTGAGTGCCAGGGCTGGAGTGACACCACCCATCACAGGGCCTGTGTGTCTGGGGTGCCAGCAGCTGGAGATGTCAGGGCGTGTGCATCACAGTGTGATCACTTGCAAATACCCAGAGCACAGGGAGGTGACCCGGGAGCCAGGAGGGACAGCAGAGTTCAGCACTAGCAAGATCAGGGCTTGTTCAGGAAATCTACTGAGGACATTAGGGCTTGGGCATTCTGCTGAGACTCATTTGTACGTGAACATTTGCATCTGAGAGTGAGACAATTAAGAGCAAAGGATCCAGGGAAACACCAACAAGGTAATCATTGTGCATGTTGTACATACATATTTTACATATATATACTTATATTTCCTGCTAATAAGCCTGTATTCTAATTAGCCAGAGAGGGGACCAGGATGAGGGTTTTAGTGTTGCTGAATGTCCATGTAAGTTCTTAGTGTTTTCTGTCTGAGTTGGCCTGTGTGGCCAGTCAGCTGTACACGTGTAGATGTACATAGTGACATGAGAAAACATGCTCAGCATCACTCCTGGCTGGATCTGAGGGAACAGACATGCAGCAGCCTTGGCTCTTTCAGACTGTAGAATTCATCAGCCCCACCAGTGATAAAGACAAAAAGCTGGGAAACACAAAGATGGGAGGACATCTAATCTTTAAAATTTTATGGTACTGCAGAATAAATCAGAGAATACCCACTTGTAAAAAATTCACTTCTAACGTTAGGATTTTGGAAAAAATATGACAGACATGGAAAAAGTAAGACACAAATAATGAAACTGGCTACCTGATGGAAAGACTTAAATAGAAGAAAAGTTAAAATCTACTGCATTCAGACATGGCTACAAAATAGTCAGAGAGAACTTCATAAAGGTAGAAAAATAAGATTGGTTTTGCCTATGTAATTTCTTAAGAAAAGGGGATATTCATTGATACTACGGCCATTTCTAGGAGCAATAAATGAAAGTGCTTTGTTACCATGTGCATACTTCAGCAATGGTACTCATCATCAAAAGTTAATAGTCAAAACAATGCAGATGGCTGAAGATGTATATTAACTCAGTAAAATACTAGAAAGATTCAATTTGATATGAAGATAGAGAATAATCACAACCGTGAATATTAAGTAGAACAAAATAATTGGAATTCAAGCCTTTATACCTCAGGGCATAAACCAGTGACTAATTAAATATGATACAAAGAGAATGTTCTTCTAAGCACATTTTTCTGCAATTGTCTGTAGCATTTCTTGCAACTGTTACTCTCTGCTGATGCAGGCAGAACACTATAATTCAATGACCCAGAGAGCATATTCAGTATTATTTTTTAGGATCTATTTTAACTTCTCTAGTGTTTTTTATCTATTTATTCAAATTACTTTAGTGCTAGATAGCTGTCACAACTCTCTCATCTATATGAAAAAAGCAAGCCACCCAGCTTTTGAGAAGTGTAGCATGGTTTTGTCAGTGCTGATGTTTCAAGCAGTGGGTACTTTACAGTTAACTTATTTTTTCCACTAATATATGTTTTGCCATTGTAGAGAACATTACAAGAGCAGATAGTTGCAGATAATTATGCAACTTCTTTACATAATTATATTACTCATCAGCAGACTAAACTCAGTAAATAACAAATAAGAGTTCTTTAAAATGTGAGATGGATCATATATCAAAGGCAGATAATTTGTAATGTTGTTTGCCTCTTAAAGATAATACTAATCATAGTTTAAAAGGCCACATCTTCTCTCATTAAGAGTATTTGGTTTTTCTTAGCTGTAAGTCTTTGTTCTGAATGTTTTATCATGGTGAAGTGTACAGAAATGAATGTGTCATTTCAGCATTTGTTGTTATACAGTCGATAACCAATTTTCTTCAAGTTGCAAAAAGTCCGGGAATCATAGAATTGCTCAAAGCATTTAAAATGGCATCTGCATGTTTTTAATGAGCTATGTTCTCTTTTAATTTGTTGTACATTCATTGCTGAGATGTGAATGTACACAAGTAATGCTTCTTTTTTGATTTAACAAGCCTTCAGAAGTGGAAGTCACATGTCTCCATGAAATTTTCTTCATTTAATATATTAGACAGTTAGAAAAAAATCTCTTAGCTTGCTAAAGTGTTGTGGTGTTGATTTAAAAATCTTTCTTATTATTTTGAGTTATTACACAGATTTAGGAAGCTCTAGAAAACCAAAAAGGGAAAGTTTAACATTTCAGCTCAAAGCTGTGATTTCTATTTTGCTACCATTTGACAGAGATCAACAATTGACCTCTATGGTTTAAGCTTTGGTTATAAATGCACTTCCTGAGAAATTATTTCTAACTACAGTGTTGCCTATTCTTCCAATTTCCAGTTATGGTTGACAAAACAAAAAGGTATACAGGACCTGAATTTCTTACTCAGCCTTGGAGGATGGCAGGTGCCCCCACAGGGTCAAGAGATCAGACAAAAATCCCAAGGTTTGCCTTGTTCTCTTTGTAGCTTTATTCTTCATTGTACCAGTTCCACGTGCACAGATTTAGTTCTGTGTAAATTGCTGTAATTATATCTCTGGAGACTGAAGTCCTTTTACATGGTCACAAAGAAAACAAAGTGCAAGCAGAGAATACTTTCCCTTTGGCACACTCCAACCTTGACCTTACAATGCACAACTCCAGAAGTGATAAAATGCTGTTCCCTATTCTCCTCTGAGGTTTGGCTGTTTGACTGCAATTTATAGGAAGGATGCAAATCAAGTCACATTAGCAGAAGACATAATCCTACAAGATTACAAAAGACACAAAGATAGTAAGTGGTTTTGAAAAAGGAAATATTATGTCTGGACAGGAATTGCAGACAGTTCAGTATGAAAAGGAGCCCTAACAAATTCTTTTTACTCAGCTACATGGTGTAAATAATCTATGTCCTAACATTCTGTGAAATACTTATACGGCTTAAAATATTTTACTTGTCTGCAATTGAAATATTCAGAAAGATTTCACACAACTCCCTGACACTGAATCTCAAACAAAAAGGGCCAGCACATTTCACTTATAGAATATTAACTATGTTACCCCTAGAGCAGTATAACAATGCAAATGGTCCAAAAAGATCCTGCCACAGCATCCATATCTGGATAAGATGTGGCAATTGCAAGCAAATATCCCCTTGAAATGGAACATCTATTTTTCCCTTCCTTTATAAAAAGAATGACTCCACTCCTCTTCATGATGTTCTAAGAATTCATTGTATGAAGAAATACCCCTTTTTAGAACTACAAACAGAAATATTTTCAATTCAAACCAAATGAAGAAAAATTTCTATCAGAAAATCAGAATTGTACAGCCAGAAAGAGTAATTTCTCTGGGTTTTTTTTCAGTAATTCTGAGTATTCATATAATTCATTATGTTTATATTTTCATTCACTGAGAGATTCATCCTCTCCAGCAGCGTCTCTCAAATTTGAGAACTCTCTTATATTGTGCAGCTAACTAATAATTTATATTTTGAATTTTTCACTTGTCAAAACAATGTTGTAACCACTGAAAAGAAATACACATCTTTATTTCTCATTTGCAGTTTTTTGGGGATCTTAAATGATTTACCAAAGTTCTCAGAATGTAGGAATTTATTAAGAAGAATTAAGGGTATTTAAATGTTTAAAAATATACAACTGCTTATCCTCAAACATTTTAATATAAAGTAACCATTGCATTCCATTAGCATTTTGTTTATATGGCTGCAACTATAAGATATCTGAGCAATGGATTTTAGAGGTACATAAGGCTTCCATCACTGAATTTCCTGAGGATGTTGTTTGCATTTGATGTCTCTATAGAGATAAAGATCAACCAAAATGCTAAAGACTGAGACTAAACTGTTTTCATGTTATTTTTCCCCATGACAGTTTTCTACAGAAGGCAAGGTTTTAGTAAATGTCAAAATATGCTGCTTATACAGGCCAGCATAAATATCCTACTTTGTTCCTCTAACGCAGTGAACATTATATTTAAGGCGTGATGCACTTTGAACGATAGACCATGTTTAAAGTTCACACTTCAGTTTTTGCCTCAATAAATCTGGTGTCGCAATACAAACTGGATGAGCAGTTGGAGCTAATCTATCATGGCTCTGATCTGCAGCAAGAAAAATAAACAAGTTTAGGGTAAAGAATGAGTATGGTATTAGCTTGCCCAATCCATGAGGATATCGAATGGGGCAGGACATCACCACTCAGCAGATACTGTTCCCTATCATGTCACAAAAACCTGTGCAGAAATATAGCAAATTTCATGGTAAAATCAATTGCTTCTAGCCCTTTCTACTTCTTTTTACAGTGATAATTAAAATATAGTAATACTTCTACCATGTATTTATTGTTGATCAGTATGTGCCATTTGTTTTCATACAAGTGTGACTCTTTTATATCTCTCTCCTTACACTGTCCAGATATGTGGGCCTTAAAATTCTTATGGGAAAACAGTGATCATGCTTTATTTCATCCTTCACTGAAGTTTCTTTTAACATGTTCTAACAAGAGAGATGCTTTCAGCTGCATCAGTCAAACTATCTGTTGCTTGTATGTTTTAATTATTCTTTCTTCAACTTAGCTGATCAAATTTGTATACCATACTTTGGTAAGGTATTTATATCCTTCTGTAAATTATTCCTTATATATAATAAAAATACTTGGAAAAGTATTCCTTGGAATATTTGAAATACCCCAAAGACCAGTTTCATGGGTTTTGATAGCTGCATCAAACTTCTACACACTTCTTCATATTCTATTGTTTAATACAGTACTATATTCAAAAGATAACTCATACAAATAATTGTTAGTATAACAGGTCTAATATACGGCTTATGTTTGTTATCATAAACAAGGCATTCTACTATTCCTGTTACCACTTCAGCCAATTTTTTCCCTCCTCTGTTCTATCTGTCCTCTCCATCTTTGCTGGTCATTCCCTCATAAAACTCAACATCTCTCACTTCCTTGTGTTCCACATGGATGAGATTGACCATATTTCCATTATCTAGTCAATTCACATGTGCCATAAAATGCTCAATTGGTTAATAAAGATAGCTCACATTTCTCTTTTTACTCTAATTAGTCCTTTTTTTAGTGTTGAAGTTTCTGTAATGCTTCCATCTGACACTGTCCTTTTTTATTCTTCAGAAAAGAATGGTCATGGCAACAATGCACAATATAGAACCCTAAGATGCTATGAAACCTGCCAGAAAGTGAGAGTTCTTTTGGGTTTGTGAGTTTTTCTTATTTTTTAAAATACTTTTAACAACATTTTTATAGCTTACTTTTGCCTGTAAGGAGCTACTGAACTGAATCTCAGAATGTGGGCAAAAAAGAGAAGGCAATGGCAGGAAGGTACGAGTCTTCACAGTGAGTGGCAGAAAGAGATAAGCTTCATGAGAACATGCCTAGAAGAGCAAATGTGAGATAGTCCGTGGGTATGTCAGCAGAAAAGAGGAGTGATAAATATAAAGAGCAGAAGAAAGAAGAAAAAAAATGAAAGGAGTAGGTAAAAGACTGGGGAAATAGAAAACTCAGAACCTGAAAAAGAATACAAAACTTGCATTTTAAATTAATAAAGACATGGAACAAGGAATTTTAAAAAATAGGAAAATATTTTGATACGAGACAAACAACAAAAAATTACAATGTAAGATATCAGGAAAGGAAGAATAAAACAGGAAATAATAAAGACCCCAGAACTGAGAATTTTCCTTATCAAAATGTAATGTTTAACAAGATAAATGAACACAGGCTGGATAACACACAAATGAGAAATCTTGAGCAATTCACAAAATCAGTAACTTTTCAATGTGTGTTAAAAAAGATTAGCAGGGTGCCCAAGCAGTTCTGGCAAATTAAAGAGAGTTGTTGACCACTCAGAAAGACTGTTCCCAAGTGATTCGTGGCTGCAGGCACAGCCAAGGACACATTCAATGCGCCTAAACGATGATGAATTCACAGCAAAGGAAGACACTTGGCAGCTCACTGGATGGGGCTTTATAGCCTGTAGCACTGGCCATTTTTTTAGATCCATTTCTTAATCAGCAAAGAAATTGTAGATCCCTGAAAACAACCACAATATTAATCACTTGCTTGTTTTGAAGAGAATACAATTTCTGGCATCCAGAACTGTAACATATGTATTCCACCACGATATGGTGAGAAAGCAGAAGACCCTTTCATACTGAAAGGCTCACATTTCTATGGGAAAGTGCTTAGTGCTTAGTATATCCTCCTACAGAATAGCAAGGAGACTCAAGTAAATTCCATCAAGCACATGCTGCCATCGTTGTTTGTTATTTGGGTTCAGGCTTCACTTTGGCACTGACACATGCTCTAAGTTAAAATGACCTGCAAAGACTGGCATTGAGTTTTCCAGGACTTGAAGCTGTATACCATTTTAGAAGTATATGACCTGAAAGTGCAAATTCACTAGAAGAGAAGCAGGGGAGGAAGGGGGGGAAAGATGGTGTTAGAATAAAACTTTTTCAGTATTAAATCTGTTTGTCTAAAATTTATGAGCTGCTCAGAAACACAGACATCTCAAGAGAAAAAACCTTCAGCTGTTGCATATAGCTTTGATAACTTTTAATATAATTATGAGTATGCTATGACAACTTCTCCCCAGGAATATATATGCATATAGCCTGAACAATAAAATTTAAAGAAACACATGCATGGGAAAAAAAAAAAAA
>VWYP01023850.1:38773-53567 GCA_013400435.1 Pycnonotus jocosus
AAAAAAAAAAGGTGAAAATCCCACATTTATATAATGTAGCTAACATCAGCATTTTGCTTCTTTTAAAGGAAAGTGAAGTCATAATTCTGTATAAAGGCAATCTTAGGATATCGGCCCTGGTTTAAGATCACAAGGGAAAAAATAAATCATCCATGTTTAACATAGCCTAACATTCAGCTAAATTTCACTTTTGTTTTGAGATAGGACAATTAATTACATAGTAAATCAGAGGAAACCTTTTGATTATTACAGTTCATAGAAAATACTTTCTGGGAAAATATTTTAAGTATTTTCAACTTGCTGAAGTTTATACACTGAGAAATATTAATCTCTGTGGGGTAAAGGTCACATTCAAAGTTGACTGCAATCAAAGGGAGTTTTTTCCTAACTCACTAGGTTTGGGTTGCATAATATGAACTTCCTACTTTAGTCAAGTTTGATATTTGTAATCGTAGCTCATATCTTTCTATAATTATTTAATTAATTATACAATGGATTGTACAATAAAAAACTGCAATACAGTGTTAACAGTTTTATCATTCTTATGATGGACTTAAATTTCCTACTTTTGAAAACTGTGTTATAATTGTATTTTTCTAATGTAAACTTTTGCATGAACAATTTATAGAAGTGTCAAGACATATATTTGATGGTTGATTACAAAGTAAGGTTGATGACATCCCTCTAAAATGTTAACCTTTCTGGTAATAAACTCACTTTTTCTATTAAATAAAACCTTTTTCTTCATCTAAGAGGTCAAGAAAAGTACTGTTAAAATATGACTGTGCTTTACTACTTTAACAGTGTCTTTATTCATTCATTCATTAATTGTCCAGAGTGTCCATTTTTATACAGTAGGAGAATAAAATGTGATCTCTGACAGAATCCTGCTTCATAAAATACTTCTGATTTCTATGTAGAAATCCTTTTGTGCATGTTTCCATAAAGTTTGTCCTTGGATCTGGATGAACAAATCATACTGTTAGAAGCAGAGGAGACATTCTCATTATCATAATTAATTCAGTTTATTAATACAAGTATTTCCCCATGTTCTTGTGGAACCTTCACAGTAACTTCTTAATTGACAGCAGTGGAGTCATACCATATTTTATTGGATTATGTTACATCAGAAAGTGGTCCTGTGATTAAATGAATTGTGACTACCACATTTCAGCTCCTTTCCTACTCCCTGACTCTTGCCAAGAAGGCCCATGCCAGCATTTTCAAAAAAAATCTCTTCCTTACAACTTGTAAACCTATGTACAATCCTGAAGTGTTAGCAGAGGGCTTCTGCTGAAGAATTTGCACTTCACACATGCAGGTTAATAGCCTAAACAGTTAGCTGGCCATTCCTCCTGGAGAATTATGGCTACAATAAACTTTTGAGCATTGGTTTGTAAGCCAGCAATCACAGCCTGTCATCAAGATCCACTTCTACACATGGTTTATTATCTACTTTAATTTAATTTTATGTTAACTGAACTAAATTTGGTTTGGCACTTGTGAAAGTCACAACCCTTGAAAACAGGGCTTCTGTCATCATCACCTACAGGATCTCTGCAGGAAAAAACTTTGCAGCTTCAGGTTTTTTCTTAAATACTTAGGAAGCAATGATAATTATTAAAAAAACTTCCAAGTTTTAGCTAATACAATTCCATGAGATAATCAACTATTTTAATTGTTGCATTATTTAGACTATTTTTTTACTACCAGTAGCTTATTGTAATTCATACATCCTCAACTGTAATCTTAGCCTGAAATTTAGTAATAGTCTTGTATTTTCAATATCTTCCACCTTCTCTCTTGTTTTGGTATAAAGTCTTTACTTTCACATCTCTGCTTACACATATGTCCGTGAGCTGAAATCAGTTTAGCTGTAGAAACCAAAATCTAGTATCTGTTTGGTTACCTATAGCTATATTTCTTGAAATTTTCAAGAAATTGGGTTCAAGGGTATTACAGAGAAGCTTACTGGAGCCCTTTTCCATGAATTTGGAGTTTTATTTATAAGTTATGGTTTTCCCTTTTGATTTAATTTTTTAATGAGCCAATTTTTCTTAGTATTTCAAGGCACCAAGTCTGGTCTGAGCAAGGACACCTTTCTGAAGTCCTGAAGTTGCATCTATTACTGGTAGGGCCAACATGTGGCATTTTATGATGCACTTCATCGCTTCTGATGACAGCACATTTCATTCTAATGTGACCTGGAGAGAAATAAACAGTATAGTAAGCACCATGGCAGAGTGGGGAAATAGAAAATACTGAAATATATGCATTATTTCATCAGAAGTCAGTCTTATATATCCTAACTCAGAACTGATACAAATAATCAGCCTTATTTCCAAGAGTAAGTTCAAACACAAGTCAGAGGGCACATTGTGTGGACACCTAGAAGGTCAGTAACACAAACACACAATAATTCTAATACAATAGTGGGAGAACTTTAAGGAATTTTTTTTCTTCAGAAAACCTGATAGTTGAGTTTCTTCTCAGTTGACTCTGTCCAAGGCATCTGCTGCTGATTAAATAATTCACCCAGTACAAACAATACCTCTTGTGTGGACACTGCCTTGGCATGTCTGGAATTTTCAGAAAGGGATCCAGCTTCCCGGAGCTTCACAAAGCACAAACATAGACCTGATAATGATTGTATGACAACAAGAACTACCATTTCACTCCATTATTTTTGTTGCTCTGAGCACTGGGAATTGTCAGACTTTTCACTGCTCAATTTTTACAATATTTTTCTTTCAGATCCCACAGAATTCCTGTTCTTTCTCATGCTTTTCAGTCACATTTATTAAACATATGTAAGTACTAAATACTTCAGGTTGGCTCATGTTGATATTTTCTCATTAAAAAGACAGCTGGACTAAGTATAAGGATAAACAAGCTATGATGCAGGTCACCCACAGGCCACAAGGAAAACCTATCCTCCCGTGGAGTACTGCCTCCTCCTTTGACTTTTGTGTTCCCTCTGTCTTTCTCACTGTTTTTGTTTCCTCTTCTTCTGCCCGTGTAGTGTTTTCTGCCTTTGCTTAAATACATTTTCCCAGAGGCACCACCATCGTTGCTCAGCTGTGCCCTGCATTGGGTTCCTTGAAGCCAGGTGGAACTGGATGTGTCCAGCAAGTGGACAGCCTCAGCCTCTTCTCACAAAAGCCAGCAAAATGAATATATCTGGAAAAAAGACACTGGAAAGAGGATATATTATGTGAACAAGTACTTGTTAGAGACAATATTATTCTTTTCAGCCTTCTTGTAACTGAAATTCTGTCAGATTTCACCTTTTTTCTGACCCAGAGATGCAGCAACTGAGAGGCATTTTAAAGACTTTTATTCCATTTTCAGTCTGATGTGAAGGGTGAGATGATATAGATGTTACAGGTCACACCATCACAATCAGAAGCCAACTATTTCTTAATTACAATATATTATAAGTGTTTCTTGGCCTGTCGGCTTTTGCCA
Source organism: Pycnonotus jocosus (assembly GCA_013400435.1). Lineage (NCBI taxonomy): Eukaryota > Metazoa > Chordata > Aves > Passeriformes > Pycnonotidae > Pycnonotus > Pycnonotus jocosus. The sequence goes on from VWYP01023850.1 coordinate 42,242, forward strand.
CACAATGCCGTAAATGCCTTAAAGCCAATCATCTAAAATCACCCTCCTGGGTCCTACTACAGTGCACCTTTCATAGCTCTATTTCTTCAAAGTATCTAGTCATATTTGCAAGGCCATCCTTTGAAACTTGTTTCTAGTTCCATTTCCCTCTCAACAATGTCCATCCCATTCCATGGCATTTCTAAGTCAGCGTTTCTTATCTCAAGGTTTGCATACAGATACATATTATGTGAGCCTTCTGTAGGCTTTGAGAATTCTCTACAAATCCATTTCCCACAAAATTCTTGGTAGAATTTCATATAAGGAAGGAAGCAGAATTAAAATTTATATTCAATGTCTTCTCTCAATATCTTCAAAAGCAAAGGCAATGGATGGCTTCCTTCCCAGCTTCCTATTCATTCTGGTATAAAACCTTTCTGAAAGACACTGAAGAAACAGAATCTCCATGTTAGTGCTGTGCTCAAGAAAGAGAGAAGCAGAATCTGGAACATCTAACTTTGCTACAAGCTCGGACACCAACAGCCCAACAAGCCAGCCATAAAGTGTAAGTGGGAGGAGGTAAAGATAGAAGAATAAAGTTATAATTGATGTGATATGTGTTTTCTCACTCTTGCTCTAAAAAGCAAGGAAATACAGCAAAATCTATATCAGGTTATAGCATCGTGTAAAAGCATCCCTCAACACAAGGAAGCAATTCCACTCATAATTGTTAAAGCCATAGCCAAGCTGAGGTTTGGCATTAGGAGCACTATAAATGGCTATTAAAATATGGGTCTCATTCAAATTGCTATGACAGGGCAGAGAGATAGAACATTACAAGGTCAGGTCATGCCAATTTTCAGGGTAGGCTTAAGTCCAGCAAGCCAATCAATCATGCAATACATTTCAGATTTTAACTAAACTAAGCTTGAAATAGAAGTATGCAGCTATATCTGAGAAAAATGCATGAACAAGTGTGGAAACAGATTTAGAAACAAACAAACAAAAAAAAAGGATTACCCATTTTGGCTCCAAAACATAACCAATGTACTACAATAATAGCAGCCTTTGGGAATTCTAAATACCTTTTCTCTGCATAAATAATACGTAACAAATTATTTCTAAAGAAATATTTAGTTTATTTTACATTTCTCATTTGTTCTAAGTTACATTGGATAAGAACTACCTTGGATACACACTTTCTCTGATTAAGTGTTTCAAAAGACAGAACTTTGGAGAGGTGGAATTATCAAAAAGGAAGAAAAAATAATGAAAAATAAAAGATAATATTATATAACACCTTGGTCTTCTCATTTGTTTTTAAATTATACTTATGTTTTGCACTATAATGTATTTATAACTAAAGATCCCATTTGCAGGCTTTACTAATGTCATTTGTACTCATTTTATTGTATAAAAATATGAAAAAAACTATTTTAAGATTTTGATTCTACTTAGAACTTGTCTTTTTTTTATTTTGTATTTAATGTTAGCAGAGGCTGTTTTCATGCACAAAAAGAATATCCAAAAAAACAACAAAAATCCTCCCCAATATTTCTACTCTGCTTTTCATTATTTTAGGCTCAAAAATACTAGTAACAATAAAGACAAAGGAATTTCTCAAATTGCTAAGAATCTTGCACAGCTGCATAGCTGAATGAAAATACATGGTTGAATGAAAATACAGGGTCTGTAGAGTTATGGCAGGGGTTGCTTCTTTGGCATATTTCCTAAATGAAGAATGTCAACAGTTAAAAAAAGAACTTTAGAGTCAATAGCTCAGAGAAGATCTTCAGAATTCATCTTCTGAGAAACAGAAAATTGAAGCTTGACTATCATGAGAGAATATTATGGGTTTTTTCCAGTTCTAAAGAAATCTAGACAAGTAAGTAAAAATAGGTCAAGGAAATTATGTCCAGAGAAATTCAAAAGACACAAACTACTTCTGAATGTCCTACAAGGCATGCTTTGAAAGCCTGGGACACTTCCAAATCCCAAAATACATGGTTTCAGATTCCTCTCCCAAAGGAAAACCATGATTTTATGAATTTGCAATGCAGTTTATTATCTTCTCTGCTTTTCCATTAAGCATGTATGAATTGAGTCAATCATGAGGAAGCCAGCACCTGTGTCAGATACATTTTCCTCAATTTTGTTAATAATTTTATTATGAATATTATTTTTTAAATTTATATACACAGACAAAGAAGCAGCTCTCTAGCCCTCATTATATAGTTCTTTAATAAATTCTTTAATAACACACATGGGGAAAGAAATTATTTGACCACACATTGAAGTTAAACAAGCAGCTCACAAACAAGCATAGTTACAGGGAAAAAGTATATTATACTATTTTCCTTTTGTTCGAACATACATAATCTAAAAATAACAAGATGTTTCTTTAATCTCAAATCCTAATTATGGAATTCAACATGAGTTGTTGATCCCAATGTCCAAGTCAGATTAGAATTTAATAAAATGCAAGTTAGAGCACTTCTTTCAGATTTCAGGATTCTGCTCTATCATCGTTAAGGTCAATGATTGAAAATATTTTGATATAGGCAGGATCTTATTCATTGAAACTTAATGATTACCATCCTTGTTTAATAATTTGCAGCTATGTATTTGAACTATACATACCACCAGCAAACACAGAAGCATAACACATTCTGTAGGTATCACACTTACCATCAGGTGTTTGCAATTTTAACTACTTAGCCTAGGCTCCATGTACTGCAGGAAATAATCATTTTAAGTCACAGTTTCTCAAAGGACCAAAGTTTTGTCGTAACATTTTAAAAAAATTTTCTTCATTTGTTCCTAGCATTTGGCAACTAGGTCATACTAAGATGCCAACCAATGACCTCATAAAAGCCATCCCCATTAGACTGATTCAGGCATTATTAATATTTTGGAGGAATTGCATCAAAGGCTTTCCACTGGGTATCTCTACTGAAATTAGTTAGGTTTCTCCTTCAAAAGACAAAGGAAAGAAGAAAGTCTTGTTGACCTCCTCCCTCCAAGTCCTGCTCTCCTGATGAAGACTGCTTTCAGCTTCTAGGATATATTTCTGTGTATGCTGTAATAAATGTGCTCTGGGGTAGTTTTGAAAGAGGGATTTCCTGTCAGAAAGAAGAGGTTTTCTTCATCTGTTAGCAGTAATAGCTACATGCCAGAATATTGTCATTTACTATGAATCATTATTCTTTCCTTGATTGTAGCTAGATCATCATAAATGAGGAAGATTCTCAAAGAGTTTTCCTTTTCCAAGACAAATGTTATTGTTTTGGTCTTCTACCTGATTACTGGTTGTTACAATAGCAGAGCTTCTGCTGCAGAATGCCTAATTAGGTAATTTGCAGGATTTTTATCTTATGCTGTTCTTTATCAAATGACAACAGCTACAGAGATTAATAAAGCTGTCAGCTGTGAATAAATTCATAAGTGATTATTTCAATTTCTATTCTCAAGTGTTATGTATTAGGATATTGTCATGTTTATTGAGGGAGGGAACTGAAGTGTATAGATTGGGTAGAATTATCTCCTTAACAGAAAGTATCTTCAGATTTTGTTGAATAGTGTCCTCCCTAGAGAAAGGTCCAGTAGCAGTAGAATTTTAACTAACAGGTTGACAAATTTCTGTTATTAGTATAGACTACATGTTTAGCTGGTAATAAGAAGCATCATGAAGTGCTAAGAAAAAGGAAGGAGAATTCACTATCAATTTTAAGTGCATTTAAGCTAAATATTTGACAAATTTGTATCCTTATATTCTTGAATGATATAATTTAAAAAGCAGCAGAATTAATTTAGTTATTTATACAATTTTAATGGCAATAATATAATTTTAATCTTTGATCAATGTAGTAAGTATTACATTGTTTTGTCTTTCTTAACAAAAGCTGGAAATGTACAAATCTCTCATAAGAAATAGTCAAGATCAAAAGTGACCATAAACTCACTTTGCAGTGCATCTTTATCCCACTTTCTATAAATATCTGTATTCGTGCATGCATGTTTGTAGATCAATAGGGGCAGGAGCTGATTAGCAAATGAAAAACAGATAAGGGACTTCGACTTTCTTAACTTGCAATGCACATAAAGCTTGCTTCTTTCTTTGCACCAACAGATTTTCTTAGCCATAAAAAAAATGCCTGGTATTAAAAATGAAATTTGTAATTTAGCATTTAAATCCAGGATTTTTCCTTCAGCTTACTGGTCAGATTATTAAGTAATTTGAACCACCTATATTAACGTTCTAATGAAAGAACTAATCAAGTTTAATTGATGAAAATAGAAAACTCACTTTAATTTCATTCACATTTCTTGGGACTAAATAAGTTTGTACACATATTTTAAACTAGAAAAAAAAAAGTGACATAGCTACAGATATTTTTCAAGAAAAAAAAGACAATTTATATTCAGTAAATGAACTGTTCTTTGTCCACAGTGAAGCAGGATGGAATTACACTGTTCCTGTGCAAGGTCATGAAAATGGTGTGCAGAACATCATTATGTCTGGAGAAATACAAAGACAAGCTTTGTTTCAAGACTTACTCAAACTGAAGGAATTTCTCAAATTCACTCTGGAACTTTTCAATGATCATACTCTTTTTGATTTACTATCCAACAGCCCAGCTTTCTATTAGATTGTGACCATCTCTCTATTGCACCCATTCCTTTCAAGGAATCTGCATCTACATTGCCATAAAGAGGAGTCTGAAAGTCAGGTTTCCCAGGTCTACCCAGAAACAGACATTGGGCAAACTGCACAGTACACCTGAGAAGGGAGCAAAAGGTTAACACCTCAAGGACTCATTCACTTTAAAGAGGGTTCACACACATAAAGTCTTCAGCATAATCAAACCTAGCCTATTGTGTTTGTGTATCCCATCTGCTCTTATGACTTGATAATAGTCAATGATTTGGAAATGCTTCTTAAAAAGTTCCCAGTGCTGCCTGTTACACAGTCACCAAGGATGTCCAGAGTCAAGTATGGAAAAAATAAATAATTATCTCATTCTCTCTGAAAGTAGAAAATATCCTTTGCAAAGAGCTATTCCATGTCTGTGAGTCGTGTATTTGAAGCCATGTGTTGTGGATTTAAGATTCCCGTGCCATTGGTTGCCATTTTCCTTCAGCTGATCATAAAAAGAGATCCTAGATTTGGGCCATCTATTGAACTGATTTCATTAAGTCTTTAAAGAAGTCATACCCACTAGAAACAACAATTACTGTCTTCCCTATATATATATGTTGTGGTCATGGAATCATGGACAACCTAAAAATAAATTTAAATACATAGCTACAAATTACTAGGCAAGGATGTTAATCATTAAATCTTAATGAATAAGATCCTGCCTATGTCAAAATATTTTCAGTCATTGTCCTTAATGAGGCTACAGTAAAATCCTAAAATCAGAAAGCAGTGCTTTAACTTGCATTATATTAAATTCTAATCTGATTTGGACTTTGTGATCAGCAACTCATGCTGAACACTGTAAATAAGAATTGAGATTAAAGAAACATCTTGTTATTTTTAGATTATGTACGTTAAAATGAAAGGAAAATATTGTAATTTATTCTAACTTTTTTTACAGCAGACAAATTTTGGTGCAAAATTATGCACCAATTTCTATACCAATCTTATACTTTCTGTGTGAGACATAATGTACCTCTTTAAATGCCATCCAGTGGTGATTTAAAGGCTGAGAACATACCACATTCCTAATTTCTACCACTGGTTAGTTATACTCATTATTAAAAGTTATTAAGAATCAGAATTTAACTAATACAAGCCTCCAAAACCAACTCTCATAGTGGAGCATGCTTTGCAGATAAAATGTATTTTTTCAATTGATAATTAACAGTATTAGTGGATAACTAAAACAGACCTTCTTACTGCTGTGTTCAAACAAGGGATGTAGACTTTTGGCAGTCATATTTTTTTCTTCTTTTTTAGTTAACATCAACACCAATATTTTCCTACAGAATTTTATTTAAAAGAAAAAATAGAAAACATTTAAGTCTGAAATTGTTGTAGTTTAAAACCAGCTGGAAATTATTGTAGAGGGCAGTTTTCCCAGGGCAAAGGAGAACCCTGGAAAAACGCCTTGGGAAACCCCATTCGTAATGTCACAAGATTGACATGGTCTCTATGCAAATAGTTACCAGAAAGTTCTAAGTTCTCTGTGTTCTCATAGGTTAATTTTTGTTGCAAGTATTGTAATATTCCTAATCGCTGTTCCCTGTTGGACCCTTCCCTCAGACCCCACCTTAACCCCCCAACCACACTATGGTGTGTAACTCCCCCTGTCTGACCCTGGACTCTGCCCTTGGCCTCGTGCCTTTGGCCCCTTGTTACTGCCTTGATCTGGTTCTGTCCAATACAATGGATGCCTTATTGTTTGTTATTTTTGTATCACTAAAACTACTTTTCATACAACTGGATCAAAGCATCTCTCTCCATTCAAGCCGCCACCGGGCTGAGTCCCAAGGAGACTCAAGAGGGGTCTGATAGTCTGGGCCGGACCCCGGGAAGTTTCAAATTATGCTCCAAGTAGGTGTTTCCCTTCCCCCCACCCCCTCTGGTGAGAAAGGGACAAAAAGGAAGAGATCATGGGTTGAGATAACAATTTACTAGAAAAACTGAAATGAGATAAGGAAAAACAAACAGTAATGGCAACAAAATTAATAAAACACTGTATAAAAAAACCCCTAAGGTTTCAGATTCTTTTAATAATTGTAAGGAAACCTTCCTTCTAATCTCTTTCTACATTCAGATGTCATAGACAGTATGTTAGATGTACTTAGCATGTGACAAGGAGAACCCCTTAGTTTTAAGTTTATAAATGTTGTCATTTGCACTTAAAGTAGCATATGTTTGTATAATAACCATTACAGTACATGCTAGGTGTTTAGAGATTAAACAAAGATTCAACATGGAAGAGAAAAGGGAAGTGTTTTTGTTTGCAAACTCTGTTAAAGTTTTTCTCTCTCCTGCTTCCCTCCTATTATAGAGGCAAATATATCTTGTCTTTACATGAACATCATTAAAATTCAAAAACTTGCACTTTTACACAGTTTTTCCTGAAATGCCTGGGGTAATTAATGAAATAAAAGAAAAAAGTTGGTAAGGTAAGCATGAATTTTTATAAATAAATATTGCTACACTTTCAAAATTACATTTGTGATAAATATGCAAACATAACTATTTATTCTTCTATTCTTTACTAATGCTGACAGCAAAGATTTCCACTGTGATGCCCCAGCGACTGGAAAATACAAAGCCAAAGATCAGTGAGTTGATGTGTGTGAAGATCCTGACTGAGCAGACACCAAGGAATGCTTGGTGTAACTTAGTGCTTCTCTTGTAAGAAGCTTCTTGCTTTTGTTACCGTTAGAAAGCTAGAACATTCAAGTTTAAAAGGTCTAAGGTGTGAGAAATGTCATTCTGTCAAGCTCTGGAAAATGCAGCAGCTTGATTGTAGTGCGGTTCCTTTTATAGCATTGAAAACCAGGTGCTCAAAATATCAATACACACTAACAATTAACTCAGGCTGACAGCTCAAGCAAAGAATTTTTGTGAAAGTGATCTCTAAAGGAAACAAGGTTCTAAGCAGCAGAGTAGAGAGGGAGCTCACTTATTTCTTCAGTACTAGAAAGGAGATGTCTTTTCTATCCATATACAAAGATATTTTCACCATGTTCTACCAACTTCACATAGGTTTTTGAAAACATACTTTTTTCTAAGCAAGTTAACAAAAAAAGAAACCAAACATTCTTGAATCAGTAAACCTCCAGTTTTCAGAAGAATGTCCCAGCTACCATGAGTTATCTCCTGAAAGAGCTGTTGCTGCATCCTCTTTACTCTTACAACAAAACAGTCTTGAGGTTTAACAGCCCAGAGTCCTAGTGCACATGTTCAGACAGTCTTGGAGTTCACACTCAAGTACACAAGAGGGAACACTTATGTACTCTACCACAAACCTTGCCTTGGTAGACCTTTGGTGAGAAATATGGTTTGTAGGCTTGATTTATTAGCATTTGCCTCCAATAACAAGCTAGTGAAAAGAGCTTAATTACCCCTAAAGCTGCTGAGAAGTCACTTCAATTTTTCTATCACCACAACTGCAAATAAGGCTGGACAGTATCAGTAATGACAAGAATTTTAGAGTTCTGGGCTGCCAGTTAAGAGATCTTTCTGTTAGCTTAGGTGGGAGGTCATTAGGGTCACTCAAGAAAGATATTTGAACTGTTGTTTATTTATGTTTCACATTGCTTCAATTTATTTTTGGTTCTTGTTTTCCTTAGGGATGTTAATTTAGGTGAGAACAGATGATTAATAATGACAAGAATCACATAATCATATTCTGAGTTTCTACCTTATTTTTACTCAGTTGTATTCAGGAGGTTCCATTATGGCCCTGTGTCTCTGTAATATTGATCTGTGGTTATGCTTTATACCCTCCTGTTAAAAAAGCTGAAGGTTTGAAATGAACAAAGGAAGCAAACCTCTCCACACAGGCCATAAACCTGTGGAACGCATTGTCATGAAGTGCTGTGCATGTCAAAAGTATAAATGCTTGCAAAGACAGTAACACAAATCATGGATGAAAAGTGTGCTGAGGACTGTAATTCAAAAGATGCAGCAACAGCTTTCCCCTCAGGAAATACTTGCACTACAGTTTCTCCAAAGCAAGAGCATTTATCAAGAGAAGCACCACTCTATATGAAGCCTTTCCTTATCATCTTTTTCTAGAGATGGCTCCTATCAAAGACATGATTCTGGGTTGAAGGGTCATTTAGTTTGTTCCAGACACAGCAGTTTTTCTTGTTGCTCCTAAACTGCCTGTGTGATCTAGCACCACAGCCCCATTTGAACGACTGCACCTCAAGGTAATTGCTCTTCTAGAGCGACTAAAGTAGCTGCCTTACCCAAGAGCCATCCTCAGCAATCAACAAAATGAGACATCTGCCCAAGACATCCTAAGCTTATCTTTGATTACACTTTATATCTCCTATTAAATAAGCATCACATATGGTAGCAATCTAAAGATATATAGTATCAAGACATTTTGTGACACACAGACACTAAAACCGGGGTTGTGCCCTTTCCTAGTTCATTGCAAAGCTCATATCCTAACATGTGCTACAGAGATGTGTAAGTTGTGCTTCTCACATGTTTTTGGAAACTGTTTTAAGTAGAAATAGATTTGGACTTGTAGAAAACACCTGTGATTTCAGTGAGTCTCTGTATGATTGCACTCACCATCCCACAGGATGCCTGGGAGAGACACTGAAAAAGCTGTTTTCTTGCAGTGAGTCATCTGAGACTCAGCAACCATGCCTGTCCCTGCATTTCATCATGGAAAGGCCCTTTCCTTTGAGGCAGTGAAGAGGAAGGAGTTGCAGTTGCTGGCTGGTTGGCCTTTCCCAGAAAAATCAGCTATTAAATTAAAACACCATACTTCTCAGTGGCAAACCAGTCTTCAAAACCAGAATTACCACAGTTTTCGACATGTAATAGCATAACAGATAAAATAAATTTCTGTGGTTCCTGTTACATACAGGTAGAGATATTAGAAAGGCCTTACAAAATCAGGCTACCAGCTAGCCTGTATGTTCCCAGAAAAAAAAAATCAAAGGAATGAAAGGCTAATTAACAAAACAAACTATTCTGGTAACAGAACTATTTGCAACTGCAATAACAAAAGATCTGTCCCATGAGAATCCACAAAAGAAAAAGGTAAACACCTGAGTAAAAGAGTCTTAGCACGTACACACAAAATACCTTTTGATCAATGAATTAAGTGGCAAGAAAACTACTAGCCAGTTAGAAATGAACACAAGGTCTGTGAAGACTGTATAAAAATGACTTATGTGAATAAAGACTTGGCTTTTCCTGCATGAAAAAGCTTAGTCCCAGCTGCTTTATTGCAACAGGTTGCCAGTTTCAGAGATCATTCTTTTCTAAATCTTCCTTACATTATTATTAGGAGTTAGAATTTTCTGGCACTGATCTCTGTTCAAAACACTCAAATTACTTCATGCTCCATAGCGTTTCCTTTTGTATTACTCATTTTTCGTACTATTTTTTATGACATGTCAGTTCTCTAGCAATTAATATTTTCTACCTCCACACTTTATTTGTTAATTTTAACATATTCCTCTCACACTCTATCCTTCTCTCAGGGAAATTTCAACTATAAGATCTTGACAGAAAAGAAAAAAATCTATCGATAAATTCAGCAAGACTTGTAAGAAAATATATTTTGTAACAGGATAAAATAAACAGTGTATTTTGGATCAATCACTGTCAGTGAAACAGCTATGAAAACTGTTATTTCTTACAGGCCTGAAACCTGAGTATAAATGTTTTATTACCTAAATGCTTAGTATGAATTCAAAGCTGTGCAGCAATCCTCCTTTTAAGAGCCTTATGTATTTTATTACCACCTCATCCCTCTTATCTTTGCTCAGATATTTACTTGGTCAGAACACTTGCCTAAATATTATATAGAAATTCTACCCAAAGCGGTATTAATAAAAGATGCTTAAGGCTTTTAACATTGTAAACAGTTGCAGTGAATCTTTGTAGATAGGAAACTCAATCCAGCCACAACACTGTAAATTATCTTTGTTTCATTATAGTGCTATTTGTGGAAAATCTCACCTAATTTAAAACAGTGCTGCTTCGGATATGGAACTGCTGCGTGTCCTAGCTGCATCCTCAGCTGGACTTTGGAATTTAATATGGAGTTCTTATCAGCCCTCAAAGTGACAACACCATTTACATACTATTAATATTCTAAATGTTCCTCAAGAATAGGTAATTATTTAGTAAGCAACAAAGTTGGTCGATTTCTTTAGTTCTGGCTGAGTGATTCCATTAAAGCTCATTTATGAATAAACTACATTAAGTTAGGTACTACATGGCCTTTAGGAGTGACCATGTACCTTTAAAGCTATCTCTAAAACACAATCCTCCCAGTAGCCAAAGGAACAGGAACATAATTTAATTTTCTCTGTTCTAATCTCGAGGCTCTTTCTCATACTGCGAAATGGTAAATAAATGTCAACTCAAGAAGCTGCAGCAATTTATATTCTTGAAGACTAGAAGGTCAGTTCCAAGCTCTTAGATTTATTTTGCTTTTACAACTCTCAGATCACACCGCCTTGTTGGTATTTTTAGGGTTGAAAAATAGTTCCCCAGGGTCTAAATTCTTTGTATCATATTAACAGTGTGTACCATTCACTCCTCAAATTTGTTCTTTATTCTTGTTAAAGATCCCATATTTATTCTGAGCATTAAATATAGATGCATGTGGGTGTACAGGGCTTTTGC
>VWYP01023855.1:0-73311 GCA_013400435.1 Pycnonotus jocosus
TCACAGGGGGTGGTGGACCATGTAGGGGAGGATGTGGTAGTAGTTTGCGTAGGTGGTTTTGATGTTATTCTGGTGTGTATGTAATCTGTTTTTGGTTGAACTGTGTGTTTAGTTGTTGTCTTGTGTTTTGTTTGTAAGCTTAGAGTAGTCGGTCCTTGTTTTGATGTTGTACCTGTAAAAGGTGTAGTTTGGGTTGTCGTACTTATGGTTTCAGTGGTTGTTTCACACGGTACTGGTATATTTTTGCAGCATTTAAATCTGACTTCATAATTATAGCAGATCGGTGGCAGTTGGTCTCTATTGTAGCATTTCAACCCTTCTTCTGTGTTACACGTTATGTGTTGCTCTAGTAGAGGATATGGTGTATCAGGAAACCGCACTGCTCTACATTCCACATCCTTTCTATTATTGCAGACTTTGTATCCTTTGTTTTTAATATTCTGGATGGTATCAAAATCTCCATCATTGTAACCTGACCCTGGATAACTGACATCATACCATCTTGACCAGTAACATTTTTCTTTGAAACAAAGAGGAATTGTTGAAGGAGATGTGGTGACAGCTGTTATCACTTTAGTTGTGGTTGTTGTTTCTTCAGTAGTTGGAGGTGTGAATGTTGTACTTTCAGAAGTTGTAGTAACTGAATACATTGTTTCAGTAGATGTTTCTGTCGAAGTTGATGGGCTAAAAGGCGTCGTCGAAGAGCATGGTACAAAAACACAGCAGAAGATTCTGATTTCGTAGTTGTTGCACATTGTTGAAATTTGATCCTTGTTGTAACATGTAAGCCCTTGTGTTGTACTGCATTCTACTTTTTGGCCAAGGTCTTTCAGTGGTATATCAGGGAACTTTTCTGCTCTGCATTCAACAGCCTTTGGGGCTTTACAGACTGCATAACCTTTTGCTCGTAAATCATCAAAAGTTTCAAAATCTCCCCCATCATAGCCAGGAGTTTGTAGACTCCCATCATACCATTCTGACCACTCACAGACTTCATGAACACATACTGATGTAGTTGGTGGCACTGTAAAGGAGAAAAGCGAGAGACCATGAAATTAAGAATTAATTCCTGTAGATATTATCTTTTTTTTTTTTATTTTAAATGGGCTAACAATTTTCCTAATGCCTTTTTTCTTGCATTAGGCTCCTATAGTGCATCAGTTTATTATACATATAATTTTATAAGTTGTAGAACAGAAAATCCATAACCCAGCAATTTAACATAGTGACATGCTTGGAACTGTCACTTCCCAAGAGAATACTAAATATGTGTTACCAGGTGCTGAAATAAGGCTCAGGTCTAATTCATACACTTTGGAAAAAAAAAAAATAAGTCTCACTTGTTTTGCATTTTGTTGAGTGTATTTGCTTTGGTTGTATCTTGCTTCACTCTATACTAGTCTCTCTGGAATGTATTGAAAGCAGTGGAAAGAGTAAGGTTTAGTGTACGCATCAAGATCCTTAGCTACTTCTTTCTTCCAAATCATTTGACTCCTCACTGCATTGTCTTTGCTCCTCATTTCAAGCATCCCTACACTTAGTATTTTAGCTCTAATCTTAAGAAACCATTTAGAGGGTTGAGAGCTTTTGCAGATGAACTCTCATTATGAAATAAATGGAAAACAGCTGCTGAATTCCAGCAATGCTGATATTTTCTGTAATTTCAAAACTTATATTTTATACTCAATACTAGTTTCATAAAACAACATATGCCTAGAGTAATTAGAGATTCCCAACCTGAAGAATGCTGTACTGGAATTCTAAAAACCAAAATTTCATTATCTCAATGCCAATATCTGAGCAATCCACTTAGTACCATAAAATATATTTTTCTCACTAAACAAGAGAATACACTCTTATAGGCTACAAAGTATGTACCTCTGGAAGTAGTGGTAGGTGGTGTAGAGCTGAAGTGAAATGTCGTTGCTGTTGTGGGTGATGTTGAGATTGGACATTCATGGATAAACCTTTGAAGCGTTCCATTGGGACCACAGGTTGCAACAATACACCATCCTGTGCCATCTGTAGTGTTGTAGACCACATCCTTGTAGTAGTATTTCTGCCCCTCATAAATGCAGACACATTCTGTAGATTAAAACAGGATATTATTCCTTGCTATCTGAAACACAGAGTACCCTAAATATGTCATATTAATATAGAAACTACACCAACTTACCACGTTCATCATATCTGCATTTTTTGCCATGAATTGTGCATTCACTGAGAAAGAAAAGAACAGATTATGAATGTGGACATACTGGTTTGTGACATAATTTTTTTTTTGTTTTAATTTTTCTTCTGTTAGTCCTTTGTTATTCATTGTGTGTTTAAATGTAAAATGACCCTATCTTCTCTGAGTTAGATAGTCAGTTCTGCTGTACAAATTCAGGCTAGGTATCTTCACGAGTTCTCTGGCAAGAAAGATAGCTCTTATTTGAGCCAGCATATAAAACATGCAGCATCCCTGCCAGTGCCTTTGGGAACAGGACAAAAGATGTGAGACGGATGATTTGAAATATTGTTATCTCCCCAATGGTTTTTTGTTGTTGTTGTTTGTTTGGTGGGTTTTTTTTTGAAGGGACAAGCACAGTAAATGTATCATTTACATTTATTTAAAAGGATATATACAAAGGATCACTACCATGGACATTGAGGTACTATACACAGTGAATTTCCATTAGGCTTCCAAAATATGCAAAACCAATTCTGGTTTTAAGGGCAATTTATCTGTTAAGAACTAAATCTCAATGTATTTATTTACAGGGACTACGGACATCTATACACTGGATAAACTGAAATTTAGGTACATATTTAATGGGTTAGGTTTAGTGCTGTTAATGGCCTAGATGATATAGACAAAGGCATCTGTGAAGTGCAAAACCTGCCAAGGAAGTTGGTTTAGCTCCAAGGGGCCTTGGCTTAAGATTTTTGCAATTCAGATTGCACTGCTTACCATATTTAAGTTTAGCTACTTTAAAAGTATCTTAACACAACTGCTTCACAATTGGTTTTAGTAACTCTGTACTTAAGCCTTACAGAAGGCTTAGCAGCACTTGGCACCAGTAATGCTGGAGAATTTGTGCTGACTCTTGCAACTATGCATGTACCAGTGCAATAACAAAAACGAGCACAAAACAATGTAGATGAGTTGGCTGCTAACTTCTAAAGAATTTCACATGATGAGTTTAGGTACATCTTTTTAAAAATTCTCAGACTTTTCCCTAACTATAATTATTTTAGCTTGTTTTCACTTCATTTAATAATTATGATAATAACTTAAAAGGACTTTAATAAATCTCTCAATGAGAAAATGTTTCACTATGTTATCATTTAATTTCCTGGGAAGCGAAGAAAATTAGACATTGTTTGTCAGCCTCTGACTGGCCTAGTTCTGTTGGTAAATAACAAATTTAATGAGTGGTGAATTATGTTCCACAATTTGAAACTCTATTTTTAAATTTTTTTTCTAATCCTACCATGATTCACAGTTCTGCTTTGAAGGCATCTCCATTCCTGGTTTGTAATATTTTCCATCTTCATAACAACCACAATTAGAAACACAGGTCATGGTTTCCTCATCAAAATAGGGCTTATTCTTTGGACATTGTGGATAGCAGCCTGCAATGAAAAGAGAGTCAAGTTGACACTAGGCCTTTCCTAAGTATAAGTAACTCTACACTCACATCTGCTTTTCCCAATATGTCCCACATGGTAAGTGGAATTTCAGACCCACTCACTGCTATTCCTTTGATTGTACATTATACTTTGGAGTATTTTGTCCTCATCTTTACTCCAAATGAGTACATAATCAATTGGGGAATACAATATTAATTAGAAAATCTCTTCTTATAATTTCTAGTGCAAACATGTCATACACTGAATAATACAAATTTTGTTCACCCTACTGCATTTTAACCTTCCAAGTAGAATGAGATATGCATAATTATGCTTACCTTCCAAACCCCTCATCTCATGAAGGCATTTTCCATTTGGATTATTGCAGGTCTTCATACAAGGTGCTCCACATGGCTTGTAGTGCCACTCACATTCCCCTTGTGGATTATAGTAATCACAGAACAGAGCTAGAAGAAATGTCAGAAAAATACCTTTGATGTTTCAGCTCTACACTGTTTCAGTTTTTGTAGGTAAAAATCCAAAGAGATCAGCACAATCAAATAGGTAGTGAACAATATATTGTATTTTTGCCAACACAGTACAATTGTTATATTTCTAAAACCTTTTAACACCAATAAATATATACATCATAGAACAGAGTTACACATTAAAAATCAGTTGACTGAAACACTGATCTTAGCTAGCATGCACTAATGTTTATTTACATGGAGCCTGATGTAGACAGGTGGCAGTGTAACAAAATATCATATTTCACCAGTAGTGTATCATGATTGTCTAATTAACTTGACACTAATCACACCACTTGTAAAATTATTAACTGTGGTTTCGTTTTACTAAGATAGATTGCCTTCTATTGATTTACCCAACTGCTTTGTTGGGGTTTTTTTAAGATGTTTTTTGGGTTTTGTTTGTTAAGAATTCAGCTGTGCCTCTTAAAAATGCAATTTTATCATTCCTTTCTTGTTCTACTTTGTTTCCTTTTCCCCCCTCTGTTTTCTTTCCCTCTAAACCCCTTAAAAAAGTAGTGGGTCGAAACTCACGACAAATGGATGGGGTTCTCCATGCTATGCAGATGTCCAGCTCATTACATGCTTGAGCGTAGGCAGCTACTGCTGTGCAGAAACATTCACAGTCTCCTCCAGTGTCACAGGCACAAGCATCATCCACACATGCTTGGTAATATTCATTTGGTTCAACCTGATTGAGAAAACACTCAAGTTGTCATGTCCTTGTCCCTCTTTGCACCCTCCTAAAATAGCTAAATAAGATATCTGAAACTCACAGCTGTGTATGTGAGAAAGCTAAGAAAGGAAGAAATCATGAGAATGCTTTGAAAAATCAAGAGGAAAATGTAGATTTTTCTCTTGAAAAAGCTATTGCCAGTAAGCTGCAATATTAAGAACTGTTTGATGTTGAAGACAGTTGCAAAATACTGGTAGTTACTACAAGCTAGCACAGAGTCATATATCAGGTGGCTGATAGTTATATTAGTAGAAAATAATGCCATTAGAAAATAAACATCTTGAAATTTATCTATTACTGTTCTTTCTATGAAAAACAAACAAACCAACCATGACAAACAATTTCTTTAGTGTTCTTGCTCAACAAAAAAGCTGAGAAAAGTGAAAATATTTCTATACAGTCTCTATGCAGGAACTTGCTCTAACTTCACTCTGTCAAGCATGACAAAAATGTATTTTAGAGTATTTTTTAAATATATTTCACATAAAAATAGATGTAATAATTTTGTCAAGAATTTGCGACTAAATTTTTTGTCATACCTGTGAGTGACACTTTGCAAAAACTTCACTGGTAATGATGCTGCATTGCTTCTGTGCCCAGGCTTTCCTGTATGGGTTTGCAGTGCATGGATCCTGTGTACGATTGGCATTTGGGCAGCTCGAAGACACTTTCCAGCTATTGGCAAACTCCAGCACATTTCCTACCACAGACTGACTGCGAGTAGTGAAGTCATTGTTTCCATTGCCATCATAGTTTCCACAAAGTCCACAGACATGGCCCTGCAGCAGGATAAACAAACAAAATGACAAGGATCAGTACGGTACAATTTCTTAGTATCTGTGAGTAACAGACCTCAGGATGACTCTTATGTAACCATCTTATTTAAGATTATTCATGTCTATTTAGTAACAGCATTGGGCATTTTCATAAAACATTTTTCATGAAGAGACATCTCTAACTTGTTGTTAGGAAGAAGTAGACTGATGGATTTTGTTCTAGAGTACTGAGCTATTTAGTTTTAGCTGATCCTAAATATCTCTTCAGTGAGGGTTTCTCATGAAGAAAGCTACTGATAAAGTTGCTCTATGTCATTGCTGAATAATGTAACTTAAGGATAATGCATAGTACACAAAGTCAACACAACAAGGAGAAGATGTGACTTCTGCTCTTTTGGTTAGTCTTCTGGTTTACAGTCTAAATTTCCACCCTCTTTCTTTGAGAAACATATGAATTTGTTACAGAATTAATTTTATTCACGTTTTCACTTTTAAAATATACCTGAAAACTGGGACTGAGTTTGATGAATATACTGGTTTTCTTGTCCCACATGAGTATCAGACCAACAGTAGTATCAACCACCATGTAGATGCCCATGGAACGGATTTGGAATGGCATTTTTCCTCCAGGTGTCCTCTGGATGACATCAGAGTGTCCATCACTGAGTACCAGCTCATAGTTCTAAGACAGGAGAAGGAAAAGGTAGAGGCCAATTTAAAAAGTCACCTATTTTGTAGCTTTATATATTGATAGTAACTTCTTGAAATAATGATAGTATCAAAATGATTTTATTCAACAATCTCATGTTAAGAAATTTCTCTGTAGATTTCCGTCCTTTGCTTTCTGGAGCAGAGAGCAAAAAATTCTAGTGACATTTTCATTATCTCAGAGGCCACTTCTCCTATGCAGTGTATCTGGGACAGCTTGTTCCATCCTTCTGGCACAACTTAAAGAAAGTACTTACATCCAGGAAAACTTTAATAGACTTAGAGCAGGTAGTTCCTGTAGTGCCACATGGAATATTCTCAGTGATTATTCTGAAGGTTCCCTGATTCATAGCTTGTTGACCACAGTAGTTCTGAAACAGGAGAATTATATTCATTGTTAACTATGTTATATGTTCAAGGCTCTAAGCAAGGTACTTAGAGCAAAGATCTAGGCAGGACTCTGTTACCTGGGCCAGAACATATTCACAGTCTCCTTCAAAATCAAAACGTTTGCCATCAAAGGTGGTATAATGCCCATCTCCATAAACAGAACACGTTTCCAGGCAGGGTTCCTCAGAGCATTGCCATTTTCTGTTTCTACATGTGCTACACAGGACAAAAAGCACTCCAAATGTAAAAATTAGATGAACACATACAATATAAATATAGGTACATTTCTGTATTTTAAAATATGTTAAGATTCTAAGGAAAAAATAAGGTTTGCTTAATCTAAAAAATGCAGCACAGCTCAAGAGCTAATGGAATTTACCCAAAGACTGCATTACTTAATAATGTAATGAATTGTCTGCATTAGAAAACACCAATTCTCTCACATTTCCACATCCTGCTGGAATGGAAGGATTTCCTTGGAAGAAAAAAAGAGGTTTTTTGACTTGAATGAACATGACAACATCAAAACCGTGGTGTTTTTCTGAGCACTTGCAATTTCTGGACTGTGCCATTGAGAAAAATAGACAGAGTTTGCATTTTAGGTACTAAGTGGATTGTTGTATGCAGGATTCCATCCTAGAAATCTTGATACTGCTAGAGTGAAATGACATTATTTGCTTACAGCTTGAACTATTTTTTATTTCCAAAATATTTTTCAGTATGCTCTTACCAGTTGTTACAGCCAACTCTGATTGATTCTCCTGGACTGTAGGAATTCCCATTGTGAATACACGGACAGTCTTCTGGAGCTATACAGCCACCTTTGCCATCCAGCACTTGATCATGGGGACATATGCAGCCAGAGACACAGTGAGTTTTGTACTGTAAGGACCATAAAGAAAATGTGTCTTGAAACATTTCCCTGCTGGAAGAGTCCAGCTGGAGCTGGTAATTGTAAAAGAGAACTTGATTAATATGCTTTCAATTAGGTATAAAGAGTCTGTACTTACACATTCCATATCTAGGGTCTGACAGCTCTTCTGGCATCCTGCTCCTACCACATTTGCAGTGGCATTGCCACAGTCAACATAAACCATGGGAGGCGCACAGACTGAAAGCAAGAAAAGTCACAAGAAATGTGAGACCAATCGTGCATTTATATCTTTGTGTTTCCAAGAAAGAAATGGAAATACTCCTTTGTGAATGATGTGTACCTTAATGTGATGTGTGTAGCAAGAAAGACAAAACAAATATTGTTTTGATCTCATATTTGCCTAGTTTTTGTGATTATGCTTGGACTACTCAATAAAATTAGTTTTTAGTTAGCTTCATGAAACACTTCCTTTCAGAAAAAAAGAACAAAACAGGATTACAAATATTCTGGTTTATTTGTTTAGGATTTTTTCTGGTTGGTTGTTTTGGGGTTTTTTGCTTTCACATTTTAATTAAAATGTGAATAGTTTTCCCCTCACATTGAGTTAGGTGACCACGTATCCTTATATCCTGGGTAACTCAAGGAGTTCTAACTTTTTTCAGCCACCTGAAAGGTAGGACAGTGTTTCTTCATATTTTGAGAATGTCTTCTATGTTACAGAAGTCCTCAATTCATTTTCTTGATTGATTTTAGACTTGTACAATTTGCATCATTATGACAAGAGAAGAAAGAAATGAAAAGAATAAAGATGGAAAGGAAGAATGAAAAAAAATCTCAAGTGATATGTTACCTGGTTCAGGCTTCTCTCCAATGCAGCTAAGCTTTCCATAGGCACAAGTGCTATAAAAACAAAGGAATGGATATTTTTAACTTTTTCTTGTTAAGTTTCAGCCTATTTCCCAATCAGCTTGAAATAATGAAAAATTACTGTGTGATAAAACAAATAAAATGTGTCCTTCATCAAATAATTTGTGTATTTCAAAAATATTAATATTCCGTATTAGAGTAGAACAAAATACATGTAGATTCTATATAAATGTTTGCTGTCTATATGCCTGGTTTAAAACCATCCTTCAGAATAGTTCAGATTCCCATCATAATGGGAATAATCTGTAACTGGGTTATCAAGCATCTTTCACCATGGAACAAGCCTTTAACAGTCATGGATAAGAAAGGTATGTGTGGAGGCAAGGGAGGAAGGGAGGCAGAGAGAAAGGACAGGGTGGGAATTTGGCTGTTAGCAAATGCTGACCCACCACAGGATTGTTAGTTGAATTCCTGTAGTTGTTTATGTACAAGCTTCCAAACATAGGTAGCCCTAAGACTTTTTTAAGAAGCTGATTTTTTTAATTGAAAATTTTAGGTATAGAAATTAATTTGATTTCATAACATTTATATAGTTTCATGATTGCCTATAACCAATCTCTCTCTCTTTTTTTTTTTTTAACAGATCTCTTACCAGACAACACCATTGTCATGAACAACTTCTCCAGAAGACAGGGGCATTCCTTTGTAGTAACAAGGACAGCTAGAAGCAGGCACACATTTGCCACTGTCATCCATATAGGTTCCATTTAAGCAAGTGCAGCCGTCAACTGGGACAAACTTAATGTTGCATGTGACATCAGGCTCACTCAGAGAGCGGCAGGTGGGTTGACAGGAATCCACATTGTAGGTGTACTTCAAGGACTTCGGACACAAGGTGGTGTATTTTGCTTGAGAGTAAGAAGGTGAGTTAACATTTGTTGTTCATTCAAGAAGCAATATAGGTATAAAGTATTTGAGATAAAGTATATATGATAAACGTGGCATTGTATGTACACATGCTTCACCGATATCTCCAGCAGTGTAATTTTTTGTAGTACTAGAGCAAAATTTTCCCTTATAGATGTGCCACACATTTTGCCCAAGTTAAAAGAAAGAACAAAGTTGAATTATATTAAGACACAGTGTGTTTCTTCCTCTATGCTATTTTTATACTGCTCATCAAAGCAAGTTGAGAAACACCTTATTTATTTTATTCCAATTACAAGAGTATTGCACTTCAGGTTTTTTCTTATGGTTCTGAGCAAGCACTCTAACAAAGCCTTTTTTTAATATTGCTCCCTGTTTGCCTTTTATGGCATTCCTTTCCTCCTCAGCTTCTTGAAAGTCAATGCTGTACTTAAACCCCAGTTTAACACAATTTACTGTGGAATCCCCCCGAGAGTTGCTGTGTGGGGCCTTCTGGGTTATCATTTTCAAAAGGCAAAGGGGTGTAAAACTTACTGCAGGCTTTGCTCCGCCATCCAGTGAGAAGGACTCCTTTAGCAGCACAGGCTCTGACATAGCTGGAAAGGGCAGCACACATGCAGTCCTCACTCTTCTCACAGTTACACGTGTCAAACATACAGATCTAGGAACAGAGGATGATATGTGATCATCAGAATGTCATGTCAAAGCCATGGCACTCTGCAGGTTTTTAATAGTGTTCTGTTCATTAGAGGTTAAATCCACATGTATAAATAAATATATGCCTGATTTTCATTGAGCTCTTTCAAAAGAGATTATTTATGTGAAAAAGAATAATTAGAGGTTCACTATTTTGAATTTTTCTTTTTTCATGTGTTGGCAGTTTTCCAACTACTTTAAATTTGTTGCCACTGAGCTATGTATATTTAGAGTAATTGGAGATTATTTGATTGCACCCAGCTTTTGGAGCTTATGCATAAGAGTCTAGGGTCTCTGCAGCAGAGGAACAAATAATACAAGAAGTTATTTTATGTGTTTCTATGCTGGGCAGGGATAATACAATATTGTTAATGCCAGATTATGTTTATTGAAAATAATCTTAGAAATTTCCAATAACAGGAAGGTTTTCTAAAGTACCCAGGGACTCTGTTACAGGGTTTCATCACCAGGAATTCCTGGAACACTTTTGTTCACATCTTGTCTAATTCTCATTGCTGCTTTTTATGCACATTTTTTGCCTTGCATATATGCAAAAGCCTCCTGAGAGCAGTTCAGAGGAGTTAAAGTGCCAGTTAATATTCTGGCTAAAGCTTTCATTATGTCTCTCAGAAGGGACAATTTTTATCCTTTTACAGCAAATCCAAACTCCTAACTTAGTCTTTAAGTTTGCACCTAAAAGTAGGTGCAGGAGGTAATGCACCTGTAAATTTATCCTCCAGGGAATGGAAAGAAAGATAGTTCTTTACAAGCCAAGGGTTCATTCTTATCTACACAATATGAAGTTTGTTTATGAAGCTATCATGAATGCATCTCCTCACAACTGGCAAGTTATTCTCTCAGGTGTTGCTATCAGAAATCTGAGACTTTTTCTCCTGTATTGGATAGAGTTAGAGCCAAATACCTTCTGATAAACTTCTGGATTCACTGTTGAGTGACATTCTGCAAAAGGTCCTGTGGTATCGGAGAGCAGTCCACACCAGTGCTGAGCATACTGGTCTGTGAATTGAAAACATGGTAAGAATTTCTATTGCATTTCATTTGCAAAACTCTTGTCTCAGTGTAACTAGACCTCCTCTAGGGAAATTGCAGAAGCTTAACAATATAATTAAGCTGTGCATTTGCTGAGGCACATGGTCTTTCACTTCCTCTAGGCAGAAATATGAACTCTTCATAAACTGAATGTTCTCTAATTCATGATAATTGCCATGGAATAAACTAAAGATACCCCTAGGTGAATTTTAAAAAGGAAGGTTCACACTGTAAATTAAAACTATGCTAATGCATCTCAAAAAATAGAAGAGTAGCTAGTGAATACTCAAGAATTATATATTTTGTTGGCTGAAATGGAGCTTGAATGCTTTCAATCTCTGAACTGTAAGTCTGGTTCTTCGTTTAACAGTGAAAGGGCCACAACCTGCAGAGGGGCTAGGCACAGCATTTTTTCCTATGTGACAATTCAGTCCTTTCCAGGGATGAACCCCTAATATGCTGTATGGTTCCAGTTTCCCTTAAGCTGACTTGCTGTCTTGATCCAAAGGAAAATATCTTAAGATCCAAAATATTTTGCTAGTTATTATTTATTAATTGAAGGCTTCTAGTGCCAGCTGAGGAAAATTGTGTATATTAATAGCAATATTAATTATTATAACAACTATAATAGCAAATTAACTATAATAGCAAATAGTTCTGCTATTTTGGCTAAATGCTTGGAGGTTGATCAGCTTATTCCTTCTTTGCATCTTAAAGGAGAATAGAAGAGGTTGCTGAGCTCACCATTTTGTATGCTGACAGTACACGGGTCTTCAAAAGTATTTTTGGCATCAGGACAATCAGCCCGAGTTTTCCAAGTATTGCCAAAGGCAGCTGAAGTGCCCTCTATCACACCACTGGTGGTTTTGAAATCATCTGTCTGTATGTCATTGAAGTTTCCACAGAGACCTGGAATGAAGCAGATGGTCTGTGCAAGTCTCCTACAGGATGACAGGTACTGATGAGGGCAGTTGTTAGGACAAGGTCACTCACCACAGGTCTGCCCTTTATGTGATGGGTCTAGGTCTATAAAAACTTGCATTGAAGGCACAAGTTGAACCTGTAGCTGAAGACCAAAAGTTGTTTCCAGTATTATGAAGAAAGATGAAGGCCTGAAGATGGTGACGTTTGCTAGGGATATAAGAACAAAATCATTATAATTTCATTTGAGATAAACATTTGAATTAATGATTCATTATAGGAACAATATCATAGAGGAGTAGTAGAGGAATTCTACAGCTGTGTTTTATATGATCCTAACTTCTGAAGAACTGGCAGGAAAATGATCCTTATAGGATTTCAAATCCAGCACCAAAACAGTCTACCCTAAATACCTAAAAAATCCATGTATACAAAACCTCCACTTTCTGTCAGGTGTGTTAAAATGAGGGAAGAACTTACACTTCTCTTATTTAAAAGATTGCCTTTGTTTGGAAATGCTATAGCACTACTTAACTGAAGATTCCAGCCTGGACCTATTGTGTCCTTTCATGGTTTGCTTTGTGTTCAGATGCAGTAGTGTTTGAGAAGAACTGGCATGTGAGAAACTTCAGTGATGAATGTTCTTTGAGAACAAGGACAAGGGGAAATGCAGGGAATTAAATGACTTGAGAAATTAGAGTCCAGCTGCATGTCAGAATTTTTCTTTCCTCTCTTATGACAATGTTTGGGTCTGAAAGTGTACCGTAACACTATTTGCTTGAACTAATTAGATATTGCTAAATTTACACCATGATTTTGCTAGAATTATTGGTGTTGAATAGGCAAATCCTATTACATAAACATGGGAGACAGTCCTCTGGGTTTGCTGCAGTGTAACCAGAGGTAGAATTTGGCTTTAGTTCAACTCATGTAATACCATTTTAAAGTAAAAATGAGAAGTAGAAGTTTTTCAAAGGAACTTACCTGCTGAGAATGGTAGCTGTGTGTAGATCATATTCACAAATACACTCCCAGAAGGCTGGATCACAATGTTCTGTCCACAAGAAAAGGCAATTATTATGAAGCAGATAAGTTAAATACCTTTCAAATGCTTCCTGTCCAATACTATTCAAGATAAAGGGGGAAAAAATGGAGGGAGACTATGATGATGTTCTGATTCCTGTATTATTTCTTTAATCTTTATAACTGTGTTCCACTCCCTGTCTAAGAAAGCAAAAACCAGAAGTTATCTAAATAACAGAAAGCTACTAAAATATTCTCTTCTAATGTGCTCATTTTATTCCTAATTTTTATTTTAACAATGTTCAAGTGAGATAAAAGAGACAGTGCAAATTTCTGTGCTGTTATGTGTCATTTGCCTTGTCTGATAATCTCAGAGAGCATCCCTGCAGAATGTCAGGTGTGCACATTTTCTGCTCACCGTTTGTCCCCCGTTTAGGCTGACGGCTACACCCTTGAGGCATGTCTCAGTGTCAGTCAGGCCACACTTGTGGATATCTCCCAACACCGTGAATTCATTGCTGTCACAGAGCTTGAAGAAGAAAACAAGAGATTATTGAAAGGATTTGCTATATTGAAATATTGTTATTTCAAAAAAGTTCACACCAAATGGAAGTCTCAGTAAAGTGAATCTTTTAATATATTGTTTATTTCATTTCCTCTTGCTCATATGGTCTAACCTATAAGTCCAGAGTCACCATGTAAGCTGGCATTCATGCAGTCTGCACACTGGAAGCTATACATTGCTTCTGGCATTGAGGGCTGAGTTAGACATATTAATCTGAACATTAAAACTTCCTCATGAATTAGTAAGACCAATTCCTAATGTGTAGGTAATACCTCTTTAATATGCTAAAGCAGAAGGAGGTGTGCCCTTCTTGTCCACTGGTTATGAAGTTTACCAGTGAGAGGAAAGATTGTTTCTAATGTCTTCAGCCCTGACTAGATTATTCAAGACTCTGGTGATTTGGACATTCTTTTAACAAGTAGGAAATATGGATTTAAATATCCTCTCATAGGAGAAAATGAAACTAAAATTATTATTCAAGAAGTTACTGTATAAAGGTTCAGATTTTGACCCAGTTCTGATTTTCATAGGACTGTGTTCTGTGAGCCATCTTCAAAGTGTGCCTAATGGCCAAAACAACAGGGAATGACTCAGATAAAGCTGTAATTCTGAATGTGTCTTACTACTTTTTGGCATATTGAAGACTAAATTGAGGACAGCTGAGATGCAGAATTATAGCCACCTAGAAATTCAGTATTAAATTCTGGGGCTTTTTAAACTACTGTGTACAAATTTAGGGATTTTCCTCTGCCTCCAGAGACCCTGAGAATCTAATTTTACATGTTGGTGCCAAAAGGTGGAGTTCAAGGTGTGAGTTTGACCTATGCTCCCATTATGCATCAAGGCAGTGCTTGTGAACATTATCCAAAGGTTTCATTGATTTAGGCTAATCTATTTTTAAGTCATTGCATTCTAGCTCATTTCTAAGATTACATGATTCTTTTTCTCGGCAACATTCAGATTGATCATGTCAAGAACAGATTTTATATAACATGAAGTCCTTATGAAAGCAGTTGACCTTAGTCATCCAGTAAAAATAAACAATGAATACACTTAGGGTTATGAAATCTAACATGAAAACTCAGTGCAAATCCTAAACAATGATCAAAGAACACAAAAATGCTACAATATTATTTAGTATAACCCTAACAGAAAAGCCCCTGAAATCCATTTAGGGATGTTATCCCTCTAACCATTAACCCTCAATCCATGTTAGCCCTCAGATTCAGAAAATTGATGTGATTGCCAGTAATTTTCATCAAACAACATTATATATAATAAAAATAGTTTTCTTTAGTAAGGATTGTGACTAATTTTTACCTTGGTTAGGACATAGCTACAGTCTCCAAAGAAGGAATAGTATTTCTCATCAAAGGTTGAAATGTGGGAACCTCCTTCAATACTGCAAGTCCCAGGGCACGACTGAGTGACACAAGACCATTCACCTCCAACACAGGTACTGAAATGAAGGAGGCATTCAGTAACATTGGGTAATGTAAGTGTAAATGAAATAAAAAGACAATAAGGGCAGATGAGGCCTTAATTTTCCTCTTGAAACACTGATCATACTGCCAAAGAAACCAATATTGCTTTGAAATATCAGACAAATATGGGGCAGGCACATTTATATTAAGGTGAAAATTTTCTATATCTATTGTTGTTCATTTCCAGTCTTTGGACAGAGTTCAGTCCTGCTGAACTTGTAATCTATGTCAAATATGTTAGGTATTTCTTGGAACATAAATAAATAGAGGTACAGTGGCATACACTTATGCAGTAGTACTTTAGTAATTATAGGGCTATTAAAAATATATATATTTGTCAAACACCTCTCAAATGTGATCTCCCACTCTAAATGCAACATGCCCCCAAATGCCATGTCCTCCACAGTATTTATATGAGCATCTTAGCATTACACTGTAGTGCTGCAAAGGCATAACACTAATTCACATTTTTAAACACCTATGGTATTTAACTTATTATCTTCCTTCACTGGTATTTCTTGAAATTGAAGCAACTGTTCAAAACCTCAAATTTTTGTTCCAAGTGTGAACAGAAAACAGACATGAAAGTAACCTCTAAAGCAGTGTAATTATGGAACTTCAATTGGTAAGTAGTTGCTCATTTGTTTTTTAAGGGGGAATCAGTAAATATTCAGCTAGTGCACAAAAAAAACCCCAACCCAAAACCCCAAAAACCCAAAAAGTGACAAAAATACGTTACCATGATCTGCATTTAGATGAGAAGGAGGCACCAGGAGCATAAGTTTCACCTTCATAGGTACAGTGGCATTGTCCACGGGGAATGCAGCCAGCACCATTAACATCATCAAATACCATTCCTAGGAAAAGAAAGGGTCTATTACTTATTCTGTGCACTGCAGAACCTGCCTTTGAACACATATCTAGCAGATGTCTGAGACTATGCCCTGTTTCTTCTGTACTTTAAAAATAATAGGATGCAAGCCATGTAGACATTGAATGGCTATATTCCACTGAAATCTATCTAAAAGTCTTAGTATGATCAAAAGGCACATATAGGAAAATACCTTTCTGTCATGGACTTCATTAGAATGGAATTAGGATTAAAATTATTAGGTAATGAGCTGGAATAGATGAACCATTTGTAAGACTACCCAGAAACATATCTATACAGTAAATATTTCTATGCCCAGAGACAGAGAATTGCCTTAGAGAAGTCAATGCTACTACACAAACAAGTGATGGCGAATTCTGTGAGACATCATGGAGATGGGCAGAACAGCTGCAAGGGGTGAAGCTCCTGTGACACACAGTCACAACAGCAACAAAAATTTAGACCCAGAAGTATGCACAAGGAGAACACATCTTGTACTGATACACAATTTTTGTGTGTAATTCTCTGAAGCACTAGAGCTAACACACTGCCTAGTGCTCTGTCAGCTCCTTTTTGTTTAGGCACAACACCTGATAAGAAGGATTTGGTCATTTGTGGAACCAGATGCAGCTTTTCTAAGGGTAGGGGTTATGGTTGCATGCAAAATCTGCTTAAATGCTTCATACTTTCTCTGAACTGAAGTTGAATGTTGAGAATAGAAAACTCTGTTGTTGTTAGGAACAAATTGTCTTATTGTCAGTTCAGTTATTTTATATATAGATACAGATATATATAAAGCACATTTGTTGTTTAAAAGGGCATATTTAGTAATTTGAATAGAAATAGTGCATCCAGGGGGGAAATGTAGCTATTACTTCAATGATAGTAACACTGCTGATGTGATGGGGATGATCCAGAGTATGACAGTTGTTAAATGTGTACAGGTAAGTATTCTAGGGCTATAGTTTGGCTATCAGAAAAAGGCAGGAAATGAGCTTGCCTGGAGGACAGACGCAGCCGTCTGTACAGTGATCTTCACAAAGTGCAGATCGTTCCGGGTTGCTGCACGTGTCAGAGCAGGGAGAGCCGCACTCATGGTACTGCATGTTGAACGGACATGATTTGGCTAAAAGTAGAAAGAGTATTATAAAGCTGACTTTTCATTTAAAAGTTTGAGAAAACAGTATTTGCAATTTAGGTTGTTTTGTGCCAAGGTATGACAGGGTATCCTGATCCAAGCAGAAGCTGAAGGTTTTCTGATTTATAATGAAAATCTCCTAGGCAAAATCCCCATAACTTCTATATTCCTAAAGTCTTGCATATGACCAGGCTAAAACTGATTTCACGATAATTGCGTGCACTTTTAAATGACTGTCTTCTTCAGGAAAAAAACCTCACATATTTGAAATTTGCTAGATGTGTGTAGTAAGCACACACTTAAGGGAGGTCCCTTCCTGAGATACTCACGGCACAGGTCTGAGGTTCTCCAGTTCAGGGGCTGGCCACCTGCATGAGCACACTGCCGAGAGTACTCAGCAAAGGTGTTGCACATGCAGAAGTCAGCCATAGAGCTGTCACAGTGGCACAAGTCTTGTATGCAAGTTTCAATGTAGTCCTGGACATTCACAAGCATGTTACAACTTGTAAATGCTTTGCTGGTTAATACTGTCTCACAGATAGAAGCCTAGGAAGGAAAAGAGAAGGTAAACAAAGTGTTAAGGAGCAGAACAAATCAGAGATTGACCTGGCCCAGAAACCCATCCAACAGTAACCATAAGCTGATATTTAAAGAAAAATGTAACAATAGGGCAAAACCACATGGAACCCCTTTGAATAACCCTAGTAGCTTCCATATCCTTAGTTACCATCACCTCAGGTCACTTCCCAAGCATTATACTATTTCTTTATATTAAGATATCCTCAGTACTTTTCTCTTTCAGGAAAATATGCAGTCTTCTTGTAGAAGGGGAATGCAAATTTTTGGCATTCACTTTAGCAAAGAATGCAACATGAAATTTAGGATATTTTTCTTTTGAGACATAGAGTTGAGTCATATTCATGCTCTATTTGTTCCCCTTCTAAAAATTTTCTCCAAAGAGAGAATGTATTCACAATGGGAAAACAAATTTTGAGAGAGGGGTTCTTACAAATTCTCTTGAGCAGTTCATCAGAGGAGTAGGTGGAATAGGATCATCGCACTGCTCTGTGGGTCCATCCATCTTCTGCCTATTACCAAACTGTATGGCAGTCAGTTTTGTCTCTGTAAAAAACAGTTCAAATATTAGAATAACGCTTACTGAATTTTGCATGGTGTTTTCTTTTGTGACACCACCTGCTAGGATGTGAACAGTGATTACCAAATAATATCAGTGTAATATGAAAGGGAAAAGATGAGCAGGATATATAAAGAACTGGATCCTGACTATTGAAAACAAGTAGAAATTTTTATGCGGCAAGTCTTAAAATATCTAGCAGTGATGGAAGCAGTCTAATACATCTCAAAGTCTTGGCTTTGCGCAACTGCCATGACAGGAATACATGAAGAAGTACCCCCAGTTTCCAGTTAATACAACCCACAACCTATATTAAAGTATATTGTAAGAAGAAAAAGAACCAGTATTTAATAATGCGCTTATTACTTACTCCCTGAAATAAATTCATTGCTGCCTGGAATTCCATTGAAGTCTCCACAAAGTCCACAAGTTTGATTGGCATATTTCTTATCTAGTTCCACCTAAAAAAAAAAAAGGAAGGAGGTTTATAGAAATGGCAGTCTTGTTGGTTAGGAGCACAGCCTATTATACCAGTATTGCTCATGTTCTGAAAATTTGAGTTATGTTTGTTGTGGAGACTGTGCTGTGTGATAAGGTAGGCACCATTGGAATAGTCAGCAATGACCAAGAAAAGCTCACTCTTATCCTAGCTCTGGATTGTATATATCAATACTTTGCCAAGTCTGGAGTCTGAGGAATACTTCACTGTGAGGTAGGAACATTATAATTCAGCATCTATTGATTCTGAGCTGAGCTTGGTAGGAAAAAAAAAAGGGAAATCAAGAGAAGATTGGAAGACAGAACAGTACAATAAAAATGGACACAGATCCAAAAGTAACTAATGCCTGCCTGGCTGTAATACTGCAAAGGTGTAAACAGACTATTTTCAAAATACAGACTTTCTGCTGTGCTTTGGATGTTTTCTTACCAGGAGGGCATCATGTCCATTCCAAAGGAAGGTCAGTCCCAACTTGGCAGAAACTTTCAAATAGTTGTTACTTCTCTCTATCAAGACTCCCATATGGCTGTAGGGCATCTGGACCCTGGGGAAAGATCATCATAAGTCAGCAGGAGTAGGGACAGAATATCCATTGAATGTCCACAATGATATCCTTTCTCATTCTCTTTGAGAATTTTCAACATGTATCTGTGAGGAAATTACAGCTATAACTACTACAGACAACAGAGGTTTGTAATATTTTGTCCATTTCCTATACAATTGCCTCTCATCATGCAAATGGATCAGCCTTGCTTTTCCTGTTGTTCCTTTTGGCTTTCTCCGTTAAGGGCGTTTTGCTAGGTAAAATGTTAGCACATATCTGTGGCTGTATTGTTCAATAAGTGTTGGGAGACTCTGTTTTGCAGACAGTGTGCTTCAGGATTTTTGCTATTTACTCCTTGAAGCATTTGATAATAAAGGGATAGACTCCAAGCTTTCTGTGACATGAGTGCCATTCAGGAAGCTGTACCCAAGATAACCTTTAAACTAGTTCACTGTACACAGCTGCCATAACAGACAACTCACTGTGGGATAGCTGGCCAAATATTTACCTGGCCTTTTGGGTAGTTTTCACACCATATGCCAAAGTCAGTGCTACAATTGCTGCATAGATAGCAAGTTTCCAGAACAGATAATTTTGAATTAATTCAGGTACAAGCTGAAGAGCAGTCACAGCTTTACTGCACACTGTTCAGTGCGAGGACAAAAGCTGTCAAAGATTCCTCTCAGGGATTCTGCTGTGCCAAAATTAATGGAAAGTACTGACTTCAAGGGTGTCAAGAATGCAGCTTATAGACTTCATTGCGTACATACACTATCGTCACTGTGGGACAACATATTGGATATAGCTCATCTGAACTAAACAGTCACAGGGGTAATCTGCAGAAGTGACACTTAGCTTGCTGTCAAGCCTTCCTTGTTTTTGTTACTACTTCAGGAAGGACCTGAGCCCTCCCACTGCTTGGGAGCAATGTGAGATCAGAGGAGGGAAAGGGATAGTTGTTCAAAGAGCCCAGTGGGAACAAGGTAGGAACGTACAGTTTGTCATCAATCCGGACAGAGCTGGGGGTCAGTTCGATCACTACTCCTTCCAGCTTCATGATGACATGAGTGATCACAGTAGCATTTTCCACCATTGCACGCCTAATCTGGATGTTGAAGTCCTCATAGGAAGACTTGCAGTTGGATGCAAAGATGTAATTGCAGACCCCAGGGAAGTAGAAGATGTCCCCGTCGAAGGTCTTGAAGTGGAAGTTACCCCATGTGCTGCACACACGGCCATTGTGAGAGGGGTTGCCAGCTGTGGATTCAAAATAAGTTGTAAGAATTTTCTCCCTTTAATACGCTTTATGCCACCTTCTTCTTTCACCAGCCTTTGTCCAAAACACTTATCTTTTTTTTCTGTTTTGCCATAACTTATTTATTTACTTAAGTTGCTTTTTGTGCTTAATCAGTTTTGCATAGGGATATAGGGCCTAGGATCAAAAGAGACCTCCTGGGTCACTAGATCCAGTGCTCTACTTCTGATGACTTCTCTATCCTATAAATCCTTTCCTAAATGCATGGAGGCCTAAAGTTTTACCATAAAACCATTTTAAAGCTAGTTTAAGACTAGCTGACACTCCTACTTGGGAAGGTCACTCTTACTCCCAAAGTCTGAATGGCTGGAAGACTTTGTCAACATCTTCCAAAACATATTCCCATCCCGTGTATGCCTGGTTGTTCTTGTGCCAAAATTACACTTCACCTTGAAGGAGTCCTACCTCCCTGCTTCTCCCTCTGCCCATTATAGAAATCTCTTCTTTCTTTTCAGTCTTCCTTTCCCTGCAAGCGTACTCTTAAATATCCCTGATTACCTTCCACATTTACACTCAGCCTGCTTGAATTGTACCCTATTCCCTAGATAAGGCATCTTGACAGTTTAAGGCACACTAGTATTTTCCTCTCTTTACCAAAGATATATATAATACTAGGAAAAAACATGTACAATATGTATGCATGTGTATATATATATATTTTTTTTTTTTACTGCTGCATTATAAAACAATGAGTCAAAGCAGTGGATTCACAGTTAGATTATGCACATTACATGATGAATTAATTTTCTGCTAATTTTTTATGATGCTAAAAGACCTTACGCAATTTATTGATTTTTTTCAGTCACTCCATGCTGTCATTAACAGGAGCACAGATATCTGAGCCGTGACATTTGCTTAACTTACCCTTTACTTTCAGTGCATTTTGGAAAGGTGGAATGATTGCCACTCCTTGGGATTTCAAAGCTGGTAGAAAATAGAAAGGAGAAAAAAAAGATCTTTAATCTTTTTTGAAATCCTAAAACATGGGTAGACATCACCTAATCTTTTTAGTGATTAATATTTCCTACAACTACTTAAAATCTAGGGGAAAGTTTCCACAAGGTTTTATTGGTGGGTTTTACACAATGATTTGTGTTCTATTTTTATATAAATTTCACTAACAGCTAAATTGCACAGACTGTGGTACTTTCTTCCATCATTTGTTCAAGACTCCCATCTGATGCTGACCCTGATACTCTGAACTCAAAACCAGCAATATGATCCTCAGAGCACTGCATTGTAACAGTGACTACAACAGCTATTTTTAAATAATCTGTGGCACACATTTTGCAGGGCAGGCTTAATGATCAATTATTTCAGCCAGTCATCACTAATACACCAGTCAGCTTTGGATCCTTCCACACTTATTTTGTGTTGTCTAGTTATGTGTCATGCATGTTCTTGTAGTACTTAATTGTTCTAATGTTTAATTAAGCTAGTTACAGTTTTCTTATTCTATTGTGAGTGATGCAGTCGTCTTGACACAGTGTGAAAAAATGTGCCTTTTATTACCTACTATCAAGTGCCTTGGTGATATGTATGTAAATACACACCTCTTCTGAAAATACACTTTTAGATATAAGTTATGTACCTTTCACGAAGTTAAAGATTAGATAACTGTATCACATCAGTAGAGCAGATCCACTGGGCCAGACCTCAGAGGAAGTTCTCAAGCTTAGAGCAGTCAGAGAAGAAAACTGGATATATTGTACAGAGGACTTATCTTTTAACATGTGTGGTATATTTTAGCTAGTAATCAAAACATTCTAGTAATCTTACTATTTATCACCTTTATTTGGAAAAAAAGAAAAAACCACTTAGAAAGAGATCAGCATAAAAATATCTGCATTTTTGTCACTGCAGGAGAGATGGAGAAACATACTCTGACTTTGCTGGTTGTTCACCACCCTGGGCTTGAACTGCATCAAGCAGAGTAGTAAAGGAAATGTAAATGTCTAATTTTGAGTTCCCTCATAATGTCTCAATTATATCTGTTTAAACGTGCAACACTCAGCATATTAAAAAAATCAAAGATGTTTATGTACAGGAGGTCAGAAATTCATCCCATGCAACAAGCAACCATGATGACCATCACCACTCCTTCAGCCTTTTTTTTTTTTTTTTTTTTTTAAATTTTTTTGGTAGTAAACTACTGTAGGGAAGCCATGAAAAACATGCCTGTGGTGATTTGAGCAGGTCCTTATTCTATCATAGTATACCCCTGGATTCCATTGTAAGCTTTTCAGATAAAGGACTTAAATTTCTTAGGTTTTATGATCACTCTGTGCCTTAAGCATCAGTAACACCTTTTTTTTCTAGCTAGATGGCTTTAAAATAAGTCCTCTTTGTACAGGAAAAATTCACTTTAGGGTTAGAGTATTGATCTTTGTCAAAGTCAAACTTACTGTGTATTTTACAGTTTAAACACCCTTTCTAATAAGCAGTTTAAACACCCTTTCTAATAAGCCACAGAAGGAAAATTAATGCAAAAGCCACACCACACAGAAGGAAATAGGTCTTTCCCATAGATAAAGCTGTGCCTGTTGATTTTGTCCCAAAGCAAAGAAAACATTTTTCACTCCATTCCACTGCAGCATCAGAATAGGAATACATCTATTATCCACAGGGGCCAGAGGGGCCTTCAATGCACTGTTTAGTGAGAGTTAATCAGAGGGCAGGTTGAGGTGAAGACTATTCTGGCCAGAGAAAACTGCAAGGGCACGTTCACCCCCTGCTGCAGCTCACAAGGGCTGTCTGTGGATAGGACCACTGGAGGGGCTAAGGCTGAATGCAGAGCTGTGGGGAGCCTGGAAGGCCCCTCCTGGGGAAAGAGCTGAGGGTCTGCAGCTGAGGTTAGAGGACATGGGTCCACCATTCAGTGCTTCTAGGCTCCTTCAGCTCAGAGAGCTTCTTGCTTCTCTCTCCACACACTGTGTGGCTCTGCTCTGCCTGATGCCACATGCACAGCAGATCCCTCCTGCCACTGCATGTTGTGCTAATGCTACAGCTAGTCCTGTCATGAGCTCTTCTTTGACATTTCCACCTCTTAACATAAGTTACTATGGAACTACCTAGGAGTAGGAAAAATAGGAAATCATACAATAGGATCTGTGCTTGAGATCAAAATGCATTTAAAAGTAACGCTGTTGTTACTTTAAACTTAAAGGGAAATTATCAAATGAAAAAAGAAAAATTTTTAAAAAAATTCCATCCATGACTATTAAGTGCCTTCAGAATATTTATAGCAGTTCCATTTGTTTTCAGCCCATTACAAACCAACCCTGTGTGCTAAGCTTTTATGCAACCTATAAGCAAGAGTAAATGGATTTTTAAAATCTATTGCCTGATGATTTTCAAGCAAAATACTCCAAAAGCCTCCCTTTCTTCAATACTCTATCATCAGTTGATAAACAGAGTCATTAATAATTCATGCAGACATACTCCTCAACTGATTTGTTCCTTTCTAGAGGTACCTTTGCACCTTTTGGTTTGTGCATTTAGAAATACCATACCACCTTAAAGTGGATATTAAAAGCTAAATGCAAATCTTGAGGCATTGTTGTAGAAATCTAAGTTTTGAGGGAGTTCCACTCAATGCAGTGGAACTGTTCCAAATTTCAATTAGAGAATAAAATGACAAAGGTTTCAAAAGAGTTAATTTTCCCTTCATAGGAAGGAAAGCATTTTAAGCAGTAAATAAAATCTTGCATGAAGGCAACAGGTTCATTAACTTCACAAAGCCAAGAAAAAAAGGGAAAGCTTCAAACTCCAAGGCAAGTTATAAATTCTTTAAAACAGTAAAAATTCCAAGCAAGTGAATCTTCCTACCTTTGATCTGTATGAAGAGCAGGGCTAGTATTGATATCCATAGTGGTATTCGTGTCCCACCACCTTTACCCATCTTCTGGAAGTCCGGTAGGAACTACCGAACTACCTGCCTCTGAGGAAATACCTGTCTGTTCCCAAGTCTTATATAGTGAGAGAGTAGAATCTGGCTCAGTTCCCAGACTGTTTCACAAGGCTCTTAAAAGGTGGGGCTTCAGTAATTTTCGTTTTCCTTTGCAGGTGCAGAGGTAAACAGAGGATGCTCTGACTTTCCCTCAGCTATTTACACTCTAGGAGGAGTCTTCTTTCCACAGGTCTTTTTGGTGAAATGTCAAGAAGTGAGCAAGCAGAATTTTTGCTTAGGCTTAGTCTTCCCAAATTTTTGTTTACTGTGGGATAAACACAATTTAAGAGACTTCTGGGTGACTTCTGAGCAGGAAGTTTGAGTGAATTACTTCACTTTTTACAAAATTTTTCTCCTTAGGGCAAGTGATGATAATTAGCTTCTCAAAAAAAAAAAAAACCAAAAACAAAAAACCAAATGAGTTCCACCTGATGCAATTTTTTAAAATTTGCACCTGCCTGTGTAGCTACTTTGCTTGTGAAAATGAAGAAATCAAATGCCATTTAAAGTCAGCAGTTTTCCCACTGGCCAGGCACAACACAGGTGTACACAATGATAATCCCTCTGTGTTGGCAATTCAGTAATATGGCCCTTTCCTTTAGGGACTCCTCTTCACACATGGGCAATTTTAGGGTTATTTCAGCTAATTCCCTTCTGAGTAAATATGATTTCATCAATAAAAGTTATTTGGATTCTAGCTATGATTAAAAGAATCCATGTGATTTCTAACCCTAGTGACATTAAAGGACAGATATGCAAGAAGGTTTTTTTGAATATTCCTTATTTTAGGAGCAATGAGAGAGTGAAGAATGTTTTATGAGTATGTTAAAATAGTTATTTACAGCTATACTACTTTGGGAAATTAATCTTTTATAGTGTTTTACCCTGGGGCATAGAGAAACACAGTCTTTCACTAAGAGAGCAGATCCCATAATCCCACATGGGTTCAAACAGCTCCTGCAAGGAAGAAGGTACTGGGATTGTCTCCATATTCTTTGGAGTCATAACTATATTTAAAAGGGAATGAAGTTTAGCCATTAGGGAGGGACATTAGAGGAGCATTGAAAAGGTAGTGAAATACTCATTTAGGTTGCCTAGGGATACGGTCCAATTTCCATCACTAGGTTAGTAAAACGCTTACATGAGAATGGTCTAAGTGCTGTTGGTAGTGCTCTGGGGCAAGGGAATAAACTGAATGTTCATTTTGAAATTCTCTCAAATATGATTTTCTATTATGTTTTATGAAAAATTATCATGGAATCATAGAACCCTAGAATTGTTTGTGTTGGAAGGGATATTAAAGATCATCCAGTTCCAACCCCCTGCCATGGACGGGGACACCTTCCACTAGACCAGGTTGCTCAGAGCTCCATCAAACCTGGTCTTGGACACTTCCAGGGAATGGAGCATCCACAACTTCTCTGGGCAACCTGTTCCAGTGTTTCACTCACCTCACAGAAAGGAATTTCTTCCTAATATCTAATAAAAATCTACCCTCTGTTAAATTTGAGGAAGTAACTTCAATGCTAAGAGGGAAATAAAAGGTGCAATTTTTACCTAAGCCACAAACAAAAGCAAGAAAGTATGTTGGTTGTCCTGAATATTTTAAGAGTACAACTATTTAAATAAAGGTGACATAACAAAATTGAATTGGAAGTTTTGAGGAAAAGAATCATTCCGTTTCAGTCATGAGTTATACCTTTGGCAACTTCATTGATGTGTAAGTCTGTAGGATTTACCTTAGCCTTATTTAACAAGGAAAAGAAGATGTCTACAAGATATTTGTATATACAGAAATACGTGCAGTGAAAATTTAAGGAAGTATCATTTTCTCTAATGGTTACTACCAAAGTTCCAGGATGAAGATCTAGGAAAAAAAAAAAAAAAAGGATTAAAGTGATACGTAATTAAAGCAATGATAAAATAGTATAGTAAACTCAGGTGGGTGACACACATAAGCTTATTAAGCGATTATGTTGGTGAGAAGAAAAATATACTTTATGAATCATTGTATAACTTGCCACTAAAAATCAATTGATATCAACAGTTGCTATGCTGTGGTTTCATATACATTTCCTGCATGTTCAGGGAAGCACTGTGGTCTCTGAGACATCCCAGTCTGGTCATCACAAATTAGGCTGAAACTGGTTTACAGTTCAGTTTAACCCCTTTGACTGAGCTTTAAGGCACCATCAGAAGTGACTCCCTATATCTGTATTTTTGACTGAAATTTTCAAACCTCATATATGTCATGAATCAACCATCCTGACACTACTATGTGGGTAATTCACTGACTATGACATATGACTCTTGCCATATTAAATTTCTTATCTTGTGCTATTTCTTCTCAGAAATTAGTATAAAATATAAAATGTATGAGACTTAGAAACATAATCTCAAATATTTATGATAAATTGATTTACTAGCATTATTAATTATTCAAAGAAATAATTCCTCTTCAAATTGTGTTTCACCTCCATTCACTCAATAGACATACACAGGTGACATGGGAGAGTATATTTTAAAAATTAAAAATTAAATTTATTTTAAATTTAAATTTAAGATATTTTAAAATTGAAAATTAGTTGGGAGTAACATGTCTGATTTTTGTACCTCCTTATGATCAAATCCATACAATAGACTGCATAAATGGAACTATTAATACATTAGAAGAATTTATTGATGTACCTATTTTTAGGTTTTTTAACAGAGGAGATAGAAGATTTTGCCATTGCTTTTGATCTGAAAACCCTGACATTTCTTTCTATAGTTTCCTTTTCTTTTTCACTGGATCATATTCCTACTCTCGGCATCTGCAATATTAAATTGAATGAAATATTTCAGTGAAAGAGTTATTAGCACTTTCAGATCCATTCTTTTTAACCCTACATGATCAAATTGTACACAGTGGTGAAGTTATTTACACACCTTACTCATGATTTCTGAATCTCCTTCTTCATAAAATAAAATAAGACCATCATATCTTATCTTCAAGATATCCACTGTAGCATGCAAATTAAATATGATAGCAAACTTGGTTAACTTTTGGGTGCAATAATGACTGAAACTGATATCTCCATTTGTAGTTAAAAAAGAAAGAATGATGAGCTGATAGAGACATGCAAAACGTTGTCTAGTCCACCTGGTGCCGTACTGGAGTAGGGAGTATTCATTTCAAGGGAAGGAGGAAAACAAGTGTAATTGACAGGAATGACAGCACTTCCTCTGTGTGAGTGCTAAAATGCAAATTAACAGTGAGCTGCCTGCTGGACTTTTCTCTGGCTGGTCATTTGGCCACTTCTGAAGCCATGTTTAATCTCCAGAGTGATGCTGGGACACTTGGCATTGAATTCAGCTGAAGTACCATTCTGATTGTCCCTGAATTTTGACCTGTGCAAATTCAAATGCATGGTTTGTATCTGAAAGCTTCTATGAAAAAGTAAGGTAACTGAACATTTTCAGCTTAAAAGTTGTTCATTAACATTGTAGGTGTCCTCTTACTTATGTGAAGATGAAACACATTTCAAACAGCTGCAATAAATATTTCATAGCATGATACAATATAGTCTATCTAAAGTAAAGCTATAGTTAAGAATAGGGATACAACTCCTTTTATGTTCTTTACTAGATCTTAGTCAAACACAGAGCCATTGATCCATTCCTTTACTTCCAAATGCTTAGATAAAACCCATTAATTGAAAATCAAGTCACATTATAACAAATTTTAAGCCATTTCATTAACATGAGTAGTTCTCCTGTCTTTTAGTGTATGCATTATAGAGGAGCAATACATAATGCTTTAACCTTGATTACAGTCTCTATGTTTTACTGCAAAACAAGTCATACATAACTTGATTAGGATCTGTTTCTGGTCTGTTCATTTCAAAGTTTGAAGTGTCATTTAGAAGAACCCAAGCAAAGCATAGCATTTTAAATCAGGAACTGGAGACTGACTAGCTGTAACACAAGAGGCTGATTAACACCAATATGACTAGGAAGTAAAGGATATTGAGTATAATATATCTCATTTAACAGTTAACCTCTGGGAAGCAAATCTGTCAGAGAGCAACTAAGAGTCCTGTATTAAGACATTCCCGCTGTGGAAAGTTAGTAAAGATCCTTTGCAGAGTTAGTAAAGGAAAAACAACGTGCACCCAGTACCATGAGAATTACAGACATGGGGGCCAGAACAGGGATTCCATGTTGTCTGAACATGTCCAGGATATCTCTGTGTATAAAGGGGATAAACACTTAAGCTTCTTTACAGTTTGTAAACACAGATACCACAACCGTGCATGCCAATATTTGCAATTGGTGTTATAGAGTAAAAAATTGATGTACACACACATACTGGAAGGCATATTTACATTGTGCAGTGGTGCATGTTGCAGAGATCCCTCTGCTAGCAGCCGCCAAGGTAAATTCATCATAGGAAATAGTGTCACTGCATCGACATGCAGCTGCACCTGAGAGAATTTGCTTTTCTCTGAGGCACTGACACTGCAGCATTGTGTTTGGGATCAACACTCTGCCTGGAGCTATGCAATGCCATAGGGCCATTGCAGCACTGTGTAAAGCCAGCTGAAAGCTGGGGTCTGTTATGCAGTGCCTTAGTGACCCAAATCAAAAATCAGTCTTTAGAAGCAATTGGTGTTTGCAGGATCAGAGAAATAAATGGAACAACTAGTCAAAAAGTGGGTGAAATGGAGGACTATGCTGAGCAGTATTTATAAACCCTCAAAGGAACTGGCTGATGATGCAAGCTCAAAAATATCTGTGTTATTATACTCTGGTGGACACAATTCTGCTGAATGACTCTTTGTTTGTTTGTTTGTAACAATATAAACTGCAGACTGTGTATAAGTGGAGATAGATATGTATATATATTGTTACCACTAGCCAGTTTTGTCAGAAGTTCTATTATTAGTGGACCATTGAGTACATCCCCTTATCTTAAATCAGTAGCAGACTTTCTTATTCCCCCTCCCCAAAAAAAAACCCAAAACCAAAACCCAAACAAAAACACCAAACAAAAACAAACAAACAAATAAAAAACCAACCAACCAAAAAGCATGGAGGATATAATTAAATGCATACAAGCAAGGACAAACATGGAAAAAGAAACAAAACCCTTTGGTCCATGTATTATTCAAGAGTCAGAGCAATTAACTAAATTTATAGAAGTGGTATAAAAGTTAGCAGAGACCTCTTTAGTATTTCAGTTCAAATATTGCAATTCACATTAATAATTTAAGCTTCTGTTATGTCATCCTCCTTGAAGTGAGAACATATTGGATGGGGGTAGCTGTGTATGTGTGTTCAATCTCTATTGTAAAGTAACTTTTTAAAAAGTCCTTTTCAGTTCACAAACCTTGGTTCACAAACCAAAAATGGTACAGCATAAAGACTTAAACTACTGGAAGCTGTTGAACAAAAGGCAGAGAGGTGCAAATTGGCCACAAATTACTTTCATTTGGAAATCTGGCTAAGGTTTATAAGCATCAAAGGACTGCTATCATTTCTTTAAGACCTTATTGCAGCAGCAGGGATAAGAATCATAATCACTTTGGAGACAAACCTGATGATCACTTATGTAGTTATTAATATGAGAGTTTATTGTGTTCATAGTTTTTATCCATTGTTTTAATTTTATTTTACTAAATTTTAAGGAGCGCTTATATTTATTTTTATAAAGTATCATTCAGTTTGCAATGTCAAAACACTAGGAGGTATTGATGTTAAGACCATCAGTGCGGTTCCATGAGATGGTTTTAATTACATGGGTGAAATGCTCTGTTTCTTAGAGGGTTCTTGCTTTTTTTAGACAGAGCTTAGATAATGAATGTCTTTTCTTGTTCAATTATTTTTACCTTTGTGTCCTAACACTTTGTTACTGTGTGTTATTCAATCCTCACTGAATACAGTCAGCATTTTCCTCAGTTACTTTTCTGTGGTGCCCATCACTGGAGTCCCTGAGAAATTCATCAATAGTAGTGTATTGTTAAAATGCATTTTTAAGTACATGGGATGTATTATCTTTGTTTTACATATTGCTAAGTAAGACATAGTAATTTGGGGGGGGCAAATGGTCTAACACCCCTAGGATTAATTTTCAAAATACTGAACTTTTTTTTGGTAGTCGCATGTTTAGTA
This sequence comes from Pycnonotus jocosus, assembly GCA_013400435.1. NCBI lineage: Eukaryota > Metazoa > Chordata > Aves > Passeriformes > Pycnonotidae > Pycnonotus > Pycnonotus jocosus. The sequence goes on from VWYP01023855.1 coordinate 30,764, forward strand.
TGTCATCTTCAGATAGAACTGTGAAGGTTCTTCAGTTCTGCAGCTGAAATGTTGAAGTGTCCAGCACAGAATCTAGAAGAAAAAAATCATCAAGTGTGAAAAATCCAGTTTAAATGAATATGCACAGCATCAAAACTATTCAAAATAAGGGAGAATTTGAATCCGTTTCGGTATGGTGACATCTGTGTGCCATTTTCGCTCTGCAGTGGCCAAATTCTCTAGTGAAAGAGGACTGTGGACAACCATCATGCTGAGAGTGTGCCCTCATTGAACCTTGAATCCGGGTTCAGCTCCCTGCAGCAGGTGCCTGATGTGCACACAGTCCAGTGGAGAGCAGCAGGATCCAATCACAGACTCAGGGTTGTGCAATCCTGTGTACGCACAGAGATGGCACATTGTGACTTCTGATAGCCTGCACTCCCTGCTCACGTCAGTGACCCTTCCTCCGTGAGTCTGGGCAGGGAGAGGAGAACTACTCATGAGAAATCCTCATGGGCTCTCTGTTATAAGTTATCACAGACCATGGGTTTTAGATATATTCTCTAAATATGCATCATGGAGGTGACTAATTGGTCTTGCATGGTTTGCTAAACTGAGCTGTCAGACTTCTTATCATTTTGCAGTGCTGAAGTATGATATAAAACAAGAATGCTGTCAAACTTGAGCAGCTAGACTTGTACTTTATTGAATATTCAACACGTCAGTGGATGAATTGCCTGTTGACCTTTTTATAGACAGTTTTTGGCTTTATTGATCTGAAAACTATGAAAATTCTTATCTGCTTTGGTAGGTTGCTGCAAGTGGGTGAAAACTGGGGTTGCATGTTCATGTTTTGAAAGTAAGAACTCTATGGACTGAACTTTCTTACCATGACCCAAAATGACTTGCAGAATTAGGGATGAAGAGAAGATTATTCTGCTCTTTTCTGTTGCCGTCATCAAGCAAATTTTATCCATGGCAGTTTGACTATCAGTCTTCAGTAGGAGATTGATGTTGTAAGCTAGTAGTGATTGTTGCAAATGGTGTCTAATTTTGAGTGTGCATCTCTAACTCTTCACCTCCTTTGAGTGCTAGTAATATTTCTGATGAAATGAAGGTAGATTCTGAATTATTAGTAATAAATTGAACAGAGAGAATCATATGTAGATTTCAGATCTGAAACCGATTTTTGTGAGTTGCTGATTAGGAAGGTAAGCACACTGTCTATAGTCACGCTAGATGTGACATTCTTGTGTGGTTAGTTCTAATATATGCTTATAGGCTAATGTCTTTATACAAATGTGGAGTAGAAGATCTATGATTCCTTCTATACAACACAATAAAGCACATTTATTGTTTATATTGCTCTTAATAATTTAGGAATGCTGTTAAAGTTTCTGGAAAGAATTTTGGACACTATAGATAGAAAACCTGGCACTAGATCAATTAAAATAAGCAGCAATGAATGCATCAAATGCAGATCTGAACTGAGCAGCTTACAATCTCTATGCAGTGGAGGCTGAAGAGATTTGAAGAAAGCTTGTCCATTGTTGAACTAATTACATGATCATGGAAATGGATGCAAAAAATATTTCTGTAAAAAGCTGAGTCTTTTGGAAATTGAAGGTCAAGAAGGGTTTCTTATTGAAATTTATCTCAGATTAATATTGACACAAAGGGCTGTTTTCCATTATGAGCCTTATCAATGCAATAACATTTTTGATAGAGAAAATATTGTCATGAAATGAGGAGACTTTTTTCCTGTCTTCACAAGAATAAACAAATAAATTACTCTCTGCAATCTAAGAAAGAAATAGAAAATTTGACATATCTTTCATAGCAGGCAGTGGGCTCTTAAGCCTTCTGAAACAGGCATGATCCAAAAGGCTGTTCATCTCCATTTTGTGTTTCTGTCCAACAAGGAGAGAAACAGGAAAAGTAAGTTTGCTTTTATGGTGTGGATCCTGCAGTTTTGGAACTCCTTTGTATGCTCATTTGTTCTCTCTGAATCATTCCTGCAAACAGGTGGGGAGCGCTTTCTTTCCTTGCAGGTTTTGGATTGAATTCAAGGCTCCAGGAAACCCAAGTCTCTTATGCTGCTGAATTTCAAAGCAGTTCAGCATAACTCAGTTGGGCTGCACAGAAGGAAACCTGGAGTCCCATGCTTTGTCAATGGTATTCCAAACATTACATTCCTTGACTCAAAAACTGTAAACTTTCAGGTGATCACTTTTGTCAAATCAGACTCCTCTACATCCCAGACTGTGCTCTTATACACATTTTATCCTGTACTTTTTTCATGTAACTTGGCAATTTACATTTAGGACAAATCATTTAGGCAAACATCCCTTCTTGGCTCAGAGATTCCTGATGACAGAGAATTGCCTGCATCTGTTGAAAAGCGGTTTTTGTTGTTATATACTCAACATTGCTAAATGACAGTCAAGGGGGGAAAGTCTACACTGCATACATCAGTAGCTGAAGCATTTCCCAGCTGAACACTAAGTCGGTTTGCTGAAAGATGTATGTCAAAATTTGGTTAAAATCAGTTTGACAGCCTTGTTTTTCATATTTAGTTTCAGTTCCCAAGAAATCAGTCCAGTTTTACCCCGCACAAGTGAAGGTGGATCAGATCAAGAAAGAATATTGATTGCAGGTGAAAAAAGTGAGAGAAGCCTTTCACTGTGTTAGGAATTGTTTGGGTTGCATGTAGCCACATTGGAGCTGTACATGAGTCACTTCAGCCTTTTCTCTGGGTTCTGTGGAGTACTTCAATTTTGCTGCATATCAAAAGGTTTAAATGTTTTTTTTTCTTTTATGATGTGCATAACTCTTAGCAAGTACTGAGCAGTTTGTGCACATTATGGCTTGAAGCTCCATCAGGCTAGACACTTGTTTGAACCAGCTTGTCATGGGTCACATTAATTCATTACATTTACACTGATTAGGGTGGCTGAGTAAATACAACATGCAATGTTGTAATCAATAATGTGAAGTCACTTTCCCTTCTAGTGGTTCCAAGCTGAATTGATAAGTATTACTAAGAGTTCATAATAAAAATTTTGTACATTTTCTCACATGTAACATTATAATATCTTAGATTCTTAAGCAGTAAAAAGAGGTCCCAGGGTATCTGACCTATAAAATCTTGATACTCAATTAAATTTTTTCTACTGAAAGATTAATTTGCAGATAATCACGAAACTTACTATGCTGTTCTCAAAGCAAAGGCTTTTCACAGCATATGCTCAACTCTTATGGAAGTAATGATTATCTCTGTGTTGTGCAGTCCACTAAATTCAGTGGTCCTGGGAGATGATCCACCTTGACACCTTGATAAGCAATGTACTTTGACAATCTACTTTTACAGAAGCTAGGGGAAAATTCCTTGGGTTTAGAATTTGATTGTTTTAACTTCTAAACTGAGAAAAGCAGACTTGGAGGTTAGTTTTTTGTTTTGGTTTTTTTGTGGGTTTTGTTTGTTTGTTTGTTTGTCTGGGTTGTTTTGTTTTGTTTTGGTTTGGAGTGGGTTTTTTTTTGGGGGGGGGGAGNTATTGTCTTAGGGTCCTAGCTCAGAAGTTTAAAAATCAGAGAAATTGAAGGGATGATGGTTGGTGCTGGTTCCCACATTGGTAAATAAAGGGATAGGGTAGAAATGCCTGAAAAAACAGGTCAGAGCCAGAACTGTACATTAATAGGTAAATAAAATGGGTCTAAGGACACCTTCCCTGTATAAAGAGCAATGACTCTTTTGCACTATGTAGTTACAACATGTAAGATTAGCCAGTACAAATCCTATTAAAATCTTAAATACACAACAAGCCTAGCCACTGTCTGGAGCAGTCTATAACAAAGCTCAGTATTTAATAATAATGTCAGGTTAAGTGCTAAGAAAGGGTGGAGTCCAGGGCTATGGCATTGGTGAGGATTTTAAGTGCCCGTAGTCTGTGCAAAAGTTCAATTACTCCTGCCTTTGCCATTCCCTGAAAACAAGGCATTTAAAACTCAGAGCCATATTTCATAATGTGAAAACATTATTTGTTGAAACACTGAAAGTCAGAAACAATGCTTTTGTTGGCAGCCTTCTTGACATTTGCTTATTCAAAGCAGGGAAGAAACGGTGCGATACAGAGTACTGGAGAAACAGCTCCAGACAGATCTCCCTTGCATTACTACTTCTCTTCATTCCAGTAACTACAAAGAATAAAACTACTCACAATGGAAGTGCCACCACACTGAGACCTGGTAGGTGTGCAGAGAATCTTCTTGTCCCCCCTCTCATGGGAATGTTGGGAGATTAAGGAGGAAAAGTGAAAGGAATGGTAACTGTAGGTAGTATGCTGTACAATGCTAATGCTGCGTCTTAAACTCTGGCCACAAATCCCAAACCAGATTTGCTTACAGCACACTCTTTCTTGAATGCATTGCAACTCTGCTTAAGGTGAGCTACAAGAATACCATCTGGAAATGGATTTGAGAGGGGCTGGGCTGAGCAGGAGGTGTTATGGATAGATTGCTTCCTTCACATGTCACTACCATCATCTAGAAGATCACTGAGCTTAAAGAGAAGGTTTACCCTCTACAGTGAATAATGTATTTAGAGAATTTTGCAGCTATCCCGATTACTGCCAATTGGCCCTTACATCCTCAGCACCTGGAGTCTGACTAGCATATCCTTGACTGCACTATTTGAGAATAGCCATAAGTCTTTTCATATTGCTAGCAGGAAATGTAATCATCATAAGAACCACTGGTAGTTACAAATTGAAGTCTGATTCAAAAATCTCTCTAATCAGGATGAAACTGCAATAAAAATTCTTGGCAGCTGACATACATAAGGATGTGCAGCAATGCTCTGGAAGCATAAGACTTGCAAGCCTACCCCGTGTTAAACAGGAAGTAAAAGGATGCTATTTTACAGACCTGCTAACTGGGTATTATAGCAAACTGCATGCACTTGCCCAGCTGGCTTCTGGCATCTATTTTCCTCTGCAATTTCTGAATACTTGTTGCCCATCCAAGGTCGATATCGTCAAGAAGTGGTGTTATCAAAATCATGAATGAAACACTGAATGTCTTTATGTCCAGAACAGATACCGATTTCTATGTTCATACAAAGATCTAGAATGATTTTCAATATGGGTATAATATATAAAAATAACTTGCTATATTAATTTAATAAACTATTAATTTATAGAATTAATATCTTAGAAATTTCCTATTCTCTTAGGTATTAGTGCAAAATCTGTGCTGTTTGAATATGGCAGTTTTGGGGGGGGGGGGTTTGGAGGGAAGAGCAGATTTTATCATGACAGCATTTTTAAACAAAATATTGAGCAAGCACACAGTCACAGAGATTGCCAAAAGGTTGTTCTGTTTAGTGCCAAAACACTAAATTAACAATTTCAAGTCAAGCATCATCAAAAACAAAGACTAGCTTGTTCAACCATTATCTAAGAGAACAAGAACTACAGCAAAGAATACAATTTTGTGGTTGGTTTCCACCCAGAAGTCCATGCTTAATAGTAAGCTGTGCTCTGCAGATAGGTGTCTGAAAGAAAATTTCTCATGTTCCGTAAGAACAAAGTAGAGAACTCTCACTTTATCTGAGATTAATTCAAAGCTTTCTCTTGACAGTAACCATACCACCCATAACCACACAGGTCCCAAATTTAGAATTCTTATTCAGCCAAAATGTCTTGTATGAAGGCCTACAAGGTTAAATGCATTTGTTTCTGCATTGACTGTAAAAAACAAAATTGCACTTTCACCCAGAGAGGTCTCCTGGTTCATCTAATGTGGATAGAAGAGTCATTTATTCCTGGTGGGTGTTGTTGTATACTAAGGAGTTTAAATATGCTGAGCTGAGCACCAACCTGCACGTATGAGGAGCATGCCAGTTTACACAGGGCTTCTGCAGGTGTCAGACAGCACCTTCTCCACAATGGAAGAGACAAATATTACTCTGTCTGTCACAGGTCCTTGGAAACAACCCTGAATACCAAGAGCTTCGCTCTTGGCTGACTAAACAGGGAGCAACACACCTGAAAGGGCACGTTCTTATTGAGAGCTATGGTGCAGCAACAGCAGGAAATAAGCAGAGTCCTCAGAAATCTGTGCTGCCAATGTGCATGTCACAGGTTCTTTCCATAATTATATTCTCTAAGATCAACACATTTCAGCCAGGAAATTTAACTCTGTTTTGAACAAAAACACTCTGGTCAGGTTAAAACCTGGAATCCGAAGTACATTCTGTCTTTATCTGCAGTAGAACCTTCAACTGAATTAATGAAATACATTCACTGTATAGTCCCTGTAATTAATTATATCAAACTTCTGCACAATTATCACGTGGTTTGTGATTGTTTCCTTGGCTGTTTGAGACCATGGATACCTGTCATGTGCAACATCCTGTTGACAAGTTCACACATTTTCACATCTCAGAAATGCAGTACTTTAAATTCTGAAAATATTCAGATGCTGTCCCAGTGACATTCAGTCCAAATCAAGCCTTGGTTCCAAGTCCCATTTCCCATTTGATAGGCAGGGATTTGGCTGATGATTTCTGACTATGCCTCCTAGCAGAGCTACAGGGAGGCAACAGGACTGCAGCTGAAGAAAGGCAGAGTCTCCCTTTAGCTCCTTTTCTGTGCTGACAAGTAGCGAAGTGGGAATTCAAGGAGCAAAGGTAATGTGACAATGGAGTGAAGATGCTGAGGCAGTTTGGATGAAGGGCTCCTTTGGTGCACAGAGGGGGAAAGGGCCATTTTTCGAGTTAGTTGAGTCAGAAAATAAGGGAGGAAGATTTTGACCCTTCTCAATAGTAATCATAATTAATTATTATGATATAAGCTAATACAAGCAAATACAAGTTAAAGCTGAAAGTCTGCATTTGCATGAATTTAATGACTGATGGTTGTGGTTAGAGGTACTTATTCTGACAATTATTTGTTTCCACAACCAGCTTCTAGATCACTTGTTTGTATCTGCCATCTTTGGGAGTTAAAGAATGTTTGTCTACTTTATTTCACAGAATCACAGAATCAATTAGGTTGGAAAAGACCTCTGAGATCATCGAGTCCAACTTACTTGTTTGTTTTTCCATATTTGTTCAAGGAAATGTTCAGCTGGGAAGCGGCCTCTGCTAAGTTTAGAAAGTAACACCTACACTAATGTAGGAAAAAAAACAAATTACATTTCTAACATGATTGTTACATTGGGGAAATGATTGAAAGTGATGGTTTTCACACTGTGATGCCATTTGGGGATTATGTAAGATAGTCAGGTTTAATGCTGTTTAAGAGGAAAACAGGATTTGCCAGTTCAAGATCAAAGTGAAAGAAGAGGAGGAGCACAGCAGAGATTTCCAAGTCAAAAGGTGAATTTCCAAAAGTGCTACACATCTCCATTCAATTAAGAACAGGGATGCTGGAATACTTAGTGTTTCACCTCTGTGTCTTGCTTTGTGTAGCAATGGATTGAAAGGAGAGCTCTAATCACCCAAACGGTAAGGCAACAAGAAAAACTGCCTCAAGGGACATTGGCCCTGCAGATATGTTTCTGAAGGAGAAAAAAACCCCATCTGGGTCCCAAATAAGACAAAATGAATATGTAAACCTTAGACGAATTCTGTTTTCATATGAAAGCATAGAAAAGTATTGCATGGAAATGCAATTTTTCGTATGAATAGTGGGATGAAACTCTTAAGATTTCTGATTTCACCTGCTGTTTGACTATCTAGATGAAATAAAGAAGGCAGTGTCCTGGACCAGCTAATACTGGCTTTTTCTGCCAGGTCAGACCTTCTGGCTCCCCAGTGAAATTGTTTCCTGGGACATTTGCTGATCTCATTTAATATATCTTTTGATAACCAGACTTCCAGAGGTATTTGACCACTGCAGTAGCTCTTCAGCCATGCAGGCAACAGACAGTAATCTTTGCAAAGCTGCTGCCCCCTGAAGCCATTACTAAATTTTTATAGAGAATGACTTGGAGGAAATTCTGTTGCCAGTATTTGATTATTTTTAATATTATGTAGTAGTGTAAAACTTAAAAATAAGATAAAGATATTTATAATGTGCATGAGTCCTTTGGGAAGAAAGAAAAAGTCTCTTTAAAAGAAAAAAAAAAAGTAAGTCAAACTAGGATCTGAGGTCAGTTAAACTTGTGAGTTAGACATGGTGGAGTAATTATTAGCCAGCTTGATTTTCAATAAATGAGCATAAACCCACTGACTTTGATATATAAGCACATAGCGTTAGGTTTGCATTCAGCCTGTTCTGTAGAGAGGAATACTCATTATATCAGTGTATAGATAATTTTAAAACCAGATATAATGCTTTAGGTGGGATAGGAATCCTCTATCCTAAATTCAGTGTATGTGAACATCTAGCCATAAAAGATCATATTTCTTGTAAATTATGTCCCCAAATGGGATCACATTAGTCCCTTAAATGAGGTTTCAGAACAGAGCTTGTGCTACATTTCAGTCTCACACTTAAACTCTCTAAATACTTAAGTTAAAACAAGAATTCTAGCTGGGTATTTATTCTTTGTTATCTATCCATGATAATTTAATTTAAGATAATGGGAATAAGCTTCTGTTATCTGAAAACCCTTGACAGTCCTACAGTCTTCTATTACTGTTGTGGTACAAATTCTCCCTAAACCCCTGAAAAATTGACATAAATTTAAATAAATATTTGTATCAAATGTCTCATAGGGAGCCATTGTTTGGATACACCTAACTGGAAAATTTGTGTTCTGTTACCAAAAATTAGTAGAGATAAATATTTGGGTACTGTGAGCCAGCTCTCTTCTAATTACCTCTGTGTAGCTCTCTTGATTTAATTGAGTTGGGTGCATACTGTAAGAGAGGAGCACACAGCCACTGATTTTTCCTGGAAAAAAGATGTTAAACTGGGATTCTCTGCCCTCCACTGAGGCCATTCAGATGTACACCTGAACATTAACACCGAAACCATAATTTACATCTTCCAAAAGCCTGAGAAAGTTTGGATCTGGATCACACTCTTTTCTCCTACCTCTGGTTACAAATTGGGCTTCGCCTGTTCCACATTTGCGGCAGGCAGAGGTCTGTTATTTTACAATACATGGCTCAGACCTTATGTATAGTAAAAAGGAAATGGCAATTTAGGGAAGATGGCCCAGTACAGGAATAACAACCTAAGAAAAATGAAGGTGTTGGATGACCTAAAGCCAGTCTTGAAAAGGTGATTGTGGAAGGTAGTATGAAGTCATGAACATATGAAGAGAAGCTGAACTGCTGTCCTTATATATATTTATAAGTACAAATATCTTGGTCTCAGACCAAACCCCCACTCTACTAGGTGTGTAATTATGGGACAAAATATTTCCACAGTGGTCTGCAACGAAAGAACAAAACAACAGCAAAACAGACACAAGTAATAATGTATAGGACAAAAGTAGAAAGCGTGGAAGCAGGATATAGTACAATATACATACAGTGCAACTTTTTGAGTAAATATTAGCAACAAATTACTGCAGATATTCATCCAGGTCAAGGAAAGTGGATCTATGTATGAAATCAGCTGATCTGTTCAGTCACTACACACTTGTTCTCTTGGAGGCATTCCATGGGCTGGAAGGACCAAGTGCAAGACTGAAATGCCAAAACACCCTGCCACAGCCCATTCTGCTGGGCTCACAGCATTGCACAAGGGGATCATAAAAGGAGAACTTCATGAAACCGTGTACAAGATGGAAATACCCTGCAGGAAAAATATCTGCCCCCTCTGAACATTTACCTTCAAGATGTTACAGTTAAGGCTGGGACTAGGTCAAGGAGGGAAATGAGATGCATTCTAAACCTCTGTACCCTGCAGTTATTTGTGTTCAATCAGTCACCCACAGCTAATGTTTCTCCTTCTTTTATCTCTGTTATGACAGACCCGAGCTACACAAGATGTACCATTTTTAGAAACAGTTCTTTAGGGCGTGAAGGGGTCCATGAGTACCTCCTTCAAGATGCACCCACTGTATGGTGGTGCTGATGGCAGAGGCTTTGGGTCACTGCTTACACTGACAGACACCACATATTGTTACTTCAGCAGTCATGGCAACAGAAAGCAGTGTTCAGAGCAGAAAATGGTCTTGATAATTACTCTTTTAAATTTTTTTCAATAATGCTCCTTAGAGCAGATTTGACAGTGCCACATAGATCACCAGGAAGGAAGAAGTGATTTGGTTGGAAGGAGCAAGAAGAAAGAGAAGAACATGGTAGCAATGAAAAAGGCTGGAAACTAGCTGGTTTTATATTGAGGTGGGAGAGGAGATGTTCACCATGACCAGCCAGCTCTTATAATACCTTTTGATGGTAAAGACTAATTATGAGAATGGCTCATAAAGAAATAATTCATCTCCCTCTGTATACAGAGATACAGTCAGAGGTCACCTTTAAGTGTATGGGATCTTTGTTCTGCTTGGTGGATTTCTGAAATATTGTATCAAGTCTAGGATTAAATAGGGATCCCTGTTCCATGTCAACATGGGTCTTTATTTTGCTGTCAGTCCTGTGTGTATGCAGATGGGATTGTACACAGATCTGTACATGAGAGGAAGTTGAGATTGTTTACCCCTTTGGAATCTGCAGCAATCCCCAAGCAATGCTCCCAGAAACAAAAAGGTGCTAGACTTTAACAGATGGAACACTCTCCAGTTTAATTATGTCCAACATCCCTGTGATTTCATAGTTGCACTTCTCCAAGTTAGAGTCTCATAGGCAGCAGCTTCTCCTAAAACTCAGATCCAAAGCCCAAAGCTGTTGGATAAACCAGTTTTACCATCCCAAGGATGCACAGGGCTGTGTTGTATTTCTGTGTTTGCTGTGCAGAGGAGCAGAAGAAACATGTCAGCCCATTACCTGACACAGCATCCAGTGACAGGTTCCTGCAGTCCTGGAGGTTGTGGAGCTCACCCATAACAGCTCCTCATCTCAGCAAACTTTGGATTTTATGTGTGCACTCAGTGAGGAGGGAAAGCTGCATCACAAGTAATGGGAAGGGAGAAAGCAGAGAAAAAGAAAAAAAAAAACCCACCCAAAAAACCCCCTTGAAGCATGTAAGCCCTTCATTGAAGAATTGCTTTTGTTAATGTGCTAAAATATCTCTAAAAATATAGTAGCTTTGCTGCCTCACAGATATTGTTGTTTCAACTGATTTGGGGGAATAAATTGATTGTTTGCCATTTGCATGTTAGAATTGCAACGAAAACCAGAAGAAATATGAAGCCAGAGCAGCATGGACACCTCATAGATAATTATAATGGGATGAGGTATAGAGGAAAAAAGTATCAAATATTTCTCAGAAACTGGCAATCCATTTTTAACTTCTTAGAAAACAAAAGTAAACTCATTTACTCTTCTCTCTGACACACTAATGCGTGAGCTTATATTCTCTATCTAGCCAATAAAAATATTACCAATGCATGGAAAATTAAAGAGTAGTACTTTCATTTAAAGAGAGCATGGAAAAAATAATAATGAAGTAGAATACACATATATGAAACCCATAAATGTTCCAACAAAGAGCTTGAGATAGATGTATGTATATATCAGGAGAAATCAAACAAGAAGCTCTTTAAAAAGGAGACTTAAAAGAAGGAGGAGGAAAAAATTGTCTGGCATTAACTGAGAAAATATCAAGCAGAAAAATTGTCTGATTTAAAATAAATTAGAAAGAGAAATTAATTTTTAAAGTAAAATGCATACTGAGGAAGGAAAAGGGGTTAAAAGAGCAGTAATATAGTTTTGATTTGAAATAAATTCCTTTGGGAACAAACCTAATGCAGGTAGTTTGTGAAAGACATTATTTCCATACTAACAGGGAGCAAAGAAATACTAAAAGCAAATATTTAAAATAATGTTCAGGAGTAAAGATGATAGTTACAGTTATGATTCTTTTTCCTTTACAGACTTTCAAAATCCCTCATTCATCCAAACCTTTGACCTGATCAATTTTGAAGTACACAGCTGTTTTAGGTTTGGGTTTGCTTTTTTAAATTCAATGCTATTATAATTTAGTGCAAGTACATGCCAGTGCTATGAATGCCCACCACTGTTAGCTCCAACTTTAGTACTGTGTAACATTAAAAATTGATTTTATCACCCACTTGGAACTTAAATTCTCAACCTGCTGCTCATTTTATGTGCCTTGTAAGAGCCAAATTCCGTGGCTTTACTTTTGAGTTTGAACACATGTTGCTGAAGGAAGCTTTTGGTTTGAGAGCATCTCTGAAGGTCCACTTTATAGGTTCAAAAGAATGAATATTCTCAGCCAAGTTCAACAAGAGTTTCCCTCCCCATCATTGGAACATACTATTCCTGCACTAGGATATGAATACAAATACTTCCTTTCAGTCAGGAAACCTCACAATTCTCTGTCTGACCTGAACCATGAACCTCTAAGGAACCTAAACTCTCCCAGTGACTGGAACATCCTGATGTAATGATTCAACACAGTCTTGGTTTTCGTGGGAGCTTAATAAGGTATGTGCTATAGATTATTTTTCAGGTATGATAGAAAATCTGCACTCTTTTGTTCACCTCTGTGACACTTCCCCCTTTATTCACTTTAAAGTAGGAACCACTGCTGCAAGAAAATTCATATAGTGAGTGGAAAACCACCTTTCCACCAGATACATAGCAAAGATATGTAAGGGGTGTCAAATTAACATTTCCAGTACATTCTCGTCCCTGACAGACATTTATGAAAATGAGAATGCAAAAAAAAAGTTATTTCTCTTGAGGTTTTTTCTTTTCATTTCCTTTGGAGCCGTGTTTCTTGAAAGTGCATTCACATTAGCTCACAAAGCCAATTTTATCTTTAAAACTGTTTCAGATGAGAAATCTTTTAATTGTGTTATTGCATACTAAACCTAAAAAAGTAAGAGAAGCAGAATTTTTGCTTGCTCTGCATTTATTTTATGTCTTTTGATCTTGTCTCTGTCCTGGTGACAATATTACTCTGAAACCTGTGGTAAAATGCCAGGGTGAGAAAGAAGCTTAGCTCTTTGAAATGATTGTGGTCAAATTTGTGTTACACCCTCTGTGATCTGATAACGACAAATCTAACATGTAAATCTTTGCAGAAACATATACATTCAGGTAATCCATTTATTTGCAGACTTGAACAAATATTGACAGAAGGAACTTCATACCTGTGGGTAATAACCCACCACAGTGATGACAGATCACAGCCCTTACTACAGCCTTTGCATGGAAACAATGGATGTACAGAGCTTGGCTCTAGTTCTCCTGCAGTATAATGTCTTTTCTTCTTTTGCATTAAAATTGGTCAAGACAAAGGAATGACACTGATCTTCCTGGGTTGGGGGTCAGAAGCTACTTCTGAATGCTGCTTTTTAATGGTGTTTGCTACAGAATGGTGTAACCTCAGGTGGAGCTATGCTACTTGTTCCAGTCAGATTCTAGGTGGGCTGAATGATGTTCTGGGGGTGCTTCTCTCTGCTCTCAGTAGAGGAGGACCATGAAACTCACTGCTGGATTTAAGACACCCAGTGAGTGCATTTCACCCTCTGAGTTTTTCACCTCCTTGGATTCCATTTTGGCTAGGATGCTACAGGCTAGGTGTGAGAGGTTTTGTTAGATCAGTTAGAATATCCACCTGAATACCCACCTGAAAACTGCTTTTTGGAGAATAACCCATCCAGTTTTGTAGATGCTAGATAATACATGATATGATTAGTATGGTATGGTATGGTATGGTATGGTATGGTATGATGCAGTAATATAATAGCAATGGTCTGAAGATATTTGTAATGTAAATCTTTTGGGTAAAGACCTTAAGAACAAACATAAGTATAAAAACTCTTAGGTTTAATAGGTTACTCTTCTGCTGGTAGCAGTTTGGATACTTGCAGGTTCCTAAATTACTCATAATATCATCCTGCTTTCAATCTGACTTTTCATTCTAGAGTTCTATCTCCAAAAGAGGTGTTGAGTCTGAGGTGGACTATATCAGTATGGTTCAACAGAAGAAAAGAAAGGGAAACTGGTTTGTTATTTTTAGAAGAGATACTGCCCTTCTACATGCTCACCAAGTACTCCTCCCTCAGTAAATCTTGCGTGCCTGCTTGATGAGGAGCCACAGGCTTTCGTGTATCTGACTCTCCAAAGAGTGTATTTTGTAGGTGTGATGCCAACATGCAGGAGTGCACACCTTAAAGCCAGGACCTTCTTGGTTTATTCTGATCTATACAAGGATTGCTAATGGAACAACTAATCAGTAATATTATGCCAGGGTAAATTTGCTAATAAGATCTTTTTAGTGACCAGTCAGCTCCAAAGAAGAAACATCTCTCCACCTCCATCTCTTCACCCCACCAAAAGAAGCAGCTTTCCATCTACTCCCTTGGATGGCTCACTTTTGGCCTGCAAAGGGCCTTAATGTCAAAACCAGCAGGGAAAGACACTGCAGGTTGATTTTCTCCCCTTTATTTTTATTTTCATTTTCCCTTTTATTAATCCAGATTTGAGGTGAACTTTTCCTCCATAAAACCTTTTCCTTTTCCTCTTAAAAATAGGGAAGCTATGTGTGGTTTTAATACATCTCTAATTATAATCCATAGCTTGCTAAAGCAAAGTTATAATTTTAACTTTTATGATGAGTGAATAATTTTTTCTACCCTGTGTAGAGTGGATATGAAGGCTAATGTCCTCCCAATGCCATTGACTCAGGGTTGCTAAAGGAAGCCTTGTGAAGGAAAGTCTTCTCTTATCACTTGGCATTTCTGAGTTGCTAATCTGATTTCAAAGAAAAATTGTTTATAGGAGTTCCTGGTTCAAATCCTCCTCCTTGCTAAAGTTGATGTCAAAGCATGTGCAACAGTAACTGGATGAGCAAGTCAAGCTTGTTGAGTTCAGATCCAGAAATGCTAACAATTTACTGATTTAGCAGCTCCCAGATGCAAGTTAATAACCAGAGAAATAGGAACTCATTCAAACTTTTTGGGTCAGACAATCTGACTTTTTCCTGTACTGGTGCTGAAATCCAACTCTAGGTGATGTCCCAAATCAAGAAATCTCTGGGTCAGTTATCATATTTGTTTGATGTCCCTGGCTACATGAACAAATAAACAAAACAGCTTGCCCTTTCTCCCTCTTCAAACCCTCCCTTTACTTCCCATTGCTACTTACATGGTTTTACTACCCACCCTGCATCTCTCGCAGCCTAGTGTGACCAAGCAGGTGCTATAGTGAATGAGAAATGCAGCTTAGGCTACTTTTTATGTGCCCTTTCAGCCCCTTCCTGATAGCAAGTAGGGGAGTATCAGCAGTGCTAGTCTGCACTCAAACACATCATACTTGCTTGAGGAAATCATGGGAGTGGGCACAAGCTACCTGGTACCCTTCACAAGATCACATGAGAGAGAAGGTGATGAACCCACCACATACTCAACAGAATTGTTAGCATTTTACAGATGTTTTCCTTGTGCCTCAAATCAAGCTTCCAGTTCAGCTTTTAAAAGTGTATTCCTGACAACATATAGAATGTATTACAGGAACTATGATCACAGAAGATGAAAGTTTTCTTGAGTTTTTTTCTGTTTGTTTATATATATATATATATTTAACCAGCTGTATAAAGTCATCTCTCGGAAGTATTGACTCAGCTTCTTCAAGTATTGCCTTGGTGAAGTCAGTAATAAGAGCTCATTCTTATTTAGTCCTAAGTAGAAAAGGCTTCTCTCTCATGATACTTTTAGGGGTTCTATTGATGATCTACCTGAGCATGCCCACCAACAGAAGGCTCCCATCACTCCAGGCCCACAGGATTCAATTCTGCATGGCTGGTGTCAGCACTCAGACCCCATAGGGTCAGTTGGTCAGATTATCTATGCCCGTGGCCAGTGGCAAACCAACATTTCCCATTGGTAATATGGACTGTACATCAGTTCTCTGGAAACAAAAAAAAACCAAGATAGGCACTTGCATCCTGTTGGCACGGTCCACATTCAAGGTTGTTCCTATTTGGCTCCATTCCCTTGAAGACACAAGGAGCAGCTGTGCAGGAAGTAAGTGATAGCCACACCACCTAATGCTTTATGGACAAACAGGGGGTGAGCTGCACAGCCTTGATAAAGGCAGGTATGATAGTGATGGAGTCGATCCACATCATCTGCATAACCCCACAACTCAAATAAGGGCTGCCACAACTGGTGGGCAGGCTGGAGATGTCCCATAGCTGGGATCTGATCTCCACAGCAGTCAAAATTGCAGGGGGTTGTGAATGAAAACTCAAAACATTAATCTCTTAGGCAGCAGTGCTGCAAATTAAAAAAATAAAAGAAGGCTGTTCTTGTTTGAAAACAGAGGTGATCCAGTTTCCTACCAAATGTGAAAATATTAGTTACCTTAATTTCATTGTAAAAAAAATTTAAGCCCTTTTCCACTGATTATTCTAGAACAATTATATATGAGGTTGTTCATTGATTTTTCTGCTTGCCACTTATTAAAGACTGGAATTCTGGCTTTTATGTTTTATTGGTATACGAGAAAGGAAAAGGTATTGCTTGTTAGCTTGCTTTTCATGAATACTTATAATTTCATTTTATAAGTTTTGCTGATGTAGATGCAATTTATTTATATTTTCACGGGATAAATATAAAAGACCATGGATACCATTGCAGTTCTGTCAGGGGCTACAGAAAGTTTTCCAGACTGTACAAGGAGTGGGCTTGTACTTGTGATAAGAATTAAAGCTCAGCAAATTTGAGCCATTGATGCGCCTGCCCATGTCAAAGGGGATTTCAAAGCCCATGGGAATTCACTGTTTCATGAACAGAGCAGATGTCTCACTCATGATACATGAATGACTCCCTGTCATGAACTCATGGTCTCACTGAACTGATGTTCCTTAGCACTTCATTATCTTCTTGCCTCTGGAAGCACAGGGGACTCCCAGGCACAGCCTTATTCTGGACATCATTCTTTAGACCTCAGATGTAGGATTTAGTTGCCTGACCACAATGCAAATGAAACATACTTGTGCCCCTTTAAACATCCTGGGATACCAGAGAGTCATGAACAGAGAATTTGTGTCCTTCTACCTCTGTCTCCACAGACAACGCCAGACACTTGCAAAGGACACCGTGTGCCTGTGTTCTTGTAGCTGTATCCCTAGGGGAGGATGGCAGAATGCCAAGTTTGATGCTGTAAATACTCCCCAGGAGGAGCTTGACTCCTTGCTTGATTCCCCTTAACTTCAGCGGGAATACAGTCCCCCCACCTCAGGCGTCTGCTCTGAACTCTGAAGCTGACCTTTGTGACTATTCACTGCTGCTGCAGAACAGGCCAGCTGGGAGAATGCAGCAAACCTAGAACCTGCTGATGGCTACAACTGTGCAACTGAGCCAGGCACAACTCTGCTGAGGCTTTCAGCAATGGCTTTACCACTGCACAGGTTATCAACACAGGCTTCTGGTCAGACAGTGGGCTTGGAATTGAACTAAAATTCTCCAAAAACACACCCATTGTTTTCCTGCTGGCATAAAGATGCTACCATAAAAATCTGTGAGTTTAATACCTCTCCGGTGTGATCTTCTGCATACAGCTTGAGTAACTTATCTGCATTCACCTACTTGGAAATCTGGGAATTAGGTCATCCTGCATGACTATAAAGAGCCTTTCTGGAAAGCAGTGTTGTGGTTTGATGGCAGTTGTCTAATAGGAAGCCACAGAACTACAGCAGAGGTTGAACAGTACTCCATAGCAGTTAGGAGGTGGGGGGTTTCAGTCAGTGGAGCTAGGGCTTGAAGTTGCCTCAGTGTTGGTAGAAATAAGACTTTACATTTCAATATTAATTTTCTAAGCTATTCACTATCAGCCTTTTATTACCAGGATGAACCCATGTACTCAGAGGTTATTCAGTTTTCATTTGGAAAACACACTCTGCATTTATTATCTCATATATGCCAACTAAGTAAACTAATCTTCTTAAAAATTTATTACTACACTGGTCTTAGGATGACACAATTGCTCTGGTACAATGAACTCCTTGTTCATATACAAAGTCATGAAACATGGAATCAATTTCCAGCTTTGCTTAAGTGCCTTTGTAAGGACAGTGGAGTTTTCAAATCTAAAAAGCAACATTCAAATTAAACTTTCAGCCTCTTAGCTGAATAAGCCTTTTATTTTTAATTGCACACAATCTTTTAAATCAATAACTCATTTGAGCAGTGCTCTACTACCTGATCTCTTGAGGCCGCCTAGACAGAATGGGTCTAACAGTAGTAAGGTGATAGTTGGGATTTTCTTCTGTCTAGGAGGCTAGAAATTTGTTCAGTATAACCTTAAGGTGTTCAAACCCAGTGCCAGGAAGATCTTTGCTAGGGTTTCTCATTCCCCTAAGACTATTTAGATTCTCTGATAATACAGTTATGGATCTGTGGCACCTATGTTAAGTGTGTATGCTTTCTTTGCAGCCTGTTGGCTTTAGCAGGGTGTAGGATGGGCTTTAGCAGTTTTTCACCTTATTTGAAGGTTAAGCGTCTCATCATTTTGTAGGGTATAATGAAAGGAATTTTTTTTCTTGCAGATTTTTAATGTTTAATCTTAAAGACTTATTAATTTCCTGTGTGAGATGATGCTTCCTGTTCTTCTGGTCATTCTTTTTGCAATACTGCTTGGAAGCATTTTCCAGCTACAGTTGCTCTTTTGTTGCTCTCAGAATTAATAATTTCTCCATCGGACATCGGACATAATGTTAAATCCCATTTCTGGCATAGGATGAAACATTGCACTTGATGCAGCAGACCTGAGTATTGTGTTAAGTAACTAAGGGAGAAGAAAGGTGGGAGAAGCCACAGTCTCAGTGTGCCTGGTGAACCAACCCCTGATAGTTTGTAACAGGACAGTGAAGGTGAGTCTCTGTGTGCTCTCTGTGCCAGGGGTGCTGTACAGTGAAACTCAGCACACCTTAACAACAAACTGGGCACTTCTGCCCTCCAGGCTGAAATTCAAGCCTGAAGGATGAGTGTCTAACTACCATCACCAATGCAGTAAGTCCAACTGATAGGTTGGACTTGGTGATCCCTATGGGTCCCTTCCATCTTTAGACATTCTATTAAAAACAAAAGCACCCTTTCTTTCTGCCTTCTACATTTGAGTAATTTTATGTTTAAAAGCATTATTAGTGACTTGAAAATGAAACAAAATATTTCTAGTATGTGCACAAAATGCTTTGATCAGTTTAAAATATTTTGGTTTGATTTAAAAATTCATTTCAGAAACAAAATCTTTTCCATGCTGATGTCATGATCAATTCTTTTAACACAGTGCATTGTTTTCTGGGGCTTAAAGCATTAACAACTAGTATGGAAGGATTTTTTTAGGAATGGACTTTGCTAGGAGTCTCCTAAGAGGTAACCAAACTCCTTGGGTTTGTTTGAGTCTCTTTCTCTTAATTCATAGGAAAAGAAGGGAAAAAAAAAAAAAGGCTAAGAAGGCACTGGTTTTCATGCAAGAGTACAACACCAAAGAGTTGGGTACCTAAGAGCAGAAGAAAATCAAAGCCAAAGGCTTGCCAAAAGTCACATAAGAATTCAGGTATGAATCATGGAACCATCACAGAAATCTCCTGATCTCCTCCAGATAAGAAGTCCAGTTCTGACTGGCAGCTGTTCTTGAAGTAAAAATTTGGTAAAACTGCAAAACACTTAATTAAAAGTGTTCATTTTTCTTTTCTTAATATGAGTTCATTGCCAGTTTAACCACACAGAGCTCATTGCT
The DNA here is from genome assembly GCA_013400435.1 of Pycnonotus jocosus. Lineage (NCBI taxonomy): Eukaryota > Metazoa > Chordata > Aves > Passeriformes > Pycnonotidae > Pycnonotus > Pycnonotus jocosus. The sequence continues at coordinate 50,535 of VWYP01023855.1, forward strand.
CAGAGAATGCATCCCACTTAGCTAAATTAAAATCTCGGCTGGGGCAATTGAAAATGAGAAATTAGGCCTTGGGTTCAAAATGTCCCATAGCATTTCCAAGGCAACAATATCAAAACGTGATAACTAGAATTATTCTGAACAGTGGGCACAGCTTAAAATGAGGTTACAATAGCTTTTTCTGAAGGCTGAAGGGAGACACAACACTTAGTAGTTTCCTGTAAGTAAACAGCACCTACAGTACCTGCAGTATCTTGAGCCTCTATAATGCATACCATGGCCTGTGTGCTAGATATCCTATTGACTCTGTGTGACTCACTTTTTATGACCTCACCAATGAGATAACACCCTCATTTGCTAAAAGACTGTATCAATCAAGAAAAGCCCTACTGCCTGATAACCTGATTAAGAGCTGAGTACTCAGGGTGGTGGTGTGGGACCTTTCATTTCTAATCAATTCTCACTTCTTGTTGAGCAGCTTTATGGAATTATCCAGCCTTTGGCAAACTTTTGTATGATGCTTACTGCACCTAAAGATAAATTACTCTTTATTTGTCCAATTTGTTGCAAGGTGGGGCCCATCTGGTTGTAGGTATCCGTTTTTTTAAGAATTGGTGTCAGAGGGTTCATTTTTCATTTGAGTGTCCTTAGGACTTTTGTATTTTTGCCATTTTTAGAAGCCGAAAAAGAAAAAAAAAGTAAGTATAGTTGAAGAAGCAGTAAACTTAAGTTTCAAGATCACAGATGTGCACGCTGGTTTATAAGTTCTCTGATCAGCAACATCAGTTGTTTGTATCAAATTTAGGAGAAATCCCCAAATCCAGAGCTGGAGGCAAAGCTTTCCTTGTCTACACAAACTTTTAACTGATCATAAAATACATACATTCAATATTACCACTACATGGCCAAACTCTTCCTTCTCTCTGTATGTTGTCACACATGACTATCACAATGTTGTGGAAAATTTGATACATATTGTGAGGCATACTGTTAGGGCTTATATTCTGTTTTCCAAGGGGGGAGAATGCCACATGGTTTACTTCATAGTTTGGTTCTCCTTTTGTTGCTCCCCTTTGGATTCTAATCTTTCACTAACAGGGCCGTTAACAAAGTGCTGGGTAGGAAGGAGATGTGTCCCTTTCTTCTGTTTCAGTTTGAACAAGAAAAACGTCTGATAGCACCGGTGTAGATAGCAGTGAGGTCTTGCTCCTTGGTAACCAGCAATGTTTTCTGGTGGCAGCAGGAGTTCCAGGCAGTGCTGGGAGCCCTTGGTGGAGCACTGGGGCTCAGGATAAGTCTGCCTCCACCCTGTCTAGCATGCAGACAAACCAGAAAGCACTGTGCTATTCTTTTTTAATTTGTTTATTTTGGCGATTTGGGGTTTTCTTACAGATTCAAGCCCATCAGTTTAAAACCCGTTCCTCAGGTGTAACTGAGCTGACTTTTGCCATTAGGATGACTACAGTTTTACTTTAAAAGCTGAGATCCTGTTTCCTCTGGTAGCAACCTTTCACAACTCCTTTAGGTCTAGGTGATTCTCCCCCTCTATTCTGCCCTCATGAGACCCCATGTGGAGTGCTGTGTCCAGGCTTGAAAACATCAGCTCAAGAAAGACATGGACCGCTTGGAATGAGTCCAGAGCAGAGGCACTAAGTTGATCACAGGACCAGAACACCTCTCCAAGGAAAACAGGCTGAGAGAGATGGGGCTGTTCAGCCTGGAGAAGAGAAGACTTTGGGAAGAACTTAGAACACCTTCCAATACTTAAATAGGGCCTATTATTTCCTACTAAGAAAGCTGGAGAGGGACTTCTTATACAAGCAGATAGTGTCAGGATAAGGGACAATGGTTTTAAACTAAAAGAAGAAGAAAATTTTGGGGGAAATTCCTTACTAAGAGAGTGGTGAAGTACAGGAACAGGTTGCCCAGAGAGGTTGGGTTGCCCTACCCCTGGAAGTGCTCAAGAAGACCAGACTGGATGGGACTTTGAGCAATCTGGTCTAGTGAGTGATATCTCCGCCCATGGCTGTGACTAGATGATCTTTAGGGTCCCTTCCAATCAAACCCATTCTAGATTCTATAATATTTTATTCCTCTGGGATATCTCAGCCATACCTGACAATTAGCAGTTTAGGAACTTTCTGGAACATGAAAGACAGTAAGAAAATAAATCATTAGCTATTTATGCACCAGTTTGTGCATAGGACCTGGGGGACAAATGCCATAATGATGTGCCCTGCCCAGAATTGTACCAGGATGCAAGGACATATGGCAAGGAGACAATCTCATGCTGTTAGGACCAGGCCCCTTGGAAATTATACTAATCATATCACATCATACCATACCATATCTAATAGACACATGTAATTATATTCACATATGTAAAAGGAAAGGCATGGAGGAATGTACTGACAAGTACTGTGAAGAGGAAGACTTCCCCAGTTTAGCATGGTTACAGTGATAAACTTGTAGTCTGGTAGTGGTGGGAAATCCTTCAGGTATATCATGGTTCTGCATGAATCACAAGCTGTTTAATAGTGCATTTAAATGCAGTCTTGAGCCATGACTGGTAGAAGATGTCCTATCTGATTTATCCTGGGCAAAATGTCCAGAGGGGGTGGTAAGCACATTAAGTTAGATCAGCCATCCAGGGCATACCTTTCACTTGTTATCAGCTGTGCATGATAAACTGACCCCAGAGACATTCCAGTGTAAACTGAACTAGAATTATTTCAGACATAAATACTTTCTATTTGCAAAAAGTAAATATCAGTGAAGAATTGGCATAGGACCTCGTTAGCAAGCAATGAGCGTCAATGTACATTTATAGGGAAAGCAGCAAATCATAGAGAACAGAGACCATTTTATTGGCTCTGGAATTAAGCAGTAGGGAAATGTTAATCAACATTAGAGGGTTGGAGTCCAGAAGCTGTGGAGATCACTACAAAATTATACACATCCTATTCTTACCCTGCCATTTTTTTCTCCTACAAATGCTTTCATTTTTTTTTTTTTCCCTCCTCTGAAGTAATATGCCAGCTGTGCAAATGTTTGACCCTGTGAACATTCAAAAATTGATTGTGCTTTCTGGCCTTGCTGAACACAAGCCAACCCCTGTCTGCAGACATAGCATTTTCAGAAGCAGCAGTGAGTACACATAGACAAGCTCTTTGCTAAGGGGCACCTGCCAAAGCCTTGTGAACATGTCCAGAAAATAAATATTCCTGGTCAATCAAAACACTCAAACCTTTACCATTGGGAGGTAGCAGAAAAGACCCATTCTTTGAATGGTTACCATACCACTTATTTATACTATATATGTTATACAATAATAATGTGTTCCCTAGAGTAAACATCTCTCTGTCCCCCAAAATACTTTCTGGATCTTTGGCCAATTTCAATCAAATCTGGCAGATGAGTCGATGCCGCAAGTTTATGGAAGTTTCTGTAAAGCTAGAGAAATTAGTTAGCCAGGTAAAAGAAAGAAACTTTACTAGGATACCTCTGTTAAAGCCCTTCTACTTCAGGAAAAGCGTCAATATTAATTTACCCCTTACTGCACAGGGAATCAGCATGAGAGCTGAACAACAACAGGTTTATATGTTGGAAACAAGGTTCATTGCCCCTCACATCCTAAAACATCTGACCTGACGGGTGGGTTCTGTGATATCCAATAAGATGAATATACTGACTGAAAGTTGGCATATCCGTAATCTCTTAGCTTGAAGGAATACCATTACCATAGTTCAATTAAAATTTCATTTAGTGTAATTCAGTTAAAGTTTCAGTGGCACAACAAGACAGAACCCTCTGGGAAATGAGTTTTTATGAGGCCCAATAGTTGTGGAGCTTCTGTTCAAAATTTTTTTTGCCTGGAACTGAATGACTCCACTGTGGTCATCCCTCCTAACACATTACTGGTCTGAGAGGGATGAATGACTCCCCGTATTGCTGTAAAATTAGAGATACTTTTTAAGAGAGACATAGACCTATTAAGGATGGAAAAGACCTCTAACATCATCAAGTCCAGTTGTCAACCCATCACCACCATCATGGTTACCACTAAACTATGTTCTCAAGTGACATATTCACAAGTTTTTTGAACACTTCCAGAGAAGTTCAAAAACTGGGCAGCCTGTTTCTATGCTTGACAACCCTTGCCATGAAGAAACTTTTCCTAATATCTAATCTAAACATTCCCTGGCGCAACTTGAGGCCATTTCCTCTCCTCCTCTTATGTAATCATGTACTTTCCAATCGCTGTGAGTCATGAAGGCATTTTCAGCTCTACTGCCCTTTCTTCCCCATTCTTTGTTACCTCTGGGCCTGAGAGTATCCTGGTTGTCTGAAGTGACTCTTTTTCTCTGTTTTGTCACCTATGCACACCAAAACAATGTTTTTGCTCCTCTGACTTTGAGAGCTTTGCTCACCTTCCTACTTTCAGTCTTTGTTCCTGGTATTTTGTTGAACTGCTATTCCTCCTTCGTAAATTCAGTCTGAACTTTATGTTTTTCTTTTTTTTTTTTTTTTTTTGGCTGTTGCCAATTTTTAATTTCAAAATAGTTTCTTCAGTATTCAGTAAGTTCTTCAGTTTTCTCTTTGGGTCACAATGTTGGGACCTTTGCACTGATATTTGGTCATTTGGTTACTTGGTCAAGTCTTGACACTTGTGGTAGAGGGGGAACAGTATAGAGGTTCTTGCAGCCCCTGCTGATCTTCCAGGCAGCTTTTCTCAGGTAAATCCATGAACATAACTACCACAACATTAATCCAAGCAAAAACCTGCACAACAACAACAACCTGCTGCATCAGCCCTCCTTGCTGGAGTTGTCCACAACCATCCAGACAGTATTTTGTCTTTGTCACATGCTCACAGCCCAATCCCATAGGTGATCTCCTCTCAGTCTTTAGCCTTGTACAAGAAAGAGCCCCCTTTAACATGTTACTGCCTGAAAGTTAAGTCACATTGACCAACATTTTGAGGAAAAAGGGACTTCTCTGTCTTCCTCATAGTATACAGGAAATTATATTACTCTCTGTCTGGAGTTTAGGCTTGAATGCCTGTAGGCAAAGAGGATCTATTTCCTCAGTCAAATTTTTGATGGAGAGTGGGCAGGATGCAAGCATTTCTGTCTGCATATCAGGCGGAATAGGCAGCAAACAGACATGCCTTCTCAAATACACACATTTCCCCAATGAAATTGGGAAAGTGGGATGGGGAATTTTAGATTTTCATGTGATACTCTTTTCATTTGTGTTGTTCCTCATATGACATCTACATTTTCCCCTTTACTTGCCTCTCATTAATCCACATGCAAAGGTGAAAGGAAATCTGTTCATGAATGATTTATCAAAGTGCTACGCAAGACTTGGTTCTTCTGGTGGATTCGTCAAGTAATGTGACAGGTTGTATTATACCACATGAGTTATTGGTCTTTGCCCAGTGCTCCTGGCGGTGGCAGAGAGGAAGTGTTGGGTTGCCCTACCAGCAGTGTAAGTTTTACTGTACACTGACATGGGGATTCAAGAGTGTCTTCCTGGTTCTGAAAAGCTGTGCATTTGTAAAGGACACCTTCACCTTCAGAAGCCAAGAAGGAAGCCTTTAGCTGTGTTTCATTCACAACAAAGGGCGAAATAATACAGTTTATTTGTTGTCATTTACCTCAGGGGCTGTTTCAACTCTACAACTTCAACATGGGTGATGTTCAGCTCTATCTCTTTCAGTTCTCTTCTCAGTCTCCAGTAAACTTATTAGTGTTCCACGAGATATTTCCAGATCTGGTGTCCTGATTTTCTTTTAGAAGCAGAGCTCCTTTGTCATTAGCACAGTAGTGGAGCATACAGTCTGACAGCCTGGGATGTTCAGAGTGGGGAAAGGGCAAATGGTAGGAATGTCCAAGGGTTGCTGGTCTTCCTGCTTTAGGAGAATAGGCAAGGAGCAAAGCATGCTGGGGAACAGCTAAGTGAAGACAAATGGGCAAATTCAGAGGCAGCTCAAAACATTAAGAAAGCTGTTTCAAAACTGATTTGAATAGAAAGAAAAAATCAAAACCTGTAGTACACAGATTGTATATTTCTCTTCCCAGAGCAGCTTCCAAATTCTGAAATTTACAGTTTCGAAGAATGAGTCCAGACCCCTCTACACACTTGGCTTCTTAAAACTGATCATATTTCCTTCCATTTTTCCTATTTTGGATTTTTTATAAGCTATGGCCTTTGTGAGAAAGGTTTATTTTCTAAAAAAAGGGATTGAGGAAGGTAAGCAAAAGAATTAGTCTCATTTTCCAAAAAAGGACTATCTACTTATCAAAAAATTGGGAAAGCTAACAGTGAAATGAATTTTGAGTTTCTGGTAGAAGGTGACTAATGCCATTTATCTTCTTAATGTAGTGAAGCCCAACATTGTATTTGCCTAACTCAGTTATACATAGCTGATGCCTCCCTGCTTCTGTATTTCATCTAACTGTGACTCACTTATTAAATAGTAATAACCTTATTTATATTATTCTTTTCAACCTTTTATTTATCTGGAAGTTCATCTAAGTGAGAAACACATGCAAATTATCAAGCAGGAAAAAAGTTTGACAATTGCAAACTGCAAATATTGCATGAGAGACATAAAAACAAATGTATATGAAACAGGATTTAATGTCCAGTGTGCCTATGTGGATGCAATTCTATAGCCTTTACCCAATTGTCCTCTGACTTACCTCTTTTTTGCCACAGTGAAATAGTTATTTGGTACAAAGGAATCCTTGAGGTCCTTCCAAGCCTATATGTCCTCGCTACCTCATTCCTGTCTGAAAGGCAGACAAAATGGGCATGTCTTGAAGGAGGCTCCTGAACAGGATATATCTGCAATTGTTATCAGCCACCCCCATTTTCACTAGGCTTACCATGATTTTTAGCTTATGGACGACTTGGTCCATTAACTCCCTAACTCTAAATGTTTCATGGAGGTATGCTCCATGTCAAAGTTTAACTCCTCACTGGGAGGTTTTGTCAGGGTTTGCTGCTGATGGAGAAACTATGTAACAGGAAAGTACAACCTCTTTCCTGGTTCTAATTTTGTGTTTGTCTGACTATTAAGGTAAATTTTAACCATGGCTATAAGAGGAAGAGATGTACAGGATGTAGTAAATATTATATCTCTCTTAGAAGTTGTCTTGACTAAAGAGAAAGTCTGTAACACTGAGAAGACAAGTAGGGGAGTAACTCTGCCATCTACCTCTGCTGTCAAGGTGCTCACAAGGCTGTGCAGATAAATTGGAAAGCATATTAAATTACTACTGAACTATGTCTAGATGGGCAGAAAGAGACCAACTATTTATGTTGGAATTTGGGAATATAAGCATCACCAAACAAACAGTACATGAAGGTGGAATTAAAGGTGAATATAGGGGGGAAAGGAGAAATATAAATAAACTTTCCTACTCAATTTTTTTTAAATGAACATTTCAATGGACTGGAATTTTTTTGTTAGATTGATTTTTCAAGATGGATTTTCATTTTTTCATTATTTTTTTCTTTTTAATATCAGTGTCTTGATAGACTTGTGTTTGAAATAAACTCTATGCACAAAGATCCCATATGTCAGTTTGCATACTACACAAATTTCAGTCTATATGGCTTTGATCTGCATATTTTTAAGACAATAGATGTAAAAAGAAATAATTTCTATCCTTTAGCTCTCTAAATTAGACCTTCTTCAGAATTAAGGAAAACTGCTAATGTCTCAAGGAGAAAGAAGCCCTAAATTGAGTCTAAAGTCAACTTCAGAGCTCACAGAAAGACATGTCCTTCTTCAAAGTCTTCTACAGACTGGAATGGCCAGTCTCTCCTACCTACACTCTGACCTCCCAGGATCTTCCTCCCTCTCTGTACATTTCATTTTTCTAGGGTACAAAATAATCTTTCCTCTTGGAATAAGAGGAAGTGGTGTTGGCAGACCCCATATAGAGTTTTCTCAAGTGCTAGCAGTCCAGGAAACCCTTTTGTGATTTTTGGGGAATTGCTGTGAGGCAGTTATGGTAGGAAAACATTAAGAACAAAATTACAGAGAGATGTGTCATACTAATTCCGGCAGCCAAGCCTGCAAATCCTGTAAGTTGTCATTGGCACCAACAGGACAAGTATTGCCTTCCAAGGAAAGTGCAAGAAACCTCCCAACAAACAGCACAAAGGAATATCTCACCATACTGTGGATACAGCTGGCACACAGCTGACCTATTTTAAAGGAGCTTCAGTGACTTTCCAAAGAGAGGAAAACACATGGATTTGAAGAAAATCCAAATGAGCAGTAGAGACTCGGGGGTGACGTGCTTGCAGCACGGGCTGGCAATTCTGAGGAAGGTCAGGATGTGGAGTGAGGAGGGATGGCAATGCAGCATGCTCTGTACAAACAGAGATTTGTACCTCTAATGAGCCAAGGGGGTACTTGGTATTTTACCCAAGGGCTAGCTTGAGCTAGCTTTGTCAGTCTCAGAAATAATTCTGTACTGTAGTGAACTAAACCTCTAGACTGGGACTAATACCTCATCTGTAAGTAAACATGTTGGGTCAAAAGCACAGATGTGCTACTGTTCATGTAAATGACGTTTTATCAGTTTGCTAAAGTGCTGACTCTTAGCTTATAAAACACTTGAATTTACTGTATAATACAGTCAACTTTAAGAAACAGCTTGTAAATAAATGTTTCTGATGAAGACTGATAAGTCACTGAGCCACAAAACCATTTTGTTTGCCAGTTAAGATTCAGTGGCCTGAAGAAAAAGTAGATAAGGAAAGATATTTGTTCTCTACAAATAGCTTCTTTTACTTTTGGTAGTTCACACATGTTTGAGATAAACGCCAGATAAACAGGCATAGTTTCTAATTCTTTCTACGTAGTGACCAAGGAAGGGAAACAACGACTTTTAGGGATTTTATGCTGCCTTTTTAACTGTATCACTTACATAAGAAAGTATTACTGCTGTGCAGAAACCAGAGACTATTTTTTTTTTAATGCAAGATCTGAGAATTCCATAAGGAGCCACGAACATGATGATTTTCATTATGTAGTGCCTAGTTTGTTCATAGCTTTATTTTCAGTTGTTCTTATTACTTAAAAAGAACATTATAAATGAGGAAACAAGTAGTACATTGAAGTAGGACTCAACAGTTCACGCCCAGTGGTACCCAGCCTACAATTAGCACATTCATTGTCAAGACATCAGGGCTCTCAACGCCTTGCATGAATCACCGGATAAACTGACACCTCTTTCCCTAAAGGCATGTCTACTCTGCTGTCGCTCCAGCAGCAGCAAAGGGTAGACATACCACAAAACCTGTGTCAGTGCATCTAAAATAGGCCATGCTGCTGCAGCTGATTTATTAAAGTATCTATTTTCTTTTTTACATAAGATACATATATAAGATAAAATCTCTAAGGATACGTGCCGTCACATTTAGGAAGACTCACTTAAGCTGAGCCTTCTGAAGACAGCTCTCTAGCCTTATGGTTTCATATAAATCTCCATTACTTCAGAGAGGAATATGGGCAGCTCTAGAAAATGATACCCCTCTCTTGGGGTGAGTTGGACAGAGGAAGTGAGGCATTTGTGAAGTCTTATGTGCTCAAACTTCAGATTCCCCAAATTAGGTAAAAAGAGCCTTCCACAATGTAATTGCTCTACATTTCTATCCATTTACTGTACACTCACACATCCTTCCAAATCAGGGCTAAATCAGTTTTTCATATCACATGAGCTCAATAAGGCCCCCTTTGGTGTTCTCACTGAAGATCCTAACACAGCCTTGAGAAGAATAAATTCTGATGCAATGTTGAAGACATGCACATCCAAAATAAGAACTGTGTCAGGCTCTAATACATCTAGTACATGAATGTGGAAGGCAATCAGCTGGTCATGGAGAGGTATTTATTCACTGTATTAAACTTCTAACTCTAATGACCACAGAGCTGTGCAAACAGAAACCAGTAAGTGTTTGGGAGGCCTTGCTAAAAGCTGCACAATTGCTCAAATAGACAAAAGAAGGTGTGAGCCTTGAACGTGAGACTAAAATAAGTATATTGTGGTTTACCTAAATATCAGAAAAGTCACATGGCTGCCTTTCAAGGAATTATACAAGAAATTAATCTTGCAGTACATTCATGTGGTAAGATTGAAATCTCTATAAATTGCACAGCAAAGATATTTTAGGATCAAATATCCTTTTAAGTCCAGCAGTATTTTTCAAGATACTCACAAAGTTAATATTTGACATTATGTTTCTAGTGATATTAGTACTATAAATGGTATCATCAATAAAATACAGAACCAATACAAACCTCGACAAGACAACTAATCAAATAATTCTTCCTTTCCAATACCTGGTATTTTTGCTTCTCTTAAGCAAAAAGCTTTGGATATGAGAGGGAAAAGGGTTGTGATATGATGTTACTACTGAAAGATTCTAGTGTATTAGAACTGCTTAATATAGTTCCTACTATACTGTGATAAATACTGTGATTGTATTGAAACATGATACTGATATTAAAAATTGCTCTTTCACTCACCTGTTAATGACATCACATGCATTGCATGGGAATAGGCTACTATTTTAAAAACATCATGAGCTAGCTTGAGAACTAAAATTTTCTTTGCATTTCCAAATTTTTGAAAATCAATTTGGTAAAAACTTTCCTTTGTTCTTCATCAGCATTAACAGTTACACTGCAGGCACTGGACTGATGGAATTGCATACTTTCAGTACTTGGAGGACTTAAATCTGTAATTAGGTATATATAGTATATACCAAGTTGAAGTATTTGAGTTCTGGTGACAGCTGTAGGCAAATATTCTTAGTTAAGTGAAGACAGAAAGGAGCAAAGCTGTGAACCACATTATTCAAAGTTATTACACAGACTACCTACTTGAAAGAAAATATAGATCTGCTACTGTCAGATCAGTCTATATGCTGATCTATATTCAATCAATCTATATGCTGATCCTTTCCCTCCAGTCCTCCTTTTTGATATAATTTTGGGACTCAGATGACCTAAGAAATAGAGCCATGCTGTCCATGTGGTCATTTCCTTCCTTTTGTTTGTCACTGGATGGAAGTACAAGAAAAACAACTATTGCTGTGTCAGCAGTGACCACCAGTTCCCACTGAGATACATTCTTAATGTTAGCAAAGTGACCAGTTGTAATGTTCAAAATGTTCACACCGACATAGGAAAAAAAAAAAAGCCACTGGGCAATTGCGCAAAGACCTTTTTAATCTTACTAGAAAGGCTCTTATGTATTGATTCGAAAGATTAATTCCTCCCTTTCTATTAATTGTAACCTAACACCCCAGCAATATGTGTCCTTAGGCAATAAGTCCAGCACCTCTGCTGACCTCCATCCTTGAGACCTGCTACAATTCTTCTAAGTCAAAACCCCAAATCAAGGGAATGATAACAGACTTTTAAAATAATATTACTTCTGTGCTCTGGAGTTATGAATCATTGGCAGGGTAAAGTTGTAGCTTTTATTTAAACAGCCTAAATACTTCTAATTGATTTTCGATTGAAACAGTCCCAGATGGCAGAACATGAAGTGGCGTCAGCCTGCAACTCCCACATGGAAGGTGCTTTGACTTCTAACATTTCTGAAAGTGATGAATGTAAGGTATTTGTTGAAGAAGGGATGAAAAGAGTGTGTTTCATTGGTGAGTTGTGTTTGCTCCTGTGTCACACGAGGCTGAAGTGGAAGCTGGGAGGGAGATGTCATATTACAGACAAGATACAGCAGTTAATCATTGTCACTGTGAGTCAAGGTACTGTCTGGAAACAAGGAGAGTTTGGAACAGATGCATCCACCAGGTGTACAAAGCAGACAGCACAGAGCTGACTGCGGGCATCCTTTGCTAGGGAGTCTCATTCCTTCTTTCTCCAGGAAGGATTTTTGCACCATTCCTTTGTACTACAAAGCAATTGATCCTACAGAGATGGGGAAGCTCACTGGGTGATTTTCCAGGTAAAAGGACTCTTTGTGTAGGTCAATGAAATTCACTGCCCAGGAGTGTACAAAGACCTGGTCTGGGAGGAAAATTTGGGGCTGCATTTTCACAGGCAAAGCAAAAACTTTTCACTGCTATCTTGCTTCCCTTCTGCTCTGTATGAGAGCCTCAGGCTTGCTGGGAAAACTGGGCATGCCACCCGTGCCTTGCTGCAAAACCTGTTGCAAAAATAGAGATTGTAGAAAGCCACAGAGCTGTTCCGGAGATTTGGCTGCACTATGGCTGCACTTCCTCTACCTTTGTCTACCTCAGAGGTATTTTCCTACTCCAGGTTTTGGTGCTCCATTTCTCTTATGTACTAGGCTTGGGAACAGAAAAGCAGAATACTGGGCAAATGTACATTTAAGTGAGTATAAAACCCCACTGCTTGCAACTGTCTACTGTATTGAATAAACTCTTTTTTTTTCTTATTGCTTCAGGTTTTTATGTTGCAGTTAAGGTCATCCAGTGATGTACCGTGGATCTGTCCGCCTATTCATCTGCTGTTCCCAGACAATACCTGTAGCTGGGGGATGATTTCCGTGGAATCTGGCAGGTATGTGATCCCAGATGCCCTAGATTCTTGCAAACGCCATGAAGTAAAACTGTTGCTATTAAAAGAAAGGCTAATATTGATCTATAAGCTCAACCCTTGCTATTTAGCAGAGAAGCCAGGTCTTCTTGTTCCATAGCTTGTGCAGAATGTTGGTTTTTTCTTCACACCACTGCTTCTTTTACTGAATTTTACATATATGTATTTCACATGGGTTTGATTGGTTGGTTTTGCTTCATGTTTGCTTTGTCTGTACATAGAAGTCACATGCTTTTACCTGAACTGAAAATGTAGCATAGTTATAACATGAGTGTTATACATGTGGTGTGTTCATGGTGCTTATAAAGGTGTTTATATAAGGGGAGCCACTCACAATAGAATGTAGTACCTCTATCCTGCTATAATCATGATCCCACTGTGGACTGTACTAATGCAGGAAAGACAAACCATGCCACAGGAGAATATGGTCCACTAGTTTTCTTAACTGAAGTGATGGGTATTTCTCCACATGAACAGGCCCACAAGCCAGATAAGCTGATTATTTATAAAAAGGGCAAATTATTTTACATGCTTATGAATAATGTAAATTCTACCTGTGTAGATATTGCAGTTAAGTTCACTTGGGCAGTCACCATCTGTGTATCTTTACTCCTCATTGTACAACCCTTGAGCTGGGCGTTGGATTTTTTTGTGTATTGTATCTTTACTATTTACTTTATATAGGGTGAACATATTCCACACAATCCAAGAAAATCCTGAACCTACCACCATCAGTGGATTCATCCTGAATCCCTACACCATCAGTGTAATTCACATTTCAGATTCTGTGTGATGTAGCCATATATGCATTAAAGACTTCTGGATATTTGTCAAAAATTCTTTGTACCAGAGTGATTTTATTTAGAGCTTTAAAAAATTACTCTGTGCTGCTGGAAACCAGATGAGCCATATTCAGACCTGATGATCCATTGAGCTCAAAGTGCAGATGGGAAATACAGCTTTTCCCTTGCTTCTCTGGCCATGCATGACAATTAAAGGTTGTCATGCATAGAGACTATTTTCCCTTTGGCACAGTGTTTACACCCTGGACTCCCTAGTACCAAGAGACACTGTACCCATGCGTGGAGGAACAAAAACACGAGGCCAAAGGTGCCTTAAAAAGAAGGCGGGGGTGAATGTGTAGATCTTTATCTTTGGTAATCATAACAAGGCTCACTACATTGTGTTGCGTATTTTTACGTTAACAATATTGAATGAAAAGGGTATTACGTAAAGGAGCACCTCCCAAAAGATCTGCAACAATGGTCACAGTTTATGGATATGGCCAATAGTTCTAGAATGTAATTAATTAGACAAAGGGAAAGAGGTAAACTTCATTTTCTGCCCTGTTTGATATCTGCAGTTTTTGTATCTGATGCCTATGCTTCCTTTCGCAATGCCAGGTCAGAAACGGGCTCTCTCAGAGTATTATTCACACAAATGATTCATAGCATTGTACTGAAAGGAAAGTTGGATGAACTTTATCATAAAAGTTGTGGTCTCAGTCCTCATGGAAAAGAGGTTCTGTACAGAGTGTAGTACTGCCAGACCCTCTCAAAGATTTTACAAACATTATACTATACATTAGACTTTTGTCTTGTTTCTATATAATCCAAGAAATTGGAATTAACTGAAATTGAGATAATTTATATGGAATTACCTATTTTTTTCTGATTATTTCTATTTATTTTCTGATGATTAACCATATACAGTAAAATATTTTTTCACAATAGGTAGACTTAAGCTTCCTCAGTGTTTGTGGACATGCTCATATCTCTTTCTATTTTTGACTATTTGAATAAAATCTTTATCACACTTTTGAGATTATCTCCAAAGGGGCTTAAACTGCTGCTTCCTCAAGCAGCAAATTCGCCAGGGCAGCACCTACTCTGAGCATGTTTCAGACTCCTGGATTTCATTTAGGATTTGAGAAACATTGATTAAAACTGACTGACAGAAAAAAGAAACTCCTCTAATGCAGATAATACTGCAACATTCATTAACTTTAAAAAATCCCTTCTGTTTGAATCCCTTTCCATCTTCCTGATGCACAGCTAGCAGGTCAATCTGTGTATAAATGTAGACAGTGCAGCTCTTGGCTCCATCTGATTTGGTAACATATTAAAGGCACTGATCAATAAGTAGCTGTGTGGCCAACAAATGAGCCAGGCACAAACTGTTCACTGAAATCAATGCACAGTAACTGGTTTTGAACTAAAAGTCTGAGGAACTGGAATATACAAATGTATCAGCCTTCGCCCAAGCACAAGCAGGCACCTGAAAATTCATTGTGAAAACAGATCAGCACGGTTGCAGATGAGGCTGCATCCAGTTACTTTTATCTGAGAAATAATAACAAACAAACAAACAAAAAAACCCCAAACAATAAAGGATCTTCCAAATTGAGGCAAATAGATAGATAGATAGATAGACAGACAGATAGATAGATAGATAAAACAATTATAAGAGCAATTTGCTGAGGTGAAGTAGGAACTGGTTGTTGTAAGAAGTTCTCAAACCAATAAAAGATTGTGCTTGTGGATGCAAATCTAATGGGATGTCCCCATAAAGCACTCAGAGGTGTACCAGACATGTATCTAAACCTGTCGAGCCACTCTAGTACAGTCACGTAAAGCTCGTTTACAGTATCTCTTCTGTGATTAGATTATGATTTGTCAATGTTTCCATGAATCTTGTTGTCTAGGTAAAAACAGTGGACCAGCAGCAAGGCCTCAGTAAATATTCATAGAGATTATAAGGCAGTGTGGTTTGGTCAAAATGAATGCCAGTAACAGAGATTAGGAATAGGTCTTTAGAAGGTAGTTTTGAATATATTGCTCTTTTTTCTTCCGAGGTCTCTAAGGTTTAATTACTTAATATAGTGGGGTAATATCTCTTATCTTCAAGATAATCTCTACATTCCTAGGTATACTTTTACTATGTCACTGGTACTTAAAAAATTTGGAACATTACTGCAGACTCTTGGAGTAATTTGCCACGTAGCTGGTTGGTTTTCTCTAGTAAAGCAGGAGCTAAAAATACCAGGAGTTTTGACTTTTAAACTATCAAAAATCAGACAAGAAAGACAGAAATGACCGCTGGCTCACATCCACTGAAAAGTCCACAACGTGTGTACAAAATCACTTTCTCATTTACTCCAATGGAAAATACAGCAAAATCTTAGTCATTGTGGTCATCTTGATGAAAATGTCAATAAAATCAGTGAAACACTCCACCTCACTGTGTTTTAAACCTGAGCCACTATGATAACTTTAAACCCACAAGGTTTTTGAAAGGATTCTGCAGGTACAGAGACTTGAGAGCAAGACTTGAATTTAGCAAAGATTTCTGATGTTTTCCTTCTTTAGTTTCCAATGCCAGTGAGCGAGCACAACATCTGTGCTTCCTATAAGTCCTTTTGCTGGATACAGACTTGCAGCAGAATCTCGGCCATTTTGCATGTGAAGGGCACCTTTCAGAGACCCTTAATGTGTGACAATTCAGTAGGTAAACTCATTCACTTTTTATCCCAGCATCAGGCCATTTTTTCCCACCAACATACATAAAACTAGATGGCCTTTTACTGAAAGAACAATTGTATGGATAAAAATTGAGCAACAGAGATAAATGCAATAAAGGAGAAGATCCACTAATCCTATGGTGGTCTGCTTAGAGCGTGGAGGAATTTTCATGGCTAGAAATCTTGCTTTAAGTTTTCAGATAAATAGAGTGCAACAGTTATCCTCTGTTCTGCAGTGTTTCGCTGTGTTCTGCCTTGCCTATAAATGGAAATCACCTCTCCACACTGGATTCCTAAAACAGCTTGTGAAGTCACAGCCTATGAAAGGCCTTGAATCAATGTGAGAGAGTGTTATCACTGGGGAGGTGTCTGTGCTGGAAATGCAGAGAACAATGCAGGTTAGACAGCAGATACTTTTATTTCAATAGTTTTCATTCTCTTTCTGGTTATTTTTTACTCTAGCTGTCTAATATCACAAATTACCAAAATTAAGGGAAGTGAAAAACTATCATTTTTTTCCTGTCTGTGTCAACAGTACAGATTATTACCTGGGAAAACTTTTCTGGAGAAAGACAGCAGCTTACTGCTTTGCCTAAAGCTAAATCAGTGCAAATACTGGGGTGACCCACTGAAAGCATTCAGTGAAGAATCTGTGTACGTGTGCCCTTACAGTTTTGCATAGTTCTGCTATGTCAGTAAAGCTGCAACTGTAGTTGAAGTTACACTGTCCTTAATGTCGACCTTGGACCCCTATCTGCCTTTCATCTCAACCCCGTGGTTTTTCACTTGACCCCAAAGAGCAGTGCAGCCTGACCATGGTGGGAGATCTGGTCACCTCTGGGTCCCAGACTGACCCATCAGCTGCTGACTTTCCAGCCAGTGTCTGTGTTGTTGGAGTCAGCACACGTGCACAACTTAACACAGAAAGCCGGTGGACAGGATTTGCACAATTCCTTGTTCCTGGCTCCTGACCTCTCAGCATACCATCTCTCACATTCCATATGGAGTGGAGAGATGTCTGGAGGAGAATCAAGTGTCTGCAGAAGTGTTCCCCACAGGAATGGATATAAGATGTCAAGGAGAGGCCCCCTCTGGCATTGCCTGGCCTTTGGCAGGGATCCTTCGTGCTGACTTTAAAAATGCATGGATGTGCATTTCAGTGCAAGACGCAGGATAGATATGGGATACAGAATATAGGAGACAGGACTGGATGTAAAGGTGGGAGGGTGGCTGGTAGAAGGCAAAACAAACCAGCTCTGAAATAAGCAGAGACGACTTCTAAGTGATCTTCATTCTTTGGCATTTGCAGAAAGGCTGAACATTGAAGTCAGGTTCTAATCTACTTCCAAAATGGGACTGAACAACTCTGACACACAGATTGTTTGGAGTCTTGTGTTCATAAATCAGTGCATGCATCCTTAAAGAATGTAGTAAAAAGACCCAGCTCCAGAAAAAATCAGGGCTTTTCAAACATGGCAGAGGAAGCAGCATCCTGTTCTCAGTGGTGCAAAATGAGAGAATGTGGTGAGCAGCAGCTCATGGAGTTGACAGAAATGTGGCCTGCTGGAATCCATGTTACCAAGAAAGCTGTGGAGGTGTATGGAAAATTTAAAACAATGAATGAAACTCATGAAGGGAAGACTCAAGACTCCTTGGGAATGTGAAAGGCTTTGAAAGAAAACAACAAAGAGTTTCTTTCATGAAGTCTCTTCTTTTTTATAATTTTCATTCCCTAAAGAAGAGAAAGGAGCCAGTAGGGACACTTACAGACCTTGCCTGTCTTTTCCAATATTTCTTGCTTTTAACTCCTGGCCTCTGTGAATTCCTATTGTTCTAGAGTCAAACCAGGCCTGTGACAGTGTTACCTCATGCCCTGCCTTTCAAAGAGAATTAGCCAGGCTACTCAAACATCTGCTCATGCAATTCCTAATCCAAAGTTACAAATGATACTGCTAAAAGTTAAAATTTACATTTTACTTTTCATCCAAAAGGATTCCTAAGAGAATTCACCAGTACATGTATGCCAGTAACATCATCATTCCAACAGCAAAATGAGGCCAGAGCAGCACATCAGATAATTTCTCATTCCTTTGGCAGAAATATGCAGATTCAAACTGCATGCCTCAGAAACCTCTCAGGATTTTCCATCTATCTAAAATTTCATAGCAGGGGAGATATCACAGCCAAAATGATATTTAGAGGGAAGTAAAAGCCTAAAGGACATATTGACATCTGATGTCCTCATCAAGATTACCCATCTGTATTTAGCCAGTGTAACTGCTGCAAATAAGTTTGGTGCTTTATCAGCTTGACAGCAAAACTTAATTAACCTTCTTTCTGGATTTGATACCTTTCCAAGAACATGCAGAAAATGATTTGTAGGGGCTAGCCAGTTTGCTAAGGTAAAGCTACTATGCATTAAAAAACCCACAAATCAATTAGAGCACAGTGAACCTACCAGAAATCTGTCTAGAAAACAGGGAATAGGTTCCACTTGCATAAAACTTCCTCATGTCAGAGCATATATGCTTAAAGTCAGACTTGGCATCACTATTTCATGACAAACCTCAGAGTCTTCTGGTGCCTGTCTTAAAGCAATCATAGCTGATGTTAAAAGATCACATGAAAGTCCCAATTTTCCATTCAATGCAGTGATAGCAGGATAAAGTTCTAAAGTCATTTTGGAGCTGTCAATAAAATAGTGTGCTAGGTAGGCAGAAGACCAAGTGGAAATATTCTAGCAGATGTCTGCTTGTCACTACTGCTGCATAAGGGAGATGGCGAAAATTCCAAAAGTCACTGTGCCCTACTGTGTCTTATTTCCTGAAAACATTTATCTTGCCTCTGGAATGGATATCCCATTAAAGGCACAAATCTGAAATACTGCTTTCCTAGAGGAAACTCACCTGGAGGTCATAAATCAGGAAAACATAAAAAACCCAGCCTAGACAAAGCCTATCTCTTTGAAGATGGCATATAATGAGGAACAGAGCAAAGGATAGAGAAAAGAATGGGATGTAGGGTTTGCTTAATCACACCCATATCACCCCAATTCCAATTCAAATATTTTCTTTATATACAAAGAAATGTCATATGACCCTCTGAATCTTTCGCTAAATAAGTTATCCTCTTTTAACTTCTTTTAATTAACTACTTCATAGTTCTTACTCCTTTTGAGTAACAGAGACTCAAGAAAAAGGAAGTGATATGCTAAAATACATATATTTTATATATTAAAAAAGGAAGATTGAGCAGACAAGTCAAATACCAGTGAAAAAACATTAAGCCATCTGTATTTATATTCAGATATATGTATATATATGAATAAATATATAATGTATATAAATGCATATAAATGTATAAATATATATTTAGATATTACATACATAAGTATTTATATTCGCTTATGTATGTGTACAGCGCATTTATGCACAAATTTGGTTTTCTGTTCATACAGACAGAGATTTTGCACAAGGAATCGTCTCAATCTCTTACTATACAGAAAAACTATGAACATGATGTTTTAGTACGAGAAGGAATTACGTACATTTTTAGTGTTAGAAGATACTCAAAATCACTACCTAAATTGTCACTTCCCTTCAGTAATTTTTGTCCAGAGAGAAGCAGCAAGACAAGACATTTGTGATTTCATGTTCAATGAGAAAACACCTACATGACGTAAACTAATATTTTTTCTTTCTGGACGGTGACTAAAAATCAGGAATTTTGCTAGGTGTCTTCACACGAATGGCATTGAGAGCATTTGAGAGCACTTGGGGATTAGTTTGGGGTGGTTTTTTGTTGTTTGTTTCTGTCTTAACCTATACCATAGCCATGAATGTTTATTTCTGATTTTTGACTCTGGGTAGTTTTTGTCTGTTTATTTTATTCACGGACCTGTCAGTGCAATATGCCAAAAGAAACTAAAAGCTTCCACTTCCAAAGTGACTGAAATCCAGATCTGGTTTACTTTATGACTTGAGCTCTTTCTTGTCTTGTTGCAAACAGCAGCTGGAGAGTTAGCTCTCTGATGAGACACTGCAGGAAAATATTCAGTGTTTTATATAGATCCTCTCTGACTTATCCTCTGGTTTCCATGGAAATCCATATGATCCCCATAGCTGCCAAGTCTAGTTCTCTTCAGTGTATGTAGGATAGACCTACAGGTTAACCCACACAAGCTCTATCCATTGAATTGTATGCATGTTAGGGAGATTTAAACAAATCAAGGCACAATACAAATATTAAATTATATTATCTGTACTTTTTGGATGGTATGTTCAAAGATGATGTCCACACATTTTGTGGCTCTAAGCTGGTGTTTTTACCTTGCTGAAACATTTTTGTTATAACCAATGTAAACATTATAATGCAATTATAACTAATGCAAGCTAGAGCCACTTTGAGCAGCTCTAACATGTATTAATTTTTGGTTATGGTTTATGTTATGGGGAAATATATAAAATATAAGAACTATATTTAATACTAAGAGTGAGATATATGTATGTTTTCCAGACATTTAAATAAATTGCAACCATAGTACACATAAACTGAAAACTGAGGGGAAAAAACCACCCTTTTTGTCCTTTTACCACATCAAAGGACTAATTTTATAACTGCCTGGATGTTGGATATCTGGTTTAGTTTCTCTGTTGGTGTCCCAGCAGCAAAACTTGTCAGCTGTGTTACTTATAAACTTTCATGGTTGAGAAGGTGTTGACAAAAGACAAATTGCTGAAGAGGGACTCTGTCCATTTGTCAAGGAAAACTGAAGGATGAAGATACAAGTCTTCTTTATCTGAAGCCATGTGGATAATATTCTGCATGAACACCTGTGTTAGTGATTTGATTTTATGGCAAGCAAACAGTGCTTACTTCAATAGAATTTATTAAGATTTATTTAACACAGCTTACCTTCTGCTTCTCTGCAAGTGTCAATATTGCTAAAGCCTAATATTGTACAGACTTTATTACTCTCTTAACTGGCACTTGTGTGATCATTGGCATTCGCATCACCTGATAAGGCACCATTGAGGCACATAACTTGCTATAAATGCTTTATCTTTTTTCTCTTGTAATCTTACTATGTTTGAGATAGATTCTGGAACTTTTTTATGGGTTTCATGTAAATTTGCTATTTGCTGTAATAAAAAACATCTGTGTTTTCATGCTGGAAACTCAAGGAAAACCTTCTTGCGCAGTTACCATGTTTCTGAGAGCCTCAATGGGAATGCACGGGCATTTGGTAATTTCCTAAATGTGATATTTTTCATACATGATCAAGGTCATCATATTTTTTGACAGATCTTTAAAATCAATTTATTGCTTAGATTTTGTTTGTTCCATTTTCCCTCAGTGCAAAGTGCACTCACACACACCCAGAGGCAGAGTGGCCTTATCCCTCAGTCAAACTACACTGCCCTTCAGCCAAACCAACATCTCCTCCATAGTTTTGAATTAAATCTGCAAATTGCAGTATCATCCTGAAATTTAACCTCTTCAGATTTTTTTCAATTCTATGCACTCCTTAACATCTGTAGGACTAGAAGTTTTAACCCAGTCATTTCAACTCGTTCATTAACCCATTCACACATTCATTTCACCAATTCTTTCAGCCCATTGATAACCCATTCACTTCACATAGCCTTAGGGTAACAGTTGTTACAGCAGATCTTAGGGTACCTTTTCTTTTGTACTGCTACCTTCTATGAACTTCAATAGAAAATAGGATCGTGCTTGTTAGATGAAAAGAGATACTTTGGGTACAGTTTTCAGCTGCTATGTAATCAGGGTTTTGCTGTTTTACCTTCTCTGTTTTTGTGGACTTGCTAGTTCTGCTTCATAATGGTGCTGGGACAGGTCCAGCACAAATTGAGATTGATTTGAAATAAGAGGCATCTTAGCCTTTAGGTTAATGGTTTTATATAAATATTTGGTGAAATAATCTGAAATAAAATGGGCATTATTATCATGAGGAATGAGCATCTCAGTTCTCCTTAGCTAGCTCATCTGTCCCTGTCAAGCCATTGATAGAAGTGGCTTTCAAAGTTTGAAATTGCTTCCATGACAACTCTTATTTGGCTATAAACTGGATTGTTTTGAATCTGGGAAAGAGAACCTGTAAACATAAAATCAATGACTCCTGGCCATTCCAGTGGTGTAACATTTTTGTCAGGAGCCTGTTTATATCAGATTTTTAAGCATCCTGGCAAAATAAAAATTTGATTTATGGTGCTTTAACCCTGAGACCTGTCACGTAAGTAGCCACTGTGAAGCAAACAAAATGTTGTGCATTTTAACTACTTAGGCTTTGGGGAAAGGTTCCCTCGGGGAAAATGCAGGATCCTCAAGATACAATAGATCACCTTTCCTTCACTCCTGTTGTTCCGTCTGATGGATTTTGATATAACAGTTGACCATTGTCCCTATTCTTAGTCATCTCTAATCACTCTGGATCTGTTTCATCCAGTCAGTCAAAGCAGACAGTTTAGCATAGACTTGAGCAAATTTGTCTTACATGGGTGGCAGTTTCTCAACAAGGGAAATCTTCTTGTCTGAGTTCAGCTATGCAAACATACAACCATTGTTCATTACTGTGGAAATATTATCTGACTATTCCCTTTTATTTATCTATGACTACATCT
>VWYP01023855.1:73347-160226 GCA_013400435.1 Pycnonotus jocosus
AAGTAAAGTGATTTATATTTACCAGTGTGCATTTAATTTTGCATAACAATTTGGGGAACATATCAAATTATATGAGCATTTCCTTAATTTCTTCTTCATCAGGATGTTTTCAATCTAAGAAACAAAGTCAAGGAAAGAAGTGCTCTTCTGAAAGACTAGCTGAAAAAATCGACAAATCCTAACATGTAAAGATGGTGAGTTATAATACTTTTTTAGAAGTCCAACAATTTGGTAACATCCTAAACTATTATTTCCCAAAGTTGACAAGAAAATCTGATCCATAAAGAATGGTTTCATTTTCCTGGATCTCATAATACTTAAAGGCTTTGTGAAAGGCTGGGAAAAAGGTAGAGGATAAAAAAAAAAAAAAGAAGGCAGGATTAAAAAAAAGCTGAATTTTTAAGATAGGATTAGCCTTCATTAAGAGACACTTCATAGAGTAGCATGAAATACAGTATGAAGATACTTAATGTCCTGGCAACACCAAGAAAGTAACCTAGGAATTATAAGCTTAAGGTGATAAATGGGATGGAGAGAGAGTTGGGAAGGAAATTCACAATTCAAACTTCTTCATGGGATACAAGGAGGCTGGATGAACTGTTGATAACCCCTGACATTTTGCAAAAATAAATATTCTTTATAATTCATTATAGTCATGCAACAGGAAGTTCCCATGTGTTTACAAGCACTTCCACTGTTCCCCAGTTATGGATATTAAGTGCAGACATGGAGGAATTTGACTGTCATCATACTGAGTAATGTGTGGCTTTCTGTTGCTGAGTTATTCTTGCAGTTCTGCTGAAGAAGGTCCCTTGATTTCCCATACCCCTGAACAGGGCTTCCCTCTTGGCACCCTGCACCACACGTAACTACAACATTATTCTGGAGTCAGCTGATACACAAAATCACCAGAGGCAGTGAAGATGACAGATGTGATCCTAATCCAGCTGTAGTCAGTGAGGTCTTCCCCTTGATTTCTCTGCCCTTGAGATCTGAGGCTTTGTATTGAATGAGCTGCTTCACTCAGGATGCTGAAAACCACCCCCAGATACTGAAATATGGTCCCTCGTGGAAGCTCACGTCTGCTGCCATCTTCCATGAAATGCCACTGATCACAAGAGCACATATGACACTGGGCAGCTTTGCAGGGCTAAGAGTTGGAACCAATTACTACCTTCAGAAATCAAAGTAATATTTAACTTGACATTTGATAGTAGAAAAACTGAACTGTGCTTCCTCAAGCTTATGGAAAGTTTCCTTGATCATGAAGTTTCTACTAACTAACAGTTAACTGTTAAAATGAACAGTTTTATGCTGTTGTTTCAATCATCTCTAAGAATCTATAATCTCCAAGCCGACCAGTCACAGGATTTGTGTATGATGAAATGAAACTACAGGTTAGACTGTGAGTTTTGTGGACAAGAGGCTTTACAAAGCCTTCAAGTTCTCCAAGGAGCACACTGAAGGACTTGCAAAGTATCTGGACAATAAATTGCAGGATAAAAACTGGTCAAATCTGAGGCATATTCCTGGTGGGATCTCTCTCCATATTAGCCCACCAACAGATATTTGATGGGTTACAGGTAGGGAGGCAGAGAAACACTTGGTGCTCAAAGGCTGGAGCCCTGATAAGTATCTTTGAGTATTCACGCAAATTCTAGTTTTAATTGACGTCAAGAGATTACCTGCCAATAAAATATGAGGGCCCTAAATACATTCAGTTTGATGTGGTTACCTAAGTGAAATACTTAATTCAGGACCCGAGTCAGTGCAGAATTATGCAAGGAGATTTGTGTCTCTAATTGGCTGAACTGCCTTGGTGAGGTATTGACTTGGTGGGCAACTAAGGACCTTAACACACTAATGCACTTAAATGGATGGAATTTGCTTGTATAAACCCATTACAGGCATTCAGGTTGTGACCTCATCTATGCAGAATAAAACCTGAAGAAGATCCTAGAAACCAAAATCTGATGTGATGATCCCCTGCCTCTCCATCATACAGTACTGTACTACACCAAGCAAACCTGTGCCCCAGCTCTTCCTCTTGGCCACCTGCCTCATGTAAAAATAGGAGCAAATGGAGCAAGAATCTACCTGTTAATGTACATCTGGCTGCACAAAATTGGTGACCAATGTTGGTATTATGTCAACCTATGATTACACAAGATAGACCAAGCAGCAGTTTGTATTTTCTCAAGAAACAAAACAGTGTTTCTACAGAACTGAACTGCCAAGTACCTTCATGAAGAATGCAAGCACTTAGAAATAATCTTAGGTACATTTGGGAAGAAGCAGCCATCTTCCCAAGATGGGAAACACAAGGCAGAGTGTGGGAGAGAAAAGAGAATGAGAGTGAGATCTACTGATTCACAAGAACATGAAGACATTGTCACATATTGTTTCCTACTGGGAAATCTGCATAACACTTTTACTGGTGATATTTCTTCTGTCTGGGCTCATCTTTTCTTCTAGAGGTTGAGTCCTTCTCACAGGTAGTTCTGCACAGCAGCTAACATTGTACTGACTAACTGGATAACTTTGTCAGAAGAAGGATTTAAGAGGATACAGTGAATAATCACTTTTAGTGATTCACTGTTAAGATTGCTCTTTCTGTGTGTAGCTCTAGGTGTTTTGGTTACCCTTCCTAACACTCACCCTTTCAGCTTTGGTCAGTCACACCCTACTGTCCTCCAGAGTTTGCAGAGCAGGATGATTCAGGCTTACAGTATCTATCCATCCAGTACACTTCTCTCTTCCCATTGCTACAGCTCCAGTATCAGGTGTTAAACACTGCAACTCCAATCACAAGCGTTAAGTCTTCCCTGAATGGTACATGAGGGGGAATACTAAGTAACCTGGAAAGTTTCAGTTTACTTGGAATTGTTTGGAGTAAATTGCTAAGAATTTTTTTCTAAAGGTGTGACCAGGTTCTACCAATCCCAGCTGCCTATAGCAGGAAAGGTTTTGACTTTCTTTTCTGTGTACGAACCATTAATCCAGAAAACAATGCCTCAATTCTTAATATCTCTCCCTCCTCTCAAGTTGCCTGTTGCCATTTACTCTTCATTAACTCTTCCAGGTCTACAAATACCGTAATCCTGGGGCTATAACATTTCTGCTGTGAGCATGGGCTGTGGGCCCACGTGTTGTTCCTGCAATTGCATCACGAGCGCATGATATGAGAAAGAATGAGTAGAGGAATGAAGATAAGCAGTGGGGGAGGCAATTCAAAAGAAGTTTAGGTTCTGCAATGCAAAGCCACATCCTCCTATTTTCTCTTTTAGACAAGTTGTGAAATAGGGAAATGTCCCATATGGAAATCAGAATGCAGAATTTGAACACCTTAAAGTTTGGTTAGGTTTGGTTCCAGCATCTGGCTTGAAAAACACCTTCTGGTTTGCTTGAGAGAACAGGCTCTGGCCTTAAGCATAAGGAACAGTTTGTGTGTACACAGGGCCTCTGTTTATCTAGTAACTGAAGATGGTGTGCAGTGAAAGCTACTCTAATTATTCTCCCTTTGAACTTAATAAGTTTTAAATCTTCTCCTTCACTTTCCTAGAGATAAATCCTAGATAATATGAAAAAACAATATCAATCTCATTCCAGCATCCTTATTCTTTTGCCAAGATGGAAGTGACCAAAATAAAAACAGGAAAAGCCACTAGAGAACCGTAATCTGAAGGGGAGTGTGGGGTGTGGGGGTGTGAATGTGTCTTACATCATGGGAGGGTAACAACCATGCACAGAGTTAGGAGGAGCACTGAACCCTGACGAGCCTTTCACTTACAGTGTAGTTCTGAACATCCTTGCATGGCCTTTATTACACCAAAGATGAGCTGCTCCCAGCCAGGTCAGAGCCTTAATTCAAGAACCAAATTTTAGCATCTGTTTAAATTTAGGCCTAAATTCCACTAACATCACATAAAGTCTCATTCAACAGAGAACTACAGAAGTGATGTTTCAAGCTTTTTCTTTTCTCCATTTATATTTCAGTGACTCTGCTGGTTTTGCTCTGGTTTTCCTTTGAAAGGAGTGTTACAGAAAATGGCAGCTCTGTTTATCAGCTGTGCTGATGCTGTTCTTGGCAGTGAATGCAGGGAGACTGGAAAATGATTTTATTGATGGAATTTCCTCAATACCTTTGCCATTAGACACAACGGAGTGACCATGACTTTGACGTAAAAAATTCATTGGCATATTTGTTTAAGACCAACCCTCCATGACTCGAACAAACCTCAATCAAGAGGGGATTGGCTAGAAGCTCAGTAATTACCTTTTCAAAAGAAAAATGTTGGGTTTTTTTCTGAAATCTACTTGGCTTTAGGATCTACAAAGGCAATACATTGACAAAGGTTTTTTTAATTATTAGGTCAGACATGGTCCATCAAACACTCAATAGTTCTCAATATGGTAACAGCAAAAATGTAAGCAACTTCCTGGTACTCTGTGTTTTGAATTCACAGAACCGCATGCTGTGACCCTTTAAGAAATGGAGAAATTCCTTTGTCAATGCAACATGAGTGTTTTCGTTTGGATTTAAATCTCTCTCTACCTCCTCCTCTTACCTCCTGCTGCTTGCACTAAGCAGGAAAGGAGGGGCAGCTACAAGCCTCATTTCAAAAGAGACCAGCATAAAGAACTATCAGTTAGCAACTGGTCTAAGATCAGACTAAACAATTACTAAAATTTAATGATAACAAATTTTCACTTACTTTCCTTTTCCTGAAAATGGCTAGAGATTGGAGCAGTGGAATTTTCCAAAGGCAGAACAAAAATCCCCAGATACATGTGAGAGGTCTTATAATACTGAATGTCTGAGGATAGCAAGAGGAGCAAGAGCAAGTAAATTCTGTCCATTCAGAAGCCTCAGTCAAGGTCAAATAAAAATTATTTGGAGGGCAGTGTGTCAATGATTAAAAGGTCAACTGCAGTATAGATCCTGTGCTTGCTGCAGTGAAGAGGCACAACCTTTAGTTCCCCGGGAAGCTGGACTTATTGATGACACCCCAGAAGGATTGTCTAGACTTGTCCAGGTCACACAAGGCCCATGGTATCCCACCACACATGTGCCCCCTCAAACTGGAGTACCATGTCCCTGCCTCTCTGTTCTCCCTACTCTGGCCTCCTCACCTTGCCTGATCCACACCTCTCTAAGGAAGAAGACACCTGTTTAGACAGGAGAAATTCCTCAATTCTCCCGGTGGCCACAGGTCTCACAAGATGTGAGCCAGTGCACAGCCAGCAGGTCCATGCCTTAGCTGCAGCTGTTCCACAGCAATTTCTATCCACTGGCACCTGGGCTGGGGAACATGCAAAGTACCAAGTATAAAGAAGGTGGGGGATGAATCTCCATGCTTGTTGTGAAGATGGTACCCAGATGTAATTTGGTGAGGGATAGAGATGGCCTACAAGACTCCCAGAAGGTCAGCATTCCAGGTAGTGCTTGCATTATTTACACCTGGAGTTACAGAAATTAATCATGGCCTGGAAGAAGGTCCTCAGAAAATATTCAACAGTTTGCAGCTGCCACTTCCTTCCCTTCCTCTCCACAAAACACTCCAGCCTCATGCAAACAAGGCAGCTGAGATCCAGGAATCATTCTCAGAGTGCTCCCAACTGGTCAGGGAAAGGAGATCAGACTTTTGCAAAATCATTCAGGGTGCACCCTCTTCCCCTTCTTCCCACCATGTAGATTTTTGTGCTATTTAAAGAGGAAATGTGTTGACAAGTCTTAGCAAAAACTGACTGGGATAGCTGTAAATCCAGAGCACCCATTGGGCTGGAGATCATGCAGAGCAGATGGTGATGCTGGGGGTGGTGATGAAAAAGCAGTGGTAGAGCTCTTTCGCTCCTTCTGATAGAGAGAATGTGCCAAGAATGTGTAATTGAGGGACAAAGGATAAAGCTAGCAATAATATCTCCATCTACCTGGGAAGTTTAGAGGTAAATGGGCCCAGTGTAGGGTCCAAATACATCAGGCTGGGCACCACCTAGATTTCTGACAGGTGCACTCACTGCAAACACTGGACAGCCTTTTTTTTTTTTTTTTTCCTTACTTGCAGCAGTTTAAAAAAAATTAACCACATGCAGTAGAATGGAAAAAATGCCAACACTTGATTTAAAAGGCTGTAGGACATGGAATAAAGGGGGTTTCCCCTTGGCACACATGTGTTAGTAGCATTATGTAACCTTGTTTTGTAAGAAGAACACTGATCTCCTGGCACTGAAAAAGACTCGCATATGCTTACTGCAAAAATAGGAAAGTCAGGAATGTATTATACAGGAATGGGTCTTGCCAAAGTAAGCAAAGTGCAAACATCCCACACTTCCCAAATTATCTTTCTTTCCTGCTTAATGCACTGTAAATGAAATTCAGTTGGACTTTGACATTGTGGACTGGATTCAATCCCATTTATATTGTGCATAGATAGGAACTGATGATAAAATGATATTGTTTGAACAAATAGCTCACTTCCTTTGCAATAATTCTTACAATTGTTAACATATTAATAATTATAATAATGTATTGCATTTATAATAGAGCCTTTCTTCACCAAGAATCCTAATGCTCTTATGACATAAAAGGATTGTACTGTGTGTACACTATCTTAACAGAAAATATATCCAACATCACAACTCTGCCTGTTAATCAGGCTTTAAAACATAAGGGGATTAAATTTCCTGCCAATCTATTGCATTTTTATTGTTAAATATGGCTCTGCTTATTCCTCCAGATGCTTTCCACCAAAATGAATAAGTGAGAAATCTGCAGCATTAGGCAACCTTCCTAGGGGAACTCTGCATTTGTTTTCACTGCTTCAGGCAGTCTGGTTAATTTTGATTTCCCTTGATTTTCAAGTCAACAAGTGAAAAAACAGTGGTGAAAAAGAGACTCCTTACTGAACAAAATTAGCATCTCAGTGGTTCTATTCAGCTATTACTGCTGACAATCTGGGTGTGCAGAAAATATGAAGTAAGGCCTCACTGCCCAGTCTTGAGTGAAGCAGGAAAGTACATGCTGGTTTTCATCAAGAAACATATGTGAGGTCAACCCTGAGAAAAACACTCTTAAAAGCAGACACTGCTGCCAAATATTATTAGACTACACATCCTGGAAACTTAGGCCACATATCTCAATTAAAAAAAAATAAAAAAAATCCCTACATCTTCATGTAGATAAACTAATGAAAGACCTTTTAATTCTTGATTCAATAAACTAGACAGCCTTGCAAGGCTCATATCAATACAAACTTATTATGAATGACTCCCCTCTGCTGAAGGTGCTTTGGAGGAATTTGTTGGACACTGGAGTGAAATGCTTTCCACCATGTACGGCCTAAAGTCACTGTAAATAGAGTGTGTCTCTTAAATGCCTTCACTGCCTCAGTTTTTCTGAGTGATGGGAATCAGAACAGACAATCAGTACTACCCTGAAAATGCTGAGAAATTATTAATCTTTTTCTCTCTCAGGATCTTTGAGTCTATTATTATTATTAATATTGTATTTGGCCAATGTAGATAGTAGAAGTAGTCAATATTGGCTCTGCTCACAGGTCCAATGTCAAAATTTAATCAATTTCTATTCTAATTGGTATAGATTTTTTTTTCTGATCTAAGAGTTAATTAGCTGGTTGTTCCTATTGGCCCTTTTAATCATATGTAAAAAACAGAAAAGGGGAAGAAGAGGAAAAATGTCAACCACTCATGCTGAAAAAAATGTCAGAGGAAGAAGTCAAACTGCATTTCTAAAAAAACCCCAGATTCTGGAAACTGTTTTTCCAGTAAAAATAAAACAAACAAAACCAAACCCAAACCTCGTGTTGGCCAAGAATGGAAAATGACCATTCCTTAGGTAAATGTTTGAATAGTTAAAAGAATGAGGGAAAGATGGTGACAGCTAAAATGTTTTATGCATGTGTGATATAACAAGCTTTCTTTACAAGACAGGTGTAATAACAGTGCAAGCTGTAGGAATGCCCTGCCCTGTGAGTCAACAGGCTTACATGGCATTTATTTGCCAGTTTAGAACAAGAAGTAGCAAATGGTTTGGCTACAGGGGATGGAACTACAGGGCTAGCATGGGTAAACAAACTGGAAGTATGCATGCTGGAATAGATCCAGGATGCCAGGGTGTTAGCACTTTGAGCTCTACGAAAAACAGCATAAATACTGTATTGGCCACAAATGAGGCAGAATTTTAAATGTTGTCCAAGATTGCAAATTGGTCACAGGCCTATAGAGACCTAACAGCAGCAAACACTGTTTCAACCATTATCAGCTCCTGCGGGTTATCAGAAGGATGTGGGTTTGTGATTGATGCTCTGTAGGGCCAATAGCACAGCCCTGGTCTTCCAACTCTTCCTGCCTCTTTTGAACATCTCATTCCAGGACTTACACCCTGTCTGACCCAGTACTTTGCAGATGAAGGCAAATGTGAAAATAAAGCTTTCTGAAGCTGTAAAGAGTATCTTATTCTGAATTGGTTTTGTATACAGACCTCACACTTCCCAGATAAGAACAATATCCTAGGAAGCCAATCAATGAGAAGCAGCACAGTTCAAATTCATAGACACACCCTTAATCCAAATTCACTTCCATAAGGAGATAAGCTTTCAGTAAGTTCACTAATCAACCAGTGTAAAAGGAGAAAGCAGAATGGGAGGTGTGGTTTCACAACTTCATTTTCCAGGATTTACATTTAATTTAAGTCAAAAGTAGAACGAGACAATTGCTCCTATGCTAATTTACATCAGAAACACTTATTTTTTAACAGGCAAATATTTGCTCAAAAGCTCAGTCAAAAAAAAATAAACTAAGAACCAAGGCATATAATAGTTGCAAAATTATCATATACTTGAACCACTCAGGATATTGTGTGATGTGCAATACATTTGATATGCTCAGGGCTAAACCCTGCAGTGCCTGCTGTAACTCTTGCCTCTGCAGAAACTCACCCTTGGTGAGTTATCAAAAGAAGCTAAATTCTTCTGAAAAACCATGGAATCCTTAGTAACATCAGGAGGAAAAAACATGACTGCAGCTAGTTTTAGCCTATGTCTTACAAAGTGTGTTGAGGAGCATTTCTGGTTTGTGAACCTGATTACAATTTAAGAAGGAGGAGATTGGTCCATTGTCTTTGCAACTAAGTTGCTTCTTTAATTCTGGGTCATTTTTGCAGGAAAACAGTCCTTGTCTAGTAGAGCTGGGTTTGTCTCATTACTGCTTTGTTATCACCTCCAGTGAACAGACTGAAAGCCTTTGGCATCCCTACCTTTTTGCAGTGCTGGCCCCTGTGATCTCCCACTGTATGTGTTCTGACCAACAGGCTGCAGGACTTCTCCAGACCCCTTGTAGATCATCTGCTGCCCCCCGGTAGCTCCCGTCACTTACACTGGCATTGCAAATTTACCAAACCCATACATTTGTTCATCCTTGTTGTGGAACTCAATGGTATGTGAGGAAAAAGACTTAGGGCTGGACATGTATAGGAGGAATGAAGATTCTAGTCCTTTAAAGCTGTTCAAAAGCAGTTGCTCAGTCACAGACCATGTAAGTTTTCTCCAGTAGTGTTTTGTCCTGCTTTCAGAAATGCAGGTACTTTAAATTGTAGCTGCTTCCTTGTAATTAAGTAGGCACAAAAGCTCAACCCATAGAAATTGTACAGTAAACACTACTGCTTACTGGCATATGGGAAAGAACAATGAGGGCTCAGACTCCCATGCTACAACCTAAGAGCAGCACAATATGCTGTATTTTGGGGTGACTGCGTTGTACTGGCATGTGATTTAGGGAGAAATAGTTGCTTTTGCCAACATAGAAACAAATTTTCTTCTGCCATTATGTTAGGGCCCCTTTCACCTCTCCTGTGCAGAGTGTTTGCTGAAGTCTGTCTGGCCAGTTAAGCAGGAGGTTGGCTGTGCTGTAGCAGACTTCTGGAAAGCAATTAAATGATTTATTACCTCTATTGAAAAGAGGTTTTGGAAAGCAAACATTGTTCAGTGCAATATCACCACTAGTGACACACATCAGTTTGCTTCTCTAATGTTTTCCTTTAGGACCTCACGAAACATGGCAGAATACCACTGGACTAACACTTGGTCCCACAGGATAAAGGAGAAAATGTGACTGAGCCACGATAAAGGAGATGCAGTCAACTTTTCTGCAGCATGAACATCAAAGAGAGTCTGAATTTGTGACAGTGAATTTCAAACATGATTCACGAAACAGACACAGTCTTACAAGCCTCCAAAAATCCCTGCCAAGCACAGCAAAAAAAGCCAGGTTACTCGATTTAACTTCAGGCTTTGAGATTGGCACATTCATGGTGAAGAAAGAGTCACAGATTCAATAAGGTGACATTCAGCAACATTACTGTAATTATAATAGAGATATAAAGCTGGTGCTAAAATTCCAGTGTGGGAGCCGAGTAAGGAACACTAGCTCAGGACATAAACTATGTTAAGTGCTCAGCCTGGCAAAGGTCCTGGACATGCCACTGCAGTCATGATTTATGTCAAATCATGTACTGAAAGCAAGAGGACCAAGCTTAATTTGGCTCTCTGGACAGAAATACACCAACAGGCAGGAACATGTTGTTCAAACAGGCAATATGGACTTCAATGTGCACTGAAAGTATCAAGGTGGCCTCTTGACTCATGCCACTAAAACTCATGCATCTGGTTTACACATGAAA
The DNA here is from genome assembly GCA_013400435.1 of Pycnonotus jocosus. Taxonomy (NCBI): domain Eukaryota; kingdom Metazoa; phylum Chordata; class Aves; order Passeriformes; family Pycnonotidae; genus Pycnonotus; species Pycnonotus jocosus. The sequence goes on from VWYP01023855.1 coordinate 84,044, forward strand.
TATAATATGACTCTCCAAGTGGAAGAGAGTTCTGAGATCACCAGATTCCCTTCTGGTATCTAGAAAGAATAATATCAGGTAATCCCTCACAAATTTATTGATCTCTACCTTAAACCAAATAGGTTTTTCACCTTTGCCATTTCCTAAGAAAAAATTGTTACAGGGCCTTACACATTTGATGGCTTAAAAAAAAAAAAAAAAAAGGTCATATTTCACATTAAGGAATACAAAGCAAATAGCTCTGTAAAATCTGTTGATTGTTCCACCCTTCTTGTATTAACTTTCTGAATACAGATGATATGTGCATAAAAATATGCAAATGGACTCTTTACCTTTCATCTGAGAAAGCTGTCAGCATCAGATCTATTTGGTTTTCTACAAACATTCATTTCTACAGGCACATAGTAGAAGGACTATGGTTGTAAGTAGGAATTAGGAGCACTGTAATACAAAACACATGAAATAACACGATTGGTATACAATCAAACGGATGTGGTACTTATAAATCTAAAGCTTTACTGCAAACAAAAGAATAACTCCTCTTCCCACCATTTCTTAATTGTCTCACTAGAGTGCTGCTGAGTGATTTTTGTTCTACCTGATATTGGCCTAAGTAAAATCAGTAACACCTACAACAACAACACTGGATTGTTTCAAACAGGCTTAATGGACAACACAATCAGCAGTGCTTGATGAGTGATACTTTCTCACTATATGTTATGCTAAAACTGATGTAAAGTCATTATGGTCAATAACTGATGATGTAAATATATAGACAGAATATCACAGCAATGTGAAGGCAATAGACTGGTGCAAGCAGAAAGGGGAAAATGGTTATCAAAATACATTTAGGAAATAATAAATTCTATCTACAGAAATAAAAGGCAATTTAAGAATACTAAGTATACCCATAACAATTATGAACAAAATTCTCATAATGCTCAATATTCTGATATTTAATGAAATGGAAGACCATCACGTTATCTTCAGAACTGGCTTTAAAAAGGATTTTTTCCTATGTTTCCCTTAAATCAAAAAATAATTTCCAGTAAATCACGAAAATGTTAACCTAGGATTGACATATGTTCAAACTGTGGTGCTTTTTTCTTAAAATGTATTTTTTTTAATGTAAAAAAGATGCCATGCTCAGTGTTTCTAGTGAGCCCTGTAGTAACATCATCACTGAAGGGGAAAGACTTGCAAAAGGGTTTCTATTGCAGTGATGTAATTATGCACAAAAATTTATAACAGCAGAAATTACTATAACTTGTGGTTACTTTGTTAATATTTTGTGGCACAAAATCCAGGGGTATAGCAAAAAGGTTGGGACCAGCTGCAACTTAAACAACTGAAAGTCAGTCAGTGTGCCCTGGCAGGATAGAGCCATAAGCCCAGAGAACAAGCAAGGAGGGCTTTTTTGGTAGTGGTGGAAGGTACTGGAGTAGCTTTCTCTGCCAAGAAGGGGCATGAACATGCAGAACACTGCCATGTTTTTCACTGGTCTTTGCATTTATTAAAAAAACAAAACAAAACAAAACAAAAAAACAAAAAAAACCCCAAACAAACCCCAAACAAACCAAACCAACAAAAAAAACCCTAACAAAAAACAACCAACCCCCCTCAAACAACAACAACAACAAAAATAAACAAAAAATCCCAAAACAAAACAAAAACACAAACAACAAAAAACCCACACAAACAAACAAAAACCACACCCCAAAACCAAAAAAACCCCAACCCCCCCAAAAAACAAACAAACAAACAAAACCCCCAAGAAACCACCACCCAAAGAAATTACTACAGATCTTCAGTTTGGTGAAAACAACTGTTGTTGCATGTTTTGATAAAGAATGTGCCTCTGGAGACAACAACATAGAGTCATACATTCATAGAGTAGTTTGGGTTGGAAGGGACCTTCAAAGATCATCTAGTCTAATATCCCTGTAAGGGCATCTTTCACTACACCAGGTTGTTCAATGTGCTGTCTCACCTGACTTTGAACACTGCCAATGATGGGGCATCCACAACTTCCTCAGGTAAATTGTTCCAGTGTTTCACAACTGCTGTTAAAAAAAAATAATCTTCTTTATCTATAATTTAAACCTAACCTCTTTCAATTTAAAACTGCTGTGCCTTGTCATGTTACTACAGTCCCTGGTAAAAAGTCTTGCTGTACCTTAATCTTCTATATGGAAAATGTTGCTGTAAGGTCTCCCTGGAGCCTTCTCTTCTCCAGGCTGAACAAACTCACCTGTCAGCCTCTCTTCATAGGAGAGGTGCTCCAGCCCTCTGGAACTAAGGTCTGTGTCTTTCTTGTGCTGGGGACTCCAGAGCAGGATGCAGCACTCCAGGTGGGCTCCCACCAGAGTGGATGGAGTGGTGGGGAGAATCACCTCCCTCAGCCTGCTGGTCACACCTCTTTTGATGCAGCCCAGGATGCAGCTGGCTGTCTGGGCTGGAAGGGCACTTTGCCAGCTCATTTCCAAGTTTACATCCCCCAGTATATCCTCCAGCCCTTCTCTGCAGGGACAACTCACCATTAATTAACCACACAGATTGCACAGATACCAGGAACTGCCCAGTACTTGTTACAGCCTGAAGTAATCCCTCTGGAGGAAGGGGAGATGGCTGCTTTCCTGAGAGTAATTGCATAGATTTATCTGGGGGAAGGTTTGGGAGGGCAAATGCATATAGAGAGGGTATGAAATAGAGGAGCTGAGCCTGCAGTAGGAGTATAGATGGGGAGAGAAGGAGCAGGTGCTAACTGCAGCTGAGGGCAGAGCCAAAGCCAGATTTGACAGGTGAAGGACAGAAGATGGCTTCCCAGGGACCCTGAAAAGAGCTGGCAAATCAGAGGTGCTGGCCGGGGCTGAACGGGGGGAAAGCTTCTATTCTTCATGAACAGAGCTGACAGGAGATCTATTTAATCAAACCTTTTAAAGATTCACCTCACAGCTCTGCACTCCCTCTCAGGGTCATCTTGCTGCAGATTATTATTCTGCACTCTAAGAAATCCAGTTGGAAAATTTCTGGTGGTGGGTTGGGGGGTTTTTTGTTGGTTGGGTTTTTTTGTGGGTTTTTTGTTTGTTTGTTTGTTTTTGTTTTGTTGGGGTTTTTGTTTGTTGGTTTGGTTTGGATTTTTTTTTTTTTTTTTTGGTGAGGGAGAGCCCTTTTTACTTTAAAAACATGCCCCTTCAGTGAACTGGCTGCCTAGGGATCCTGTCACACCCCGTTTCTGTCACATTATAACACCACTTTCAATGTCTTCTTGTATCAAATGACAGGTTGGGATTTTCAGAGAAAGCTCACTTTTAGATTATGCTAGTGTAAGCATATATTCCACTCTAAAGGACAGTGCTGACCCATCTCAGGGCTCAAGCTGTACTGCAGACTGGATACATAACTAATTTAGTTTTCTTTCAAAGAAAGCTGTGCACATGAAGCAGGACCTGCTAGTCCAGACAGAAATCTGAACTAGCAGCAAAGATTACATGTTTCAATGTTTGCTCCCTTGTTTTGACTGCAGGAACAAGGAGAAACAGTTCTTAATTACTAATAATCCCTTGCATGCATTATTAACAGACTATTTTGTTCAAATAGCTGGAGCTTGCAGTGTTTTACAAGCTCCATGTACAGAGTAATTCATCTTTGCTGATGATAATGAAAAAAGTTGTTATTTATTCTTTTGTTAGAAGAATCTTTCTCAGGCAAGGCAGCCCACCTTACAAGGGAAATAAAACCAAGAAATGTAGTTCAGTTTTAAAGCTGCAATAAAAAGCTGTGATTAGAAAAAATTACTGAATTATCACATATTTATAAAATAGAAAGTAGAAGAGAATCAGGCCCAAAGCTATTAGAAACTAGGGAATTCAAAGTGATAAAGAAGTATTGAAATGGAATTGTATTATGGAATCCCACAGTATCTACAAGCAAGGATGATATACAATGTGGTAGAACTGTTCATCAGATAAAATAACAACTCATTTTTACAGAACAGACAATTTTGTAATCAGAAGTGCTATGCCATCCCACAATATGCTCAGGCTGCAAAGAAGCTCCTTTCACTGAGTCATATTCTGCAGTGAAAAATCAACATCAAAAGCAAGCAGCTTAATTCATCAGTTATTAATAAAAACATGTCAGGAAAGTCGAGCACACTTGTGAGCATTGCACTGAAAGCAAAATATGAGACTGCTGGGAAACCTTTGTTTGCTTTTTTCAACTTCAATGGGGTTTATTTTTCAGATGTTTTTCAAGTCATGGAGCTTGAGAGAAAGCTAAATTAATAGGCATAGCTTCTCCTTCTGGCAGAAACCTTTGCATGACCAGTAATTGAATAATTATTCCATTAAGAAAGTGTAGATGTAGGATGAGAATGTGTTTGAAAGTGATTTTTCTTCTACAATGGCTATAAAGGTTATTATTATGATTTACTGTGAACAGCAAAACACAGGACACAAAAATGTCACCCAATCAACTACTTACTCCTGGAAAGGCACAGGCATCCCTAGGAGGATGTCCAGTCCAATTTATTCGGTGATGGAGAAGAACAAACACCCACAGGAGCTACAAGAGCTATCTTGGTTCTCAGTAAACAGACTCCAGACAAGAACTTCCTCATACAGACCACCACTGCAGGCTATAAAAATTCTTTGAGGGATTTTCCAAACTACTTATTTAGGAATAGTGTGATGAATTATAGCACTTCCTAAAAATTTTCCTGGAGCAACAGTGAAGAAAGATGGATTTATAGCATATATCACATACCTAGGAAATCTATTCCATGCCTAACCTGAAGTCTGAAAAAACAGAAAACATCATCAAAAGCACACAGAAAGTTCAAGTAGGCATGCTAGAACTAAACTGGGGTACCTGGGGATGTTAAGGTTTGTGCACTGGTCCCTGAAAGGAATAGCCCTTGGGGAAAGGCTAATTCCAGGCCATAAAGTGGCAGCTGGTATGGCTACAGTGCACTATAGTAGTCTTTTGTTTATAGAACAATGCTTACTGCGGGTCAGATTAAACTCTGGTTTTGAGCCAGGTTTTTATGGCATTACAGGAAACAGATCAGTCAATATAGAATAACGTTGAGATACGTAAAGAAGTGAAGTCAAGATGCTGTTAAGGAGTGGCAATGGACTTGCCTCAAGATTCTCTTTGAAGAGCGGTGTAGGGAGAGGTGGTGACATGAAACAAACCACTTCAGAGCTGAAACACAAAAGGGTTTATGCACTTCTTCAGAGACCTTCATACATTGAAGCTGAATATAACTTATAAATAAAACACATGGGGATGGCACTAACTTCACTGCTAATTTAGCCTAATTTTAAGCTCCCTTTGATTTGCTGGAGTCATGCTAAGGGACATTAATGTAAGTCAAAATATGACTTATTCAGTGTCAGGGTTGAGAATGAGATCGGTTTCTAAGGACTACATTTAAAACACCAAAAAGAGTAAAGGGGAAATTCAGAAGATGACTATAAAAGCAAGCGAGATTAAGCCCTTTAAAAGAAGCTATTATAGGTTATGAAACTGTTTTCAGCATTAGTCTTAGTAAATGTCAGGGTGAAGGAATTTTCCATTGAAAGTGCTGCTAGTTGAGATATTCAAAGTAGGATATAGGGTTGGCAGAATTTGTGGCAAATATCTTGTGCTTCCCATCACAAATATAATATTGGCATTTGGGATCAAATCCTTACATTTCTTAAAGGATTTAGATGAGGCAGGGCTGCATTTACCTCAGACTAGGAAGTCAAAAGAAGGAGAGGTAGGAACATTTCCAGAGGAAGGCTGGGCTGAGGTAAGATGCATAGCAATTTTCAGTAACTAAACAGAAAGAGTTCAGTGGTTCAAGTCCTGATTTATACAGACTTTTTTAGGTAAATAGGATGAACCCTTTCCTACCTATTCAGTCTTTCTTGGTTTCTGGACTGGATGCTCTGGAGAATCTGTAGTTAAATAATTTTCTTTCCAACAAGGAGGATAGTTTAAAAACAGGCCTTTGGAGAAATCGAGCTCGAGTGAAACAGGGATATCTGTGACCAGAAGTGTCAATCCATAGTTACAGGAAGCCACTGGACAGATTGCATTTGAATTACAAAAAATTAAATTACAGCCAGGGAGTATCACTTAAACTGCTTTACAGACTACTGATGGAAATTGGGCCTTCACCTTTTGTAGAGAAAAGGAAAGCGCTTAAGAAATGGCAAGGTTTGTGTGGCTTCATGGTCAAGCTGTGGCCTGGTCGACAGAAGGCCAGGCAGGCCTTCAATGAGGCTGCTTTCCTGAGAGGCATTTCGATTGTCAAAGGATTAAATGGCTGTGAGAATGGCCTTGTACAAGGTAAACTGAGACTCTATTGTTGCCCTAAAGATACTGAATAATCAGATTCTTTGAAGTGTAAAAACAAGAAAGATTTTCAAATCTGATACCTTTGTCTTGGTGTGTCTGGCAATTTGTCACCTTTCTTTCTCCTAAAGGATGCTTGGGATGCCAGGTAAGTAGCAAATACCATGTTGTATATCACTGCACGAATGCTTTGTGAACTTAAATATTACAACCAAAAAGAAACAATCACATAAAAGAAACAAAGGCCTACCTTTGTCCTTATGTTAGGAGGGAAATATAAACAAGGCCAAGAAAATGTCTTTGAACACACGAATCTGTAGAAGCATCAGGCATAGCTCTCAGACCACTCAATCTTTATTCTCCCCCTTACCTAAAAGATGATCCATCGATTTTGCCATATTCTTTTCTTTTCTGGTTCATTACTAATCAGATAACTTTCCCGAGTGATATTTAGACAGTTTTTTTCATGTTTACCTTGCAACTTTCCAATTGTTAAGCTGGTACACTGAAACAAAGTAGGTGCAGCATTCTTTTAAACAATCCCTTCTGTATCAGAGGGCATTTGCAGTTCACAGTCTTTGTTCTTAGCTCGAGATTCTAGATATCAGAACAGATCGATATTGATAAAGCACACCATAGATAACCCTTCCGGCCAGATTCCATAGCCAGGGGATCACTCAGGAGAGAATTGGGTCAAAGAATAGTGCCTCTCCCCAAATAAAAATTCAGAGTACAACCTGAATTTTCTTCTCCTCCTTGCAAATGCCAATAACTGGTAACAAAAACAAAACAAAAAACCCCACAAATTAGCTAAACTACCTCAAAGTAGTGCTGTGAACTGACCTTTCCAGGCCTCAAACCAATAGGCAAGTCAGAGTTCATCTTATAACAGCAACCCAGACCCAGAACATACCAGTAAAATGATAAAGTGTCTGAGGAGTTGTTCACCTGACATGAGGCAGTATCTCTGACAAATATTTATTCTAGCACTATGTGACAGTACTTCCTGGTGTGTTGGCTCAGAGCTGCTCAGCCAGTTGGGAGTACCATCCTCGCATGATAAGGGAAGAATGGCTACAGGCTGGAACCAGCTGAGCCCTGGCCCAGCTGGCTCAGCTGAGCACTGGTTCTCCTGGGGTTACCCTATTGAGGTTTGTGCTGGTGTAAAGAATTCACGCAAAAGGAAGAAACAGTACCTGGAGTCATGCCACTGATTTTTCTAGAGTTAAGCCAGGGAAACATTTAACTTGCAGAGACCAGTCATTAACTGGAAGAGATGGCCTTGGGCTACAGATGAAGGCTGGACCCTGCACAGTGAGAAGCAGCCACACAGCAACAGCAGCAGGATCATGGTCAAATCAAGCTCTTTCAGACAAGGTCACCTGTGTTTAACTTTGCCCATTCTGGTGGGGAGCTTGTGGCAACAGCCTAAAGGACACACAGACTTTCGCTGCAGTCCAGCTTGCTCTGTACAAGCAGCAGTGCTGCTGCTGCATGCAGAGGCACAGGCACTGAGCAAGAAGGGCCAGCTTGTCAGCATCTTTATCAAACAGCCTCCAGGCTCATTTTTGGTTTTCTGGTGGGTGAGGAGATGTTCATTTGAGTATTGTGTGTAGTTTCAGTCACTACAATATAAAATATTAGATTATTAGAGAGGGTCCAAAGGAGGGCAACAAAGATGGTGAAGGGCCTTGAGGGGAAGCTGTATGAGGAAGGGCTAGGGTCACTTGGTCTGCTGAGCCTGAGGAAGAGGAGACTGAGTAGAGACCTCACTGCAGTTACAACTTCCTCGTGAGGGGAAGAGGAAGCACAGGCACTGAACTCTTTTCTGACCCATGACAGAACCCAAGGGAATGCCCAAAGTTGGGTCAGGGGAGGTTTAGGTTGGATATTAGAAGTGTTTTTTTCACCCAGAGAGTGGCTGGGCACTGGAACAGGCTCCCCAGGGAAGTGTCAGAGCACAAGCCTGGCAGAGTTCAAGAAGCATTTGGACAATGCTCTCAGATACACAGTGGGACACTCGGGGTGTCCTGTGCAGGGCCAGCAGTTGGATCCGATGATCCTTGTGGGTCCCTTCCAACTCAGCGTATTATGTGATTCTGTAATATTTACTGACTATCTTTTAGCTAAAGAAGCTGAAATTCTCATTAAAAAGGCTTTACCTTGCTAGCAGCTAAGTAAGACAGCACCTCCAAACAGAGAACCATAGAGCTCTCTCTAAAACCTTGCCATCAGGGCTCTAAGTAGTATCACACAGGCCAGTTAGATGCTAGATTGAGTGAGTAAATGGAGTGCCAGGTGTAACTGGGAATGAAGAAGGAGTGTGTGAGATTTCCCATGATCAAAAACATCCTGGAATGGAAATATGCCTTTGGTTCAAGCATTTAATTTGCCTGAAAAGCAAAATGCATGCCAAAAACGAGCAAGAAAGCATGCCTTTAAATCAATGCCATTCTCAGTTTCTGTATAAAATCTCATCATCACTGAAACAGACAAGAGAATAGAAATCTAAAGACAGCTGGTATGATTAGATTGTGGTTTGTTCCCTTCTCCCACCTGAAGATAATACAGAGATGTGAAAGGTTTCTGATCCTGTTCCTGCTAAGTCATCTTGCTGACAATTATTGATTTGAAGGGCTGGTTAATTTGCATGAGTGTGTATATGACTACTTACAGAGTCTGCTTACTATTCTGATGACAAAACCACTCAAGAATGACCTCTTCCCCCCTCAGGGAAAGGAATGAGGAAAGAAAGTAATGACTTTTTTTTTTTTTTTTTTTTTTTTTTTGGTGCTGTTCTTTGCATTGCAAAAACATTTGTGCAGTTGATTTGTATCAATAAAAACAGTTTTATGGACTAATGTGAAATTTGTACATGAGCCTCAGTCAAGCAATTGTGCCTTCCAAGGGCACAACTGGACAGTTAAATGAATTATTTGGAGGTTCCTATAACTTATAATCAAACAATATCAAGGATCACCACAATTTTAAGATCAGTAACACCATGATGAAACAGTACACGTCAAAGAAACTTGACATCTGCTGAAAGGATTTATTATGAAAAAGAAGCAAATTAAAGATTCCTTGGAGCTCAAGAGCTGCAACATTTAAAAATGGAAAGCTAAAGTATAATGTATATCATATCTGCTTGGTCAGTTCAAAAGTATTTCCTGCAAAACAATTCTCAAAAAGCCTCCACGGCAGGGTGCAGGACACTAAGAAAGTCAGAATCTTCAGTTCTCTTTCAGGTCACAAAAGACAAATTGCTCAAATAACAGAACTATCTGCCTTCCTTGTGTACTCTCGAGGTATTGTTGGATTATTTTGATCCCTCTCCACATGAAATACTGTCACCAGTACCACTGGGCATGCTAGCTGGGAGTCAATTACTTGTAACACAAATCACAGTCATGTAACCAGTAGCGAGACTGAACCGACGCACAGATCAGAGCTTGATGTTGGCAAATAATAAAACCCCCCAGTGAGATCAGGACTCCCGACAAGGGTGCAAACATATTCATTTTGTAGTGTATATATAAGATCCTCGTTTTTACACTCCTGATAGAGTGCTCACTGTGAAGAAGGAATAAAACCACCTTGACTTCCTCCAGTGACCCAGAATCACAGCCAAAATAGATCTGAGATCACTGGGGAGAAGAATAGAAACGTGGTCCTAAACCAAGTCCTGCCTCTGTCTGAACTGCAGCTGTGGAAGTGATTGTTGTTTCCCTTCTAAGGGAAATGAAGTGATACAAAGGTTATGGTTTAAAAATGTGCACTTTCTTCAGGCAGGACTTTTGAAAGGCACCAAGTTGTCTCTAGAGTGTCTCATAATAACCTTGGTTTATACATCAGTGTGGGATCAAAGACATCAGCCATTTTGCCCTGTTAGCAGCATCATTGAAACAGGAGAACAAGTCCTCTTTGAAATGCAGTTTATTCTACAAACATCTTGAGTAAAATCTTAGCTAATTTCCATAACTGCATATAATACCAGAAAGAAAAAGCGCTACTATGGTCATATGAAGGTTACTCACAGCTGTTTTCTAAACTACTCACTTGCTAGGGAAGGATTAAATAGAAGATGAAGTATTTCCTTTGGTTTATACTCATGTTATCCTCTTTGGGCATTTTGTCTCCACACATCCACATTCATCTATGTACACATATGTGAACTGGACTGTTTTATGGTCTGAACAAACCAGTTCCACCTTCACTTTGTGACTTCTTTTTTCATGGCAGCAAGTGCACTTGTGCTCCATTTCACTGGCCTCAAAAGAGTACCTATAGAAATGAGAATTTTCATATCAGTCTGCTGCCTGTGGTCTTCCCAAACTTATCTATATTTGCTGCTCCAAATGCATGCACTACTAAGAAACAAAATTTTCTATCTATTTTTCTGCTTATTCATAACAGCCTTTCCTCAGGATGCTATTGGCCAAGCAGGGCCAGACCCTTTGACAGCAGCAGGGAAAATCCCAGTAACTTCAGTGGATTTTGGATTAGACTCATTCTAGCAAGTCAGAAAGGAGCACTTCATGCAGAGAACAAAAGGCAGGAAAACCTCCTAGAGCTGTTTAAAAACCATACAAGGACATGTTTTAAGAGCATGTTTAATAAATTTAGCTGACGACTTTTCCAAGGGATCTCTTTTCCTGACTAAGATAAGGCACTCTATCACACTGAATCCATGGCTAATGACTGCTCTTCTGCACACCTCATTTCTCAAGTGGGTCCTTTCAAACAGCAGCAAGGGGACAAACAGCTGCAGCCCACTGTTGACAAGAACCCAGGAAGACAAGCCACAGTGGAGGACAGAGAAAGGCTTCCTACTTACACAGAGTAGGTACTGCACATCCCTTCACAAAAGGGCACTGGGAGAGGAGCAGCTGACTTGCAGTGGCCATGCACGATGTACTGCTCCTTCACATTGCGTTTGCATTTGTGTGGTAGGTCAATACCTGGGCAGAAGAACACTTCTGTTAGGCTTCTTCAGACTGGGGAACAAACGTTTCAAGAGGTATCTGTTAGTAAATCAAGGACAGCTCATCCTAGTAAAATTTCTCACAGTTCAAATGCACAACCAAAACCACAAATGCAAGTGCAAAGACAAGTTAATTCAGCAAAATGATTCCCCACTGGTCAGTGTACTGTTACATTTTTGGACTAGGTTTAGCATGTAAAGATACCTAAATCAAGACCTAAAGGAGACATGAAGGGTTTAGGTTTTTCTAAAATTGCTATGAATTACATTTGTGGCTCTGTAACAACCTAACATTTCTGAGTAGATGCTACAGAAAAACAACCCCAAAACTTTGTTTCTATGCAATTTGCAGGTGGAAGAACACAGAGAATATTTTCTACAAGTTTTCTTATCAAGAGTATATTTCAAGCTAACAGTATTTCAGTTATTTAAAAACACAGAAAAGAAGATTAAAAAATTTTAGTGTTCCTATTCGAAGAATGAAGAAGATTTTTAGTCTCAGCTGTGAGGTACAGAACAGTTCTGCTGCTGTAAAACTGTCTTTCAGTCTGTGGAATGTGCAGGCTCCCAGTGAATGCAAAAACAGGGCTACAAGCAGGGAAGGACCAAACAGTATTGGAATAGAGAAGCAGTGATTTAATGCACTCACATGTCTTACAACAGCCATCTGAAGACACCTCAACTGTCCCCTGTATTGAAAGTAACCAGAACAGTCAGTTCAGATGCATGTAGTACTAAGCAGACAGTAGCAATGATGAGAGTTCAGTTACAGTCTCTCATTTCTAACCCACACAAACTCCTCATCAGACCCATTTGTGTACCAATTATTTATAAAGCTGCTTAACAAACCCAAAACAAAACAAATCATCCAGCAAGGAAGGGAGTGAATTTTCTTAGAACTACATATCCTCTCACAAGCTAGGTTAGATGCCCTGTAAAAAATGCCTGATCTAATTTAGGTCCTACTGAAGCCAGCATAAAAACCCCAGCCCCAGAGAATGACAGCTGCCCCTGGAATTAAACAGGCTGACCAGGGCAGAGCCTACCCCAGAGCTAATTCAAGTACATGACTGTCCTAGGCCCTGCTTTGATCTGCTCTGAAGTCCCAAAATGCTTCTGAAAGTTGCTGGAAACCATCAATAGCTGAAACCCTGGGTATGAATGTTATCCTTGCTCATTCACTTTCCACTTTCTCACTTCAAGGTACACCACATATCAGAAGACACATTGTTCATCAGTCCTCCAAGGATCCATGGTGAGTTACCATCATTTTATAACACTGATGTTTCTCAAGTGATGAAAAATCCCTCCTTGCTACTGCTCCAATACCCTTCTCTCTCAAGTTCTAGTGGTTATCCCACAACAATGTAAATTGTGTGGGTTTGTTTGCAAATATTTTTGCTTTATTTCCACTGGTCACAGAGCTGCAAAAGCACATTTCCTTCAAACAAGATGATGATATGAAAAAGATCAAGAAATACCCATTCAAAATAGGAAATAAAACTCCCAGGCCAGCATCAAGGCTCATTACAGAAGTCTTTTCCTGGCTGTAAAACACTTACTGGCACACAGTTTGCTTCTTCAAATGGCAGGCAGACCTTTATTGTACTAGTCAAGGAAAACTGGCCTGCTGATTCAGTGCACGTGTACTGAGTACAGTTGTCATATGGATCTTTATAACTCTTTCCAACCTGATAAAAACAGGGAAAAAAAAAAGAAAATTATAACAAAAAAACCCCCCAAAAAACCCCAACAAAACAACACAAAAATCCACAAAACAACGTCCCGCAAAACCCCAAAAAACAAACCACCACAAAAAAACCCACCAAAACCCAAGCCAATGGAGCATAGCAATAAAATTAAAAACTTAAACAGTAATAAAGTTAATGAACCAGCAGAGACTGGGTTGCTCAGTTGCTCATATCACTCTGAAAGGGCTGAGATGTCTGCAACTCACATCTATTAATTATGTACCAAGCTCGCCCACTACCAGTCTATGCAAAATCACTTCTGTGGCCTCCCAGGGGGAAAAGAATGAAAGAATGCCAGAATGAGCACAAATGTATTAACAAAAATACCAGAAGGTAGGTGTGTTGTTGTTTGTGGGCTAAAATATACACAAAAGAAAAATAACTCTTTCAAAGGATTTCAACAGTTTTCTTTTTTAATAGATGGAAGGAGTGAAAAAAAAAATCTTTGCAATTGAGATTAATGGATAACTGCAAAGTGTCCTCATGCAGAGATAAAAACTATATATTGGAACAGAAAAATCCAGCTTGTAAGATAAATTATCAAGGAATAAAAGGATGAAATAAAAAAGATGAAGAACACAAGAGCTGTCAGAGAAGCAATAGCATGTGAGACAAGCCACTGGTTGAAACAGCATCATTAACCATACAGAGGAGCAGCAGGCTGTAATAAAACCAAAGAGCTGGAATTACGGATTCAGAGTATCATTAAGAGTGGAAAAGACCTCCAAGATCCTCAAGTCCATCCTTTAAAGGCTCAGCTTATGCCTACACAATGCTACATTTGCAAGACATGACGTATTATCTGTGTGTGTTACCAAGTCACGGAACACTACAGCAGCTGTGTCACTTGATTTCTGCCCCATCAAATTCAGAACCAGTGGCAGCACAGCTCTATCTGCTTGCTCACACTGTACCCCTGTATCTCCAGGGCAAGATAACAAAACTGCTTCAGATGGGAGCAGTGTGATGTGAAGACAGCACATGTATCTCTGCAAAAGCAGTATTACACCATGTCACCATCCCTTCCAAATTCTTTCTTGCTATTTCATGTCAAGAGAAATGGAGGTAACATGATTTCCATTCCTGCCAGAGAATATAATTGTCAACATGGTAGTGCCTGTGAGATGCACACAGCAGGGAATAGCTAAATAAACATCTACATTCACTTTGCAAACACAGAGTTTTTTACATCTCCTAAAGGTCATCCCAGCCTTGAAATACATGACACTGGTTGAAAAAATGCTGAGGTCTTTTTGATAATTCAGCCTTGTGTGCAGAGCAAGGGAGCACCTACCTCAATGGTCACATTGCCAAATGGAAAATTTGCCACACATGCCACTTGCTGGCACTGGCTGCAGCACTGACCCTTCTCTTCCACATGGCGAAAACCCTGTGGGAATAAAGGCTCCATTTACCCATGTACACCCGTGTCTTGTTGCTGAAGCATCTTTGGATCAAAGCTACACTGAAGATGGCAGAGGAGATGAGCCAACCTTCTGGTTTCAGTTTTGTTGTCTTTTGAAATCTGTTTGGAACCACATTAAGCCTGGCAATCAAAGCTGGTAATTCTTCTGCTTTACTGACTTCTGGGTACTTCAGTTGCCATGAAGACCCTGTCACTGACTAGTCTTCTCTTCAGACTAACACACAAAAGAGGTCAAATAAACTAATTTAGCATATGATTACTTGCACAATCTGCCACCACTGCTTGGTCTGATATCATTATCTACCAGAACTATTGCTGTCAGACATGTGAAGATTTTCTCCCCTGTGTTTTTGGTATCCATTGGTCTTCTGGTGGCGGTGGGTGTGGCTGGCTTCAGGAAAAAGTGTAATGAAAGGTTTTGTCCATTTTTAATATTGGTGGTGCATCTGTTCTTATCTGGGCATGAATGCAAAAGCAACCACCCTTCTTATATTCCAAAACAGATTGAACAACTTGAGTGCTGATTCTCACAAGTACTGTGAAGTAACTGAGTATTCCCCACTCACAAGTGAAAGTGTCTGGAAACATATAAACCACTGTTTCCTCACAATCTTCATTTATGGGCTGACAATGGACAACATCAACAGAATGACAAAAACATCTTTCAGCAGTCAGAATTTAAACAGGTTTGCAACCATTTCCCATAAGGGCACCTTTCCAAGGGTGATCTCTTAAATTTGCTGGAGCAAAAACAACCAGCACCCTAAAAAGGACTTTACAAAACAAGTAATAGAGGAGTCTATCCTGCTGTGTTGCACAGATAAAGCAGTTACACTGTCCCTGTTTCAACTCAACAGCCACTGTGGTCAAGGAGGTGCTGACCTGCTGACAGGTGGTTTGGCATTGCACTGGAAGGCACTGGATGTGGTTGGTCTGTGTCACAGGATCCTGCTCATCTGTGCACACACAGTTCTCACAAGAGCTTTTAGGGACCATTGCCCCTGGCTAGAAATATAAGGGAGAGAGAAAACCATGACAAGAATTCCTAAGGTCCTGGAATAAACATCCTCCTGGCCTATCAAAAAAACTAATGAGGTTTATTTTTGGAAGAATTTCCTGAAATGAATATACATCCAGATCTCTAAAACCTCACCACTAGTATCACAAAATAAACACAAGGCTGACACTCTCAAGTATATCAATGATGTTAAATCCCAAGCATCTATTTTTGGTCAGATTGACCAAGCAATAATTTTACAACATTCAATGAGATTTAAAATTTGTTTTCAATCACTATTCTGACCCATTGACTCTAAAGTATAGGAATGATCTCTTTCAGTAAGCAAGTTACTGGTTTCTAGCATTACCTATTCAATAACCTATCCCAGAATCACAGATTGCTTGGGGTTGGGAGGGAGATTACTGGCAGGAAAGAATTACAGGCCATTCTAATCCTGCTTTTTGTATGAGTGTTGAAAACAAGAACTTCAGATAATTCTGACTCAGGTAACATTAACCCATAGAAAAAAGTGTCTGGAAGAAGACCTACCTTAAATTCAACTCCTTCTGAAACACATACACCTTTTGGTACTGTAAGAAAAAAAAAATTAAAAGGTTGTGCTAGGAATGATGCAGGTACCGCACTCATCTCTGAATTGTGAGTGATTTAGAGAAGTCAAATAGTAGAGCTGAACTTAATAGCACACACAAGAGGGAAAAAAGAGCAACTAGTACACAGTACTAGTTGGTATTCAGAAGCCCACATGCAGCATCTGCTTAGATGTTATGCACCAAGTGGGGATAATTCTCTACCCTGGTATTTTCTATAAGGTAAAATCTATTTGCCATGTGGGTTTTTTTACCAATACTTGAAATTACTTGATCTTTTCTTTATTGTTAACCACCATGCTGGTAACAAAGCTAATGGGCTTATGTGTCTGAATCTGGAAATACAATTTGGCAGAAGAGATTGTGGATGGCTTCAGTTTAACCATCATTCAGTATGTGGTCAATATTTTACACTCCCTGAATACTGGCTACAGAGAGCCTGAACCAGTTATTCCAACTAAAAGGGAAAAAAAAAAACAAAAAAAAACAAGGAAAAAGAACCTAATTGTACGGGCTGAGAAGGAAAAGGAAGAAGTCCTGCTGTGATGTTAACTCATTTAGAAAAATCAAATACTTCAAGGAATAAATAAAACACCTTAAAGAAACGGTACTTACTGCAGGAGAAGATAGGGCAGCAACCATCCTCAGACATAGCAACCACTGGCTGGAAACCTAAGTCACATGCTGTTTTGTTGATAATGCAGGTTCTTATATCACATTCTGCAACAGACAGCAGAGACAAAGTAAGCCAAAGCATCCCATCCAGCAGTGTTACTTGCAGACAGAGCTTGAAAAAAACCATCCCACTATCATTGCCAAGATCCTCTGTCCTGCGTCTTGGTATAGATAATGGGAATGGCCAGGTTTAGGAGCAGGCTACTCCTGTGCTGTGGTGGGCATTTGGGACTAGGAGGGTGCAAATGCAAAGCTGAGGACAAACATATGTCAGGAACCTCCACAGGAAGCCTGAGGGAAGCCTGGAAGATGAACACATCCTCTCTTACTGTGAATCGCTATGGAAGGATCATGCTCTCATCTCAGGACAAGAGCCAAAGGATCCTGTGGAGCACCTGCTGGTCCCAATGATCCACAGGGGATTTTCCAGTGTAAATATCTGTCAGGTCATGTCACTAATTTGGAGTACAAGCTGGACCAGAGGAGTTCTTTTCTGCTAGCAAGAGCTCCTAGCATGTAGATGGAAGAAATGACCACACCATTGTGCTTATTTGAATCTGCTACCTGTAGGGCACCACATCTGACTTTAGGACTACTGATGAAGGCAAATGCCGTATTATGACACGTGAAGGATCTACCCACCACAGACAGTCTCTGTGCAGCAGGGGTCTTCCAGACGTGGTTTTATTTTGCGTACAAAGCCTTCTTTTGTGCAGTTGATAGGTGGAGATTTAGCACAAGGGCGGGGGAAGCAAGAGACGTTCAAGGTCGCTTCATCACAAGTACAGTATTGACAGTCATGTTCCCAAGCCTCTCTAGGCTACAAAAAAAAAGAGGGATAGCAGTTCAGAGAGCAAAACCTGGAAGCATTACATCAATGAACGCCTGCTGCAAACCAGCATAGGACTGAGTCAACCTAATTTATTGTGTAGGAAAATTGCTGTTCAAATCCCAGAGGGAGAAGAAGGGAACAGTAAGATAAAATGCCATTATTTGCCACCTTCCTTTGCAGGTTTATGTGTTTCCAGGAGGAAAGCCTGATAGTTCTAGCAGGAAACTGATTTCCACAAACTTCTCTTTCTGTTTCCGTACCTCAAGTGATTAAACAAGTTCTGGCATTAATAAAATCTTCTGGTTTTGTCCCCTACTGTGATTGCGCTGTTTTTTAAGCTTAGAATTAAAAGAAACAACTTATGCAGTCATTTTTGCAGAAGGTCACAGAACACAGATACACTTTAAAGATGGTATTTTCCTTTCTCTTACCTGTTTCACTGATCCATCTTGTGCAGTGCAACCTATAAAATGAACTAGATGTTATTTCAAAGGTAGCTCAATCAGGGGAAACAACAGAAGCAGAACAGAAGAAAGGTACTGAAATCTGAGAAACAACCACAAAGAGAAATTCAGAGTGCAGAGTCACAGGATGCAAAGACAAAACTATCTTAAACATGTTATTCTTTGTTCTTTTGAAAGTTGTACCTTCTGCATATAAGAGCGGGCAGAAAGTCTCAATCTGGAATGCTTCCAGCCTCACCAGAAAGGGTCAGTAACAAGGTCTCCCTCATTTCCTCTGTACCCAAAACACCCCCCTTAATGTGCACTTCTAGTCTGGCTCTTATCCCCACTTCCCATAGCACCATTTATACCATTTCTTACCACAAACAGACACACAAACGCCATCATGATCATTCAGCAGAATTTTTCCATCAGGACAGTAGCATCCTTCAACAAACACTGATGTGCTGTTTTGGGAGGGAAGGGTGTCCATAACGACTCCTCTGCACAATCAGAATATAAAAGAGAATGAACGAGAGACAAAAACGTAGCCCAGGGCAATCAAGATACCTAAATCCCAAGGGAATGTGAACTTCAAACTTCCCCGGCATTTTTCACATTATGGACTTGAAAAACGCCTAGGAAATGACCCACCTGCTGAAGCAAGTGTTTCTTTTTGCTTCCCCGCATGGCTTGTACACCTGATCCTGAGGACAGCTGGCCTCTGTGGAGCATTGCAACACACAAGTTAAAAAGCCCAGACCCACGTGTACCCTCCGATGCAGGGACACGAAGGGACAAAGAGCCCAGGCAGCAACTTCCAGGGCCCGCACAGCCCGGCAAGGGGGTCCCTGCAGCTCCAGCAGGAGCGGCCGACGGGGCCAGCAAGATGCAAGCGACAGGACCAGCAGAGCTCGCCCGGATTCCCGCGGGGGCCCGAGCAGGGCAAAGCACGCAGAAGGAAGCGGCGTGTTGCCATCTAGTGCCCAAGCTGCGGGGAACACACAGAACTCCGCGGCTGAGCTACGCTGGAGACACTGTGGGGCCTGGTTTCCCCTTGTTTTGCACCAGGTCTGGACTGGAACAACCTCTTTGGTTTGTTCCTGCTTTTTCTTAGATCCAGAGCAGCAGGGGAGGTCAGAGCAGACCAGACTTGCTTCACCCCAGGGGGTGTTTTTCAGGCTAACTCAGTGCGCATTCCCAGGCTCAGAACGCTCCCATTCCCAGGCTCACCGCAGTGCCCGCTCGCCAGCCTCCGCCAGTCCACGCAGACCCCGTGGAGCCCGCACAGCGCCGCGTAGGTCTGCATGCTCTGGCACTCGGTGCTGGGGTGCTCCTCCGAGCACCCGCTGGCCACACACGCCTCGTAGTAGGGCTTGGGGGGAACCACGCCGTGGCACTCCGTCAGGGTCCTTCACAAAGCAAGGAGAAAAACCTTGGGCTGCTTCCAAGAAGAATTCAACTCAGAGCAAAACCATCCCCCCTGCCCCAGGCAAAGCCCCAAGGTACAACTACTAATTGTTCTCATAGGCAGTACACCCCCGCAGCTTACTAGAAAATGAGCTTTACCTGCCATTCTTTACAGTGCTTTGAGAGGAAACAAACTGCTGCCTGCAAAGGCCCCTGCACAGCTCATAGCTGTAAGTCTATATATTGACGTTTTTATGCTAGCATGTTTGAAAATCCTGCTTTAAACCGCAAAATTATTTTAAAAACAGACACATAGATTTGCTTACTATATTCTGACTGTGTTTCGTATCATTCAGAGCTTTCAGATACTGAATTATAGCCAGTTCCCACCTGGCCTCTCCAGAACTGACAGGCAGAGGGAGTGCCAAGCAGCAGACACTAATAAGAGAGAATTGATTTTGCTGATGCAGCTGAAAAATATCTGCCAAGCTCAAGAACACACACAGTTCACTGCTCAGTTTCACAAGGTTTGCAAGACTTTCTATTTTCTTCATATCCTAGAATCAGTTCACACAAGCCATTTAGTGAAGAATGAAATTATCCTGTGGATTTATTTTTCTGACTTATTTTTCTTTTGAGAGTTGTCTTACCAGATGATTTTACACAGATTGGAAGGCACACAGTGCTGATGATACTCAATCTTTGATGGTTGTGAGACACCAGGATTACAGTATCTGTTCGTAGGATATGGGACTTTCCAATCTAATGCCATTTCTTTGAAGTACTTGACAACCTTGCCATTCCTTTTCATAGCATCATCAGACTTCTGGTTGGTACAGGTGCCTGGTAGCAATATAAAAATGACAGTTCAAGGACAGTTGATGCTGATGAAGGTGCTTTTAAAGAAAATCTGGGGGAAGTTCTCCTTGTGTGAAGGGACAGTTTTTAGGAAGACAAGGCTCGAAGAAACAGTTTGCTAGCTACTCATGAAAACCAGAATTGATGTGTTGGTTGATACATTTCTCCTCGTGGCCAGAATAACTGAGATGGCACAGGACTCTCCACATTTCCTACATTCCTATATGAAGTAGATGTGATGAAAAGGAAGGGCCTAGAAAAGTTCTATCTCCATCCCCCAAGAGATTGTGAGCAGAACGAAAAGATATGATTTAAAACTAGATTTCCTGATAATGTCTTTCCGTTAAATAAATTTATTAACATTTGTGAGAAACAGTGAAGTTGCAAGCATTTCGAGATTTTACAAGGGAACGAGAGATAGAAGGAGGAAAATTCAGAGCATTAATTTTTGTCAGCTGATGAGGACACTCACCACAGAGTCCCATGGTATTGTTATAAAACTTGCTGAAAGGGAGTTTTATGTAAAATGCAAGTCGACTATAGGAGACGTAAACCTCTAATTCAGGTATTTCAATTATGGCATAAAGGCCAGAACTGGTTATCCTGATACCATTCTTAAAAATGTCTGGAACAACTTTCTTATCATCAAACAAAATCTAAAAAGAAAAGAAGCAAAAGGCTTTTATGGACACTCTTTCATTGAGTAAGGTATATGATTAGTGCAACTGGAAAGCAGAGCAGCACAAATTCACCTAGGTGCACCAAATGGTGTCTGTCAAAGGCAATAATTTAAGCAGTTGTCTAATATTCCTTTTTAATATCTTGTAATTTATATTTGAATACTCATATCAGGACAAACCCCACAATTTTCGTTATGTGATCATTTCCCAGATTTTTAGAATACACAGGTTTTGTTGACACAAAGCAAAAAAGAGAGAGAAAAAGCAAAGTAATTGCATTTTTTTCCCATTACATATTTTACAATCTTAATCCTTTGTCAAGACAGGACGTTTGGCAGTACAGTAATATAACTATAGCAAAATAATTTTGAGAATTCATTTAAACACAATATTTTACCAAGTTTGTTTCTTTTCCATGTTCCATTGCTTGTGTCAGAATAACAACAGAGTTGGAGTAAAAAATGATAAGGGACATTGAACAAATTGCTCCACCAGTGGCAGCACAGTAGTAGTTGTCTATGTGAATCCAGAAGTTGTGAGAGTCAGGATGAATTGACTTCACAAGGACATAGGTGCAGTTTTCTTTAAAATGGTAATACGCTCCATCAAAAGTCACATAATGCTCATTTCCCCATCCACTGCAAATACCTGAAAGACAGAACAACAGGCTTTAAGTTTGACTTCTGAGCTACCTGTAAGTACAAGCTGGTTTTAACCTTTTTACTTGCTTCCAGTCAGAGACAAAACATCCAGTTTGATAAAGAAAAATTACTCTAGCAAGGACATCAGCTTTCAACAGCCAAGATTGCAGGTGAGATTTCTGTTCCATTGTATCCTACTGAATTGATATGAACATAATATAGATGTTGACCAGATAGACTTTTCTTTTTTGAGGCCCAGCTGAACATAATATAAATTTGAGGAATTCTCCTGGCACTTACACTGACACTCAGAGATTTCACAGCAACCGGTTTCATCG
Organism: Pycnonotus jocosus; assembly: GCA_013400435.1. Lineage (NCBI taxonomy): Eukaryota > Metazoa > Chordata > Aves > Passeriformes > Pycnonotidae > Pycnonotus > Pycnonotus jocosus. Next base: position 106,038 of record VWYP01023855.1, read on the forward strand.
GAGTGTTTTGTGAACGGGAAACCATTGACACAGAGTTTCGGTTGCTGAGGTGGGCAAGTCATGACATTCAATTTGATATTGTTTCCGTCTCCCAGGCAAGTGGCAGTATGGCAGTTTCCAAAATTCCATGTTTCATTAAACTATTATTGAAAAAAAAAAAAAAAAGGAAGAAGAAAAAAAAGAGGCGAGGCAAATAATAAAGTCATGTCACAAAATCTTTAAAGTCACACAGAGCAACATTCCATTCAGTTAATTGTCTAGCATGGCAAAATTTGGTGTCTACTCTGGCTCTGGAAACCAGGCAATATGAACCATTTAGGAATAAAGAGAGTCTTGATAACTACTTTTTTAGGTGTATATGTATTAGAGTCCTGACCACTTCTGATGGTGGGACACTGCCAGGTGTGGCTTCCTAGTCTTTGTCCGTCTTAGGTAGGTCTGTTCGCATAAAATGATTTAGGTGTTTCAGGTGAACAGAAGAATCTCCAACTTACTCTTTCTGTGGGGGTTTCTGGCATACTTCTAAATCATCTCATTTAGCCCCACCTCCAGTCCAGCTGTAGTGCTGGATGTCAGCATCAGAGGAGAACACCTCTGGCTGCAGGCGATGCATGAATGGTGGAATGATGAATGATGAAACCCATATTCAGTCTCTCACCTTTCTGGGAGGAACGAGTGCGAGACAGTCACTCACAGAAGTCCTTGTGGGAGCAGGAACTTTGTTTGTTACACCAGGAGCAGGTGTTGGTGGACAGGTTTCGGAATGTGGATCACAGACCTTGAGGGTCTCAGTATGACCAGTTTTACACTCTGCCCAAATTAATTCAATCTGACACGATTTATTGCAGACAGAGTAAGCACAACGACCTGATACATTCACTGGCAGAGAAACATTTTCTCCTGCAAGGACAAAACCCAAATGTTAGCCTGAGGCCTGATCTCAGAGCAGCTGCATTCTCAGCCCTGCATTTAACTATCTGTACCAATAGCCATGCTCAGGGAACTGTCTGTCTGCAGCTCCTGGGATTCAATGGCTGAACTGGACAGGAGTTCATCCAGATGGCAAAGACTGAGGGAGGGCCACAAGGCCTAACCTGAAATTCTGCACTTAGGTACATTGGAAGGAATTGAAAATGAATACATGAAGAGACAATACTGAGTACACCACTGAATGCATCTGCTCTTCACAAACACCAAGAGGTCAGTGCAGCAGGAGCTACCAACAGATGAAGAAGAGTCTTTCCTCCCCTGCTTTTGGAATATTACTGTGAGTTACAGGCTCATGTTTAGCAGTTTGGGATTCAGGACTCTGCTGACATCAGCAACTGCTATAAGCTTCTTTACATCAGGGATATTCAAACCAGAACAAAGTTTTTGGATATGGGAGAGTTGTAGTTCTGAAGGTGTTAGCTACAGTTCAAAGATGCAACAACTTCTGGTAATGTCTAACTGCAGCAGGCAGAATGAGCACTTGCTGAAGCACTTTTATCTATCAGTACATCTTTCCATGTCAATGGTGCAGAAGAAAATTGCATGGTTTCTCACCAATTTGTAGCAATTGTCCATTGTCGTTGCAGAGGCAGGGAGTGGCAACCTCTGATGAGGGAGGTGCAGATGTTACATGTTGCCTATGTGGTTCTGCAGGAAATCAAATCAATTAGTATTTACATCCTCTACTATTTTACTTTCAAGCCCTAAGACATCTTTTACAGTCTTTATAACCACAAAAAAAAAAAAAAAAGGAAAAAAGACAAAAAGAAAAAAACCTTTTTTTTTTACCCTCACTACATTCTGTACATGTCCACACTGAAACCGTCCTCTGTACTTATAAGCACTCTCTATTACACGGTATGGTGCTGTCATACTACACACACACCCTACCACTTCTAGTTATTTTTTTGTTATTGTATATGGAATACAATAAATGCCCTTTCTTCTGTCATTTATTCCTTCCAATTTAATGGTTTTAGTCCTGCAGTACTTCACCTGACTTTGAAGAGGTGATTTCCAGTGGCACACCGTTTGGATTTTTAGTGCTTTCTTTCAAAGGAACTGTTGATTTAAATAGAGACAGATAATGTAGACATTTTACTATGCCATCTACAGTCTGCTCTCAAAAATCCCTCCTTTTCTAGGTATTACTCCACTGTACTTATTCCACTTGTTAATATTTTTAGTAAATACCAAACACACAAGCTCACCATCAAGTAATTAGCTCTTCCACTCACACGAGTAGAGAAGCTAACCTAATTTTCCTTGTTAACCTTGTATAATTTGCTACCAGGATAATACAGGTATTTTTTAGCCACTTATTTTTATTTGTAGTAATCATGTGGAAAATTTCCCACTTTTCTTTATCTTCTTTTTGCTTCCTATTTTCTGCTTTTTCACATTCCATTCACTCTGGAAAATCCATTTTGAATAGGAGTTAACTGCCAGGAAGTTTTATTTTCATATTCCAGTGACCTGTATGAGATTCACTTATTCCAGTGTAGAATACAGTACAATAAGAACTGTAGAGTGTTATAGGTGATAAGAAGAAGAAGATGTAGAAGTGTGAAATACTGAGTCTGACAACATCAGAGTGTCAGCTGTGATATGTTTAAACTTACTGTAAAAGTTGTAATGAAAAATCGCAGAAACTTTCTATTCTCTCTTAACCTCACTTACAGTAAGGTCAGCAAGAATCTATAAAAATTACCCTTTTGGTCCTTACCACAAGACCCACAAGCTCTGATCCCTCTGTTTTGAAACTTCACCAGACTTAAATTCTGCTCTTATCCTATACATGCTTTTTCCAAGGAGTCTTTTTCAAAGGTAGATAAATCTTACTACCATTACAGACTTCTACAGAATCACCACCAAGCCTCTTATCAATCTAGTACCTTGTGCTGGTGTAGATGGAGTTCTGCAGGGGGTAAGGGTTTTGATGATCTGTCCATTAGGGCCACAGACAGCTTCACCACACTCGGTCCCATACATGTGGCTGTACACAGTTTCATTTAAAGTGTAGGTCTTCCCATTGTAGCAGCAAAGACAAACTGAGGCACCAAAAGAGAAAATGCCATGGCAACAGAGGACACTTGCAATATAAATACAAGTGAAAAGCAAACCAAATTCTGCATTTACCCTTCTGAAGCTCACAACATCAAACATGATTTACCTGGCAGAAGAACTTTGTCAGTTTCTGCTTGAGAAACTGCACTGGGAGTCTATCTCATTTATTTAAGGTGTGTTGGATTTTTTCTGGTTGGTGGTGTTTCTTGGAGTCAGCTTGCATAGCGGGATAACTGGCTGGTGAAAGTGTCAGAACTGGTACTGGTCTAAGCAGCATGGAGCACAGGAGAACTGTCTGTGGGCAGGGAGTGTGACTGGGATTACTGCCTTTCTGAGTGACAAAACCTTGGCTCAGGAGGTGTTACACAGCCATTTCCATCCACAAATGATGAACATGCAATGGTACACAATTTCATTTAAATATTTGAGAAGGTCTCCAGATTTTGGAGACTGTATATGTAAGAACCAAAGGAAGTGTATCTGTTACTGTGACAAAGTCAGCTAAACTGCAAATGTGTTATCTACTGGGTCACCCTGTGTTTTGGGATGTGATTTCTCCCAGAAATGGGAATGAACTGATACTGTACCTTAACCAAATGTGTCCTTTAGGCACAGAAACACGTATCTAATTAGCTAGCTGTCTTAGGTTATTTTATTAAATTAATGGTTAGGAAACAGCACTTCTACAAGATTTGCCCTGTTCTAAAAGTACCTCTTAAAAGGGGTATCATGAATGGCCTACTACTGACTTTACTGACTACCAAGAAAGTGGAGAAGTGGTATTACCTGGGTAAGATGAATCCTACATATCACACCTGTCTCCTTTGTCTCCATGATTATCCTTTACGCAGTTCTTGAGGTCAAAGGCTGCATTTTGCTTATTAAAGTATATCTGTGCTGCTATGTACCCATATATTAAACTACCTGTCTGGCCTCCCATTACCAATATGTTTGCAGTAACACGTGATGTCGGGTTCAGTCCTGCCATCACTCAATGCTTTGTGACGGTGGTGAAAAGTTACCTTTGGAGTCTTCAGCACATAGTTTCTCTTTGGGATCACTGAAGAAAGAGAGTAAAAAGAATTGTTTTATTGAAATGAATTCATATGAAGAATAACAATGCCTGCAACTGTACCTACTTTTACAAAAAACCTACTCCTGGATTTAATGGTAATTGCCACTGCCTATAAATGTTAACAAAACATCTCCTAGTTTGTCCTTTCTAGTCTTGTTCTACCTTTCTCACCATCAACTGACCTACCATGAAGTGCAGTTGGGGAGGGAGACACACTCTCTGCTCTCCTCATCAAAATATGGTTTGTCAGGACTACACTCTGGGTAACAGCCTGGAAAATTAAACAGGGTATTCTTAGTCTGAGTTATATAGATACAGGAAAACACATAAATACCTCTACCAAATATAGATTTGATCCCCAAATGAATGTGATTCCAGTATGAGTGTTCTTTTTACTACCAGTTATTTTTCCAAGTCCTCTCTTTACCTCTCTCCCCAAAGTTTTAGTTTACATTTGTCAACAGATAATTATTCTTTGCAAATTTATGTTGAATGGTGTTTTATCTCTCCACATATTTAAAGGCAGCTGGCAAATGATGCTATGAATGGCACCATCACACAGGAAATTAGCAAGGCATGGTCAATGAGCCTCTGGGACAGATGGGATAACCTTTCAGTCACCTTGAAGCTTCAGACATTTAAAACCAGACTAGCAGCTGCAACTCCCAAAAACTGCATTAAAGTCAAGGAAGAATTACCTTCTAAACTGTACAGCAAGTTCCCACATTTCCCTTGTGGGTTCCTGCAGGTCCTTAGACAAGGGGCTCCACAGGGTTTATAGAACCACTCATGTTTGTCAGGTGGGTTGTAATAATCACAGAACACAGCTGGAACAGAAGAATAAAAAACATTTAGGTCTCAGACACTGGGCAGGGACTATTTTTAAATCTTGTTTAAAATATGTTAACAAGATAAACATGATAAAAAGAGCTTGTTTGGTCACAGATGCATAGCACTGTAAGTGTTCTGCTCTTCTGTATCCCCTGTGTGCCTGAGCACAAGGGGCGCTGCTTTCCGTGTGCATTTCAGTGCAGTACTTACGGCAAATGGCAGGGGTTCTCCAGTTGACACAGACACCGGCTCTGCTGCAGCTCCTCGAGTAAGCAGCGACTGAGGTACAAAAGCACTCACAGTCTCCCACACTGTCACAGCCACAGAAGTCAGACACACAAGATTCATAGTATGGAATTGGGTTCACCTGTCAAAATACCGACAGAGCTGTCACCACAGCTGTACCTGCTGCACTGTGTTTTAATGAGGGAAAGGGCTCTGAAATTCTGTCATGCACTGACGGTTTGTGACAGACTGGGATTTTCACGAAGGAGCCATGATATTTTACAACAGGTAGTTTTCTATTTTCACCTGCCTGGTAGAATTGGACTTTAAATCTTCCTATTCTTTTATGTTTAATGCTGCCACTTACACTTAAAATGCCTTTTCAGTGTGATTTCTGCAGGACTGAACTACCTTGTTTTGGCTTAGCACGACTACACGGTGTGTGCACTATTCAACTGAAAGACAGTGATTGAGTGAGTATGAAAGGAAATCCTATTTCCACTAAATTTCATGTCTCTTGTTTTTTAACTATTGTCAACATAAACTAACAAAGGAAATTAAGCCAAGATTGTTTTAAAAATTGTTTATTAAAGTGCATTGAAGCTTTGTATAGACATTCTAATTAAGAAGAGTAGCCTTGTTTCTGTTTGAATTAATTCAATTTGTGACTCAAATAAACTGAGTAATTAGTCTCTTTAGATAACTTTGTAAGGCTCACCGTACAAACAGTTCTAGACTACCTTATCTCTACATTTTACAGATACTTAACTTTCTGCTTCTGGTGGCCAACTATTATCTTCTTTATCTTCACTTGTTCAAAACAGGCACTGGTCTTTCCTCAATACTGTGCAACAGGATTTAACTGGCATAGCTGGGAAGTGAGATTTGGAGAGAGGTAGCCTTGTACTTCTCTACTGTGTAGTAACCTCAATACTAAAAATATGCTGCAAATGTGCTGCAAAACAGCAGCAAATATCTAGAGTGAAACTATGGAGGATGAGAGATCAGGATTACCTTGCTGTGACAGGCTTCAAAGATGTTACTCTTAATGATGCTGCAGTGCTTCTGTCCCAGGGCAGACTTGAAAGGCTGATCTGCACACAGGTCTGTCATGTTTATATTTGAGCAGGTGCTTGTTATTTTCCAGCTATTCCCAAACTCCTGGATGCTCATCTCCATGGACTGCCCTCTGGTGGTGAAGTCATTCCTCGAGCGGCCATCAAAGTCCCCGCAAAGACCACAAACTTTTCCCTGTGTAATTTGTGTAGGCACAGTAAATGCTTTGGTTATTTTAAGTGCAGCCCACTCTTTGACAGAAATAAACTATAGAACCTGTAAAGGCAAAATAGGTGCAAGTTTCTAAACAGACAGAAAAAAATGGCTTAGAAAGTTGAACTTCAAGTGACAGAAACCCGCCTAATGTCTTACCACTACTTCTAGCCCCAAATATTCTGGAGTGTTTTATACTGAGTGAACAGCGCAATAAAACAAAAGATATGGCCTGCTTGCTGCTTCTTCTTGTCCACTAAACAAAACTTTTCCCAAGCCTTTGTTTCCAAGCCTTGCTTTTCAAACTTGGGCTCCAGTTCTGGATGCATAACCCTGAGTTTGACATCATAACTCCCAGTCCACCCCCTACTTACCTGGAAAGATGGTGCCACGTGAACAACAACAGTAGTCTTTTGGTCCCACATGAAGTTCATCCCTTGATTTGTTTCAATTACAATATAACCTCCTCTGAGGTCCACTTTGTAATTTTTCTCAGCTCCTGGATCAGTGGCTATCTCCTGAATTCTTCCTTCCAAGAGCCTTATTTCACTGCTCTACAAAGGAAGAGAAACATTGCATGGAAGGAAATCAAATAGAAAACTTAGTGCAACAGCACTGGCACTCTGCCTCTCATTCTTTGTCTTATTTTCCTGTCATATTCACACTCTGTCTTAGTAGATAGGTGAGCCACAGTCACAGATGCACAGAGCCTACTGTCACAAATGCAAACACACACACACAAATGCACATACATAGAGTGTTGTTGACTCCTTGCATCTTTCCCCTCATCCATAGATGTGTCCAATCCCTGTTAACATCAAGTACCTAAGCCTTTCCCAGCTTCCCTGCCTTAGCCTGCTGGCTGCTTGACTTCCATAGGTACTCTTTAGCAGCAACTGAGATGGAATATAAGAGCATGATACAGCAATTACCACAAAATCAAGACTACAGCTCCTTGGTTATAACTAGTTCTAGACAAACCTCAAAAATTAATGTGATCTTTAGGGAGCAGATGGAGTGTGATTTCCCACAGGCGTTGTTCTGAATCACAATCCGGAAGGTGCCAGCATCCATGTTATTAGGGCAAAAATCCTTAGAAAAGCAGATAACATTCTATTACATCTTGTCAGGCAATTAGACCAGTCATAAGCATTTTCAGGAGCTCTAAATGAATGACACTCTGATCTGACTTCTTTATTCACTAAAACTATAGAATTTTGGAAGAATCTGGTGGAAGATGATCTGGTGGCAGATGCATATTTCACCAGGATTTTCAAAAAGAAAAACTAAGGGGGAAAATTAACTCATCATAGCAATGATCCAACAAGGTGAAAATATATTTTCTTAAAATTAGCAAAACCAACCGTAATTTAGGGATGACAAAATGTGTCACTGAGTGCTGTCCCATTACATGCAATTATTGTATATGAGGCTCACACGTTAACCTCTGTGTGCTTCTGTCACAACAAAAAATAATGTTGGAAACACTTTTCATCACCACACCAATTCCTTTCCCTCGAAAATGCTGGAATGCCGTCAGGAAAGGGCAGTCCAACCAAGCAGTTAATTATTTGGGATCACACAGTGCCCTCTTGTGTCACTTCTGAGAGTCAATTTGCTTTGTTTTATGTGGAAAATCTCACTATAAGCTCCAGGTGCAAGAAGAGGGGAGTAAAATCTGCTCATCAGTTTGGCTATTTTGCATGGGAATGTCTTTCAATTATCCAGACTGAAGCCTACAGTGTGGGCTGTGAAAGGTGCATGGATGGGACATTGAAAATAAATTATACCTGAGCTAAGATATAGTCACAGTCTCCCAGGAAATCAAACTTCTCCCCATCAAAGCTCATGTAATGCCCATTTCCATACACAGTGCAGGTTCCTTTGCAGGGATTGTCTGTGCAGTTCCACTGCCTTTTGTTACAGGTGCTGGGAGGCAAAATGCAAAGAATAACAATGTTTGCATGAAACATAGGCTTTCCTTAATCCTAAACAAGGGCAGAGTAATTAAAAGGTTTGTTGTTTGTAGTGCCCTCTCAACTGTTCTAAGATCATTCCATGAGATGCCATATCAATCATAAAGTTCACGTTTACTACCCAGACATGTTTGTTCTATTATTTCCTTCAAATATATTTTTAATAATTGAGTCATGGCAGCAGACAGTGGGAGTTTAGGAGACAAATTCAAGGTGAAGAACTGAATATTTCAACCATTTCTGAATTTTAATCTGTGAGGGATCGTGTTGGAGTTCTGTTAGAGCAGTGTGAACAAATATTATCTCTGTCTTTCCTTGGGTCTGGATGAGATGGATAGAATTTTTTCCCTCAGCAGCCCTCATAGTGCTGTGTTTTGCATTGGCAGCTGCAAAGGTGTTGGTAACACCCCAGTGTTTTGGCTACTGCTGAGCAGCACTCCCACATCATCAGTGTTGTCTCCTCAGCATTCTCCCCCTCACCAGTAGGCTGGGGCATGGATAAGGTTTTAGGAGGGGACAGAGACAGGACAGCTGTCCTGAACTGACCAAAGGGATATTCCAAACCATGAGATGTCTGCTCAGCAATAAAAGCTAAGAGAATGGGACAGTGGGGTGGGAACAGAGTGGTGTATGTTTTGGTGTTTGTTTTCTGAAGGCCTACTCCTTGGAAAGTGCACTGGACATCATCTGCTGATGGGAAGTAGGGGATAAATACTTTGGTTTCCTTTTCTTCTGCACACAGCCTTTGCTTTTGCTTTATTAAACCGTCTTTATTTTGACCCATGAGTTTTTTCCATCTTATATTCTCCCCAACCCTGTCCTGCTGAGGAGGGTAGTGATAGAGCAGCTAGGTGGCCACCTAATGTCCAGCCAAAATCAACCCACCACACCTTGACAAACCTCGCCTCTAGTTCAGGAGAACTGTAAACAGAAAGTTTAGTTGTTATGGCCCTGACACAGACTGCATTTTCTTTCCCATGTGTGTCCTCTTCTCATGAGAAAACTAAGCCCTCACTTCAATAAAGCTTCTTAATGACTCTGTGATAGCAACAACAGCTTCTGAGGTTTTGAGTTCACATGTTAAACGTGACTCCCTGTACCAATGGTGATTAGACCAAAGTGTTTCTAGCTCTTATTTTCTGTGCATCCATTTGGTAGAACTATGCAGTCTCATCCTTGCTAAGTAATGGGTGAAGATTCAAAGCATTTTACCCACCATGATGAGTAATAACAGTGAAATCTATGGCACGAGAAATTTGAATAACTAGGGTATTAATTTATCTTGAGAACTACGCATCTGTAAGCACTGCAAGTCTCTAGGGAGGACCTCTTTGACTAAATTCAGTAATTTTCCAGGGCTCAGCTGTGCCCAACACACACAGTTGTGTCAATTCGCCCTTATTGAATGAGCAACCACACACCAACCAGGGTAAGGTTGGTGTTTCTGAAGCTGGTGGGAAAACAAAAGGGTGAAAATTGTTTGACAGAAAATACTGGTGCTTGTTCTCCCCAAATGCAGGCTCATGCACCATGATGCAGAGAAATATTTCCCCTTTTATTTTCACTAGCAGCCCAATGGCTCTCATGATGAAGAGGAAGGCTTCAGAGCACACCCTGCCCCATGGGTGCACTATGGACTGACAATTCTGAGAAACTTTGCTATAAAACAAGACTCCCGTGGATAACGTACCAAGTGTTGCAGTCCACTTTGATTGTTTCCCCGGGTTTATAGAAGTGTCCTCCATGAACACATGGGCATTGATCTTTGGGAATACATCCTCCGCTGCCATCCAATACCAGTCCATCAGGACACATGCAGCCAGAAACACATTCTGTGACATACTGCACATTAGAAGATATAGGAGAAGACAACTTGTTAGGGCACAGAAAGAACAGGGAATCAGCAGAGGTGTGCTAGCTTTGGATGCCAAAGTTTTGGATTTTTTAAAAAACTCCTTAATTGCAAGCTAGTGGAAATCATGCTACAAATATCACAGGTACAATGTTAGCTACAGCTGCTGTGTTATCAGTGGAGCAGTTGGTGTGCGCCCAGCATAGCATGTTCCCATCAGTGCTTGATAAGGACAATGCTACATGCACAGCCATGCTGTGCTGTGCCCTGCTGGGAGGTGAGCTCCTTACACAGTGCATGTCCTGCGTCTTGCAGCTTTTCTGACACTCTGAGCCAGTTGCTCCAGGACCTGCAGAGCTGCAGTTGAAGTAATACATGGGAGCTGGGCAATCTGCAGTAGGAGAAAATATGTCAGGAAGGTAATTTAGAGAAAGCAATAAGGATGCCATCAGCAATTGCGAAACCAGCCAGAGGATTTCAGAGGGCAGCAAGTGTCTATCATTTAAAGTTTCTAATAGTTTTGCTTCTGCCCAATAACAGTGAAGTGAGAAGAAGGCAGATAACTTCTAAGCTTTGGGAAATATCCTCATCATTTAAAGAGTCTAGTAAATCTGGTGACATTTTACAAAGACAAATGTTATCAATAACTAACACATTTCAGGGAGAATGAAAGAATGTGCAGAATACTAAAATGTTAGAGAAAGTGAGAGATAACACAGAAAAACATTATAAATACTGCCTGACACCATAATGCCATTATTTAACAAAATCTCACCTTTTACCAAGACAGTTTCTCCAATGCAGTCTAATCTTCCTTGAATGCATTTGCTAAAGAGATTCCATAAAACAAAACACATCAGGTCTTTGCACTTCTCTCCCTCACTAGGGAGAAAGGCACTGCAAAGCTTCACTTGTCACATGAATAAAAAATTCCTATCAAAATGAATAATTGTTACAGCTATCAGTTTCACAGACAGAAATTACCATCCCCAGAAGGAAGATTAAAAGACCCAGCTCTTAAAATACTCTTCCTTCATCTGCCACTGGTTTATTGTGTGTTTTCTCTAAATCAAGTTTTTCCTAAGCACCCATTTTCCACTCCAGGAGACAAGACTAATACTTTCTTAAATAAGAGTTCTCTTAAATTACTAAATGAATATGTGATTACAAAATAGTCTAGAATCCTCAGTTGGAAGACAGCTAGAGAGACAACATATAAACATCTAAAGATAATAAAAAAGCCTTCCCCTGGTAGTTGTTTCCACTGCTTCCCTAAGGTAGTTGAAAATGAGAATAATGACAATTGTTTTTCAATGCAGATGCAAATTAATTACACTATTTTTAGTATCCTCCCCACCCCCAACCCCTCAGTTTCTCTCTCTCTCTTTTCTAAAAAATATCAGTTTAAAAACTGAGAATTGGGTGGATTTTTTTATGGATCATTTTTTATTTTTTAAATAGTCGTATGGATGGTGTGGTGGTTTTCACTTTGCTTTTTCATTTCAAAGCCTGAAACTCCTCCAAGCCTTCTGTCTTCTAGAAAACTTGCTCCCACTGTTTGTGGATATTTTTTACACAACAGCGAACTCTGCAAGAGCTAGATTGCAAATATTGTTCTACTTAACACGTTTTCAGGTTCTTGTTTGCTAGCAGGAATATGGAATCTTAACATTTGCTGTGGCTGCACTTCCTGCCAGGGGAAGATACAATCTAGAAAAAAATCGCCGTGATTCCTAACAGTAAAATGATGCCATTCATGGATTGGAGCAGAGACTTCCCCCATGAGCCCTGATGTCCCCAGGCACAGAGCAGCCTTCATCAGAGCAACTCACCACATGAGTTTATCCTCTTGGAAGGAGTTGCCAGGCTGAACAATCTTGCCTTTGTAGTAGCAGGGGCAGTCATCTGGAGCCACACATTGCTCCTCATCGTTAAGGTAGGTGCCTTCAGGGCAAGCACAGCCCTCCATGGGCGCGGTGCGGACCTTGCACAGTGGGTCAGGTTCATCCAGCGAGCGGCAAGACTGGTTGCAGTACTGCACACTATAGTTATAAACCATAGTCTCAGGACACTCCTCAGAGGGATCTTTGCAAGAGAAATAAAAGGGATGTATGGCCTTCTTTGTGCAACCATCTCTCATGACTTCTGCATGCCTCTCTTCACATTGGTAGCCATAATGTGCTTTTATCAAAAAAACAGACCTTGTCTCCCATGGTTCAGGGAGAATCTACTTGCATAGCCTGAATGACATGACACTGAACACTGAACTACTCAGCAGGGTGTATATTTTTGTAGTTCCCACAATTTCCTATCTTATGCCAAGCACTGAAACCAATAACTTCTGACTTGTTACAATTTTATTTTCTGACCTTTACTAATGATTTATTTGGCTGGGAATAACTTAAGAAATTATCATTTCTTGTAAGAGACAAATTTTGACATTAAATATCAGTGACAAGGAACTCTGCCAATCAATTGATGCTACCAACAAAAGTGTTTCAGTTCTCACATCCTCTGGGGAAATGCAAAACAATAGTTTCTAAGATCTCTGGGTGAACCAAACAGGTAAACACCATAATTTAAAGAGCTCAACTAACCCTGTAAGACAGTAAAAAGCTGGTTAATTTTCACAGGCTGGCAGTATACACCACCATCAAAGCTCTGCCATGAAATCTGCAGTACTGATCCGTAGGGGTGACATTAAATTTTGTCAGAAAACATCACCCATATTAAGGCTGCATTTTTCGAGAAAGTCTGGCATTCAGATTCCTTTGAAATTCAGTGAGAACTGGGGATCTAGTCATCTTGGGCCTCTTTCTAATTCTGCAGATTTAACCCTGCAACTGTTTTTCAGATGCACACAGATGCACTAGAAGGTACAGGGGTGTTCATCATGGGCACCTGTGCTAATCAGCTTTGCAGCAATGCTAAGAACTTATCAGCGATAGGTTCCATGCTTAAATAAAGCTCTGTATGGTTTTCCAGTCCATGACCATGGCACACTTTTTTTACTAGTTAGTGTGCTAGGCTTGTGTACATATTCAAAACCAGCACCTCTATCACCATAAACCAGTTGATTTTCTGGTCCTAGCTGGAGCAAACACAATATCTTGTGTGTAAGTCAGACAAGCCATATTCTTCTACTTTTTATTCTTTGAAGATACAGCAAGTGGTATTTGTAAGTCAAAATAGGCCAAATTAAAAAATATATTAATAAAGATGTTGAATATGAATTTACATCTGTCTCAATTGTTAGCTATTAATACAATAAAATAATGTGTTTACTTTCTCCCTTTAAATTTTCTTAGAGGAATAAGATCCCATTTGATGAAGTGACACTGGTAAGAGAAAGGTTATTTGATTGTAGTGCTCATGGTCACAGGAGTGACACACATCTAAGATGACAAATCACAACCAGAGGCATGAGTGCAGAGAACATGAGCAAACCAAAGATGCCTTCAAGCTAGCTTGCCCAGGGAGCACTGGAAAAGCAGTGCCAAGACTGCTCACCCCAGTGATCCGCTGGGCAACCTGCAACTCCAGTAATGGGTCGTGCTTCTGCTAAAGAGCGTGTAACAGACATGCACAGGGTTTAACTAGCAGGATTTGCTTGTTTCACACACTCTGCTGACTGCAGTGCAGACATCTGCTTGGGATACAACCTGCCTTGGATGCTGCCTGCAGCTTGGCAGAGTGGATGCAGCTTCAGGAGCTGGAACCGTTTTTCTAACTCCCGCAATGGGACAGAACACAGAGTGAAAGTTGTGGCCCATTTAGTCTCACTCATGAACAGTGAGTCATGAACAACCTCACTCTTACCACAGCCATGTTCCCAAAAGATTATTTCTTTTTAAATAAGACTTGTAATGATTGTTCTGATTAAACCATTAGCATTTTTTTTTCTCAAGGTTACTGCACTGTTTGAGTCAATATTACCTACTGTGCCTTAAGAACACAGATTTCAGCCAAACCCATGCCGCGAACCAGTCTTGATTTGCCATAAAAAATGTCAGTAATTCTATGTTGGGAACAAAGCTTTCAATAAACAGTGTCTGTGTCTAGTGCATAACTCTACAGGATTCTAGGACTATTTACTGAGAACTACACTGTGTTCCTTTGAATTATTTCAGCACAGGTTTGTGAAATTGTTCTTATCTCAGTCTGAAATGCCTCTGACTATGCGTCACACCAGTTACATTGTTTGCCTCTATTAAGTATCCCAGCTGGCCCCTAAGTCAGGCAATTAAATAGATCATAGCTGCATCAAGGTCCAAAAGCACAATCATTGTTATGTTGTCTATTGGGATGTGCATTTAGTCAAGAAACTCATACATCTATTTTCATGTCAACAGAGGCAAATCTCATTTGAACTATCCGATCATCAATGACAACATGGGTATGTTGAAGCAAAATTGAGAATCCAAGACTGTGAGTTTTATTCTCAGATCCTATCTTATCTCAGATGCCATCTTGTAATAAATTCTGGCAGTGCCAAAGAAAATACATGCATATGTGGACTCTGAACTCAGGATTTGGTTATAATGTGTATGTCCAAGAAACTTTTGTTCATTTTTTAGGTACCCCTGAGCTGAAAATGCCTTTAAAGATTTTCACACTCTCAGATATCACCAATATATATTTATTTAAAAACATTACTATTTTACTGTAACATGGAAAAATGTGGATGATGAGAGTGATGTCATTTGTCTGGGACAAGAGGACTGAATGTAATGCAAAAAAGGTGTTGGAATTAAAATACAGGGGTTAGCCCATCTGTTCAAAAGTAACCTAATTTCTAACTAAACCTAAACTAAAACTAACCCTAACTTCTGGTTTGATTTGAATAATATTCCTTGTACTATTTTGCTTCTCAGAGTACTGAATTCACCTAAGATTTTACACAAGGAACATGCATTGTAAGAGCATGAAGCAGTCATAAACTGAATTTTATAGAATAAATGCTTATTCTGTTTTTCAAAGGCTCTCTAACTCAATGACTAAAGACAAAAGACACTGACTTCCACAGATGGGGCTGTCCTGAAGCTGTTCCCCCATATCCCACCCTAAGAAATTTCAGTTCACATACCACAGACACCCTGCCTCCAGCCCTGCAGGGACACCCCTGCTGAAGCACAGTCTCTGGAGTAAGTAGAGAGCACACTGCACAGTGCAACTTCACTCTTCTCAGCATTACAGGTGTCATACATGCATTTCTAAAGGACAGAAGAAAAAGACATGAGTATTACTATGTCTAGCTCATAGGAGAAACAGCAAAACTTGTAGCAATTCAAAAAGCAGTCAACCAATATCTTTTTTGAAAAGTATTATTACCAATGAATTTTAATATCTCTAAGAGAAAATATATGCAAATGAAATAATATGCAAACCTGAGAAGTAGCAAATCAGTTAGAGAAACTGCAATGATGTCTAACACTCATTAACAGATGAGGCACCTATAGTTCATTAAAACACTAAGAAGTGTTTATACCAGCCTCCCATGAGGATGTACAGTCTAGAACCTGTCAAAATATATCATCTGAAAATATTGCACAGCGATGCCTGGCACTTTGTGTACCTATCTAGTAAGCAGAGGCATCCAGTGACACGACAGGTGCATGACAGAAGATGGTTTATAGAGAGTCAGTCATATGTAATGACATTTTAAAAACTAGTTATGTAAGTATAGCTGGAATTTAAAGCTTGAGTTCTTTTAACTGTGTGGACTGTACAAAAGAACACAGATACAGCTAGTCACTCTAGAGCAGCAGGATCATACTGGATAGTCAGTGACTTATCCTGCCATTACTGATGTTGTGGAAAAGGCTTTCACAAATCATGGTTTAAAATCTGATGAGATCAACAAGAGTAACAGACATATCTATAAGAAGCTGGTTATTACTTCTCCTTAATTGAAAATTGCAAAATCCTGTTTTATTTATAGTTTACATGAATTATATATATATGTATAATTATATACATGAAGTATTTTTTTTTCTGGGAGAGGTAACACATAACCCATATCTGTATAGGTACCTGAAGACTTATTAGATTCTAGGCAAAATTTCAGGCTCAGGTATTTTCTCAGTAAGTTGTATCACACACACACCCCCTGCAGGACCTTTCTGTATTTTTGCAGGAATGTGGCAACTCTCTAGCTCAGACAGCTTTCTCAGCAGCATTATGGAGCTTTACACCAAGAGAACATATTGGAAGCTTCATGCATTCAAAACACAAGGAGACTAACAAGACTCAAAGGTAATAAATGAGATATAAACTATGTAAATACATATTCTTTCCCTAGATGTGAATTTTGAACCAAGTCAGAGGGAATCCATGGGCCTGGTAAAACTCTCAATTCAATTCCATGAAGAAACACTGATTCTGCTAGTCAAAGAGTGAACAGTTTTCACTCCTTGAAACTTTGAAATCTTGAACTGATTTTTTTTTCATTTTTCTTCTGTGTCATGCAACAGAAGCCAGTGCCAACCAATTATTTATGAGGCTGTAGCCGAAAAGGCCCATCTTGCAAAAACTCTCATTTTGTAATTTTTCTAATTATCATCAGTGAACCTCTTTGTGACCAGTCCCTACTGTAACCTATTTCGCTCCCCTAGGCCAGACCACCTTCCTGTGGGATCAGTCTCTGGATGAGATTAAACCACCCATTTGGAGCAGTGCCTTACCTTGATGTACACAGAAGGGTCTACAACAGAATGGCAGGCAGCAAACACACTGCTTGTATTGGACAGAAGAGCACACCAGTGCTGGGCAAATTTTTCTGAATTGGGAAAAAATGTCATTATCCATAGTCACTTAAACTACATTACTGTCTGAATCAATATTCTTATCAGGTATCATATTGAACTAGAATGTCCTGAAGTGTTTAGATAATGCTGGATGGAAATACAGGTCATTAACTTATTAAGGGGATAAGCATAGTTGGATGGATGACCAGCCATCTTCCTAAAAGAAAAGTTTAACTTTCCAAGTATTAACATTATTACTGCAGCTGGATTTGCAGAACGTATACAGAACCTCCCAATTTTCATTGGTTTTCATAAAACTTTCTTAATTCTTTACAGCCAGGTGATGCCTTATAGTCAAGCAATAATATCAAGCATGTAGTAATCACTGAGCTGTGTGGCTATGAGCTGCAGCTTTAATTACATGCAGCAGTAACTAGCAGAGGTCAATCCAAATAATATATATATCCAAATCCAGTCAGAGTGAAAAATCTGACAGGACACCCAGTACAGTGCAATGCTTGCTTAACTCGGCACTGTTGATAACCTCCTCCTCTGGACTTCAGCACAGCTGCAACAACCCAGACTGGATGAAGAACTTGCCCAAATATTGGCAACCAACTGTGCTCTGCCTTAAACCTAAGTTGCTGTCATTGATGCTGTGTGTGCTTTTCAAGTCATCAGTGAATGTGTTGGCTCTTTCTCCAGTAGTGCTGTCTTTTTGTTTTGAAAGCAAAGCTAAAGACCTTCAAAACACAGTATTTTTTCTCTAGTAATAGCCTCAAAGGGAGAGGGTTTTGATGTTTATGAGATTTCTAAAGCTTTTTTGATTATCCATCATGTGAAAATTATTTTGCTGATAAGCCAGGGATGAAAAGCCTGGTACCTTTATCCACACTGTTTGAACAAGGATCTTCAAAGCTGTCCTCAACATCAAAACAGCTGGCTCTGGTTTTCCATGAGTTACCAAAAGCAGAAGCTGAATCTTCCACAGCTCCAGTGACTGTTCTGAAGTCATCAGTCTGGATGTTATTGAAATTGCCACAAAGACCTTGTGTGGGAGGGAAAAANACATTTTCTTTAGAGAACACCTCTGATTAGGTATTATCAGGACAAAAAAAAAAAAAAAGCAAAAGAAAAGAAGAAATCACTAGATGCATGAAAAGAGGAATGGCTTCTAGATGAACACTCTTAGCTCGGTAATGGACCTAGCCTGAGAGAAACCCATTTTCCTTCAGAGACTTCCTGATGCTCCCACAAATCAGATAGGACCCTGTGTTTAGAGTGTATTTATTATTTTCCTGCATTACAGTAGCACTTAGTGATAGCACAGGGATTGCAATGTGATAGCACAGGGATTAAATGTGCTTCAGTAAAAACTGGCAGACAGAGAACATCTTCCCCAAAGGCTTATAAAAAAAGGAAATGGAAAAAGAAAAACAAAATGGGTCAGAGGGACAGGGTGTAATCCCATTGAACAGACAGGAAACAGAAGCACAAAAATCTTAAATGGTGTAAACAGGAGACTAGTGGCAAAACCAAGAACTTAGTCTGCACTTCACAAGTCTCTGATGAAGGCCTGTTTAAACAGATGGAATCTAAAATATTTGCACACAGTAAACATCACAAAGATTTTCTTCAGCACATTGAAGGGTTTATGTGTCCTACCAGATGTGCGATTCTGAAAAGAATGATCAACTGTGATGGAGAGCTGCATTACGGGTTTCATCTGTACTCGGATCTGCACTCCAGCTGAGCTCAAGATTTTGATGAAAAATGTAGATTGTCTGAAGATGGTGATGCCATCTAAAGAAGAAAGAGAAAAAGAAAAACTGTTGTATGTACTTGCAAATCATTGCAAAGCTGAGTAAATGGGAACTTCCATTTGCTAGTGCATGCAGTAACACAGGGATTCCCAGGGAATCCTAGGCCTAGTATCCACCTAACACTGGGTAGGATCATGTTCTTTTCAGAGAAAGGAGCAGGAATCCCTCTGCAGATAGATGTAGGCTATTCTGTAAAAGGAGTGAAGAAGGGGATTTACCTTTTCTTACAGGCAGCTTCACAATGAAATTGTTCATGTAGATATTTCCACAGGAACATATTTTTATAGTCTGCAGGGAAAAGGAAAAAAGCGCACATCAGTGAATGCATACGACGTGAGGCAGACAAGAGCAACCCGACAAACTTCATTAAGCATTGAGGAGTAGCGTCGTCAAAACCTCGTCATCTCTGAGGTCAGTGTAACTCAGTTAACTCAGTTAACTCCAGACACCAAACAAGGAAAATAGAAGTGGCCTTCTATGTATCTCTAATTAAAGATAGTTACTCACAGTTCTTCCTAGTGTGACCAATACATTCTTTAGGCAAGTCATTGTCTTTGAAGTCCCACACTGAATGATCTCCCCAATCACCACAACTGTGTCATCGATGTTCTGAGAAGACACGAGAAAGATATGTGCAGACATTGTAAGCATGTTACAGGCTGGGAGCTCGAAAAGAAAAAGGTGTCACTGAAAGGCTAAGAAGGAGTAATGAAAGAACTGGGGTATTGGATATCTAACTGCAAACTATTTCATTGCCAATCAATAATTTCACTAACTTTCCTTTGTACTCTTTTTCCTTGCTATCAGCCTGTGTGGATCTCATTTACAGGCATTTACAGATAATTCAATCTTTTTGTAGAAATTTTGGCTCATCCATTTCCTTCGTACAGTCACACATGAAGAAAACTTCACAAGAAACGCTTGAATCAACACTAATACATCCATTAAGAAAATTATTTAATTAAAAAAAAAGTACAAGTATGTTGAAGCTGCAAAACTTTGAAGCTAAACATCAGCAATTGATTTGCAATCCATTGCAAAATCAAATATTTATGGGGTTTAAGACTGAGCATGTGTTGGAGTGCTTTGCTGGATTGGTGCCATTTAATTAAATTAAGCCATATAAAGCTCCAGCACAGTTTAATGCCTCGTGCTACTCAGGAGATTTAGGAGTGAAAAGAGAAATTGCTCATACCTTAGCTAAGACATAATGACAGTTGCCATGAAAATTGAACCTCTTATTGTCGAATGTTGTTATATGGAATCCTCCATCTATGTGGCAACTTCCAGAGCAGGGCAGAGAGATACAGCTCCAGTGGCCTCCTTTGCAAGTACTGTGCAAAACCCAAAAAGCAGCTGTTAGAATAAACACAGCTTCAAGGGAGCAAAGGTGATACACCACTTGAATCTGCACAGTTGTGGCCTCTTTATATTTATAGCTCATTATCTTGGCTTCTTATTAAAACCCTGTGGGTGGAAGCCCCTTAAAGTGTGAGGGTTGAATTCCTCTCAGTGAGAGAGTTAAAATGCGCTGGGCTTTAGGCTGGCTCCCTCAGAGACACATTGAGATGGGAAAGCAAGAAATGGTTTTCTGGGTCTAAATTGTTTACCTGACTTTTTAAAGAAAGAAAGAACCCCTCAAGCAGGATCTTGCAACATCTTGTGCTACTGATGCAACTGTTCAGCAAGTCACTGATGTGATGTTTCAGCAGCTAATTGTGGAGGACCTGAGATAATGAGCAATTCTCACACCAGTGCACACAAGAAAACAGTCCAGCCACATAAGCTTGGGCTTTGAGAGGAGTATATGAGGATGTGGCAAGCTGGGAACCACCCAAAGCCCGTTAAGTTCAATTACTCAAAATTTCTGGGATTTGAGGAGCATTTTCTCCAAATGCAGGATATAGTAATCCAAAGGGTCTTGCAGAATGTTTGGCCATGCACCATTCCACATTTCATTCCTCCCTATAGTAAAGCTTTAACCGATGGTCAAAAAATGATATTGTGTCACAGAAGCCCAGATAACACATACAGAGTAAGAAATAAAACAGTTTCGAGAGTAATATACCTAACATCTTACCACCTTTCACCAGTGCAAAATGGGGATGGGTTTAAGCTGCCAGGTTTTTTTCTAAGTCAATTCATTCTAAAGGATCAGGACTTCTGAGATTTGGCCTTCAAACTGAATCTAGCCTTGTGGAGATCCAGATGTTGTTGGAAGTGCCACTTGTTAACATGGTATGATTTCTCACCTCACTCTAGTGGCCAAAGTCTCTGAATTAATCAGTAAAGAGTCTCATTTTTCTACATTCTGAAATCTTGAGCTCAGTTTTCAGAAGCAGTTTCAAGTGAGGGTGGGTAATAACTATGTGTGGTTGAGGAATACCTCTAAGTTTTCCTACGCTGTTGAAATTCAGAGCAAGGTTTTGAATTGTTATTTAAGACAAATGACAGGAAAAGATTAAAAAAAAAAAAAAAAAGAAAAAAGAAAAGAGGAAACTACAGAATGCAACTCATCTATGTTTTGAAATAAATACTTCTGCCTTGTTAGTGCAATCAAGAGCACAACAGTACCAGTTCTGGCAGGGAGTGGAGTAAGTTCCTCCAGATGAGTAGACTTTGCCTTGAAATGTACAGGGGCAGCTGTCTCTGGGGATGCACTTCTTGCTGCTGAGGTCATCAAGGATTGTTCCTGTTCAGACACAATGGCTGGTTAATATTCCTTTGGTGAGTCTGGGAAACACCATCAAGGAAAATTAGAGTATGGAAAAAACTCTGGAGTATTCAGCATTTGTTTAAATGAACGGGATACTTTTAAAGGAAAACACCACAGTAGGCCCTTTCAGATGTTAATGGATGGGAAATATTTCATACTAGAACTCAAATGAAAGCAATGTAAAACTCAAAGAATATTTCCTGTTACAAAATTTTTCACTGTGAGCAGGATTGCAAGGGTTTGAGCCAGTTTCCATCCTTTTCTAATAGTGAATCTAACAGAAATCAGAGCCTCATCTTAGACTATTTCCTGTGCAAATTTACACATGCACATACCTGGAAATGCATTTATGTTTTGTATCACTTAAGCTACAGCAAGATTTAGTGTCATAGCAGGGAGGCATCTCATGAGACATTTTCACCTGCATTCTTACTGTCTAGAGAACACCTCTTTCCATAGCTGCACCATTTTTTTTTCTGTCTAGTTCTCAGAAGTCTTTGCCTCCCTTCTCCAGTGTCAGGATCTCAGATCTTTAGAAATCTAACTCTTCCAAGAAGAAACTTGGTAAATTATGCTAGAAGAAGCACTTTATTTGTTGTGTGAAATGGTAAAGAAAAGGAACAACCTCCCTTTTCGTCACCTGATTTGTGTGATCATTGGCAGAAGTCTTACCAGGAGGACAGAAACAGCCATCCGTACATGGGGCTTTACAAATCTTGCTCCTTTCTGGATCTGCACATGTGTCAGCACAGGAATTTCCACATTCCATGTACTCCATGTTGTTTGGGCATTCCTGATCTGCAAGACCAAACCAAAACAGAGTATGTTACTGATGTATTTATAAGATCTCTCAAATTGTTGTGTCGTTACCCAACCCCTTCTTCCTCTTTTCCTCCATATCTTGTTTGCAAGACCTTCTATCCAGATATGTCATGTTTGTTTAAGCTCTTAAAGGAATGTTTTACAGCCACTTTTACTTTATCTTTTGGACAAAACTGTGCTACTGGGAAATATGAGCTATTTCACATTACTTTACAAGCTCAAGGTCAGCTGAACTCACAACACAGGCAGAGAACACCAGAATCATTTAGGGAGTCATAACAGTTTATTTTTGCCTGAAGCATCAGTTCTTCTGGCAATAATTTGCTGTCCCAATCCACACCAGCAGTTTGGGTGAACTACCTGCAGCCTTCCCCCTGGATTTAAAAAGATTTCCTGGTCAGTAGCTGGACTACTGAGCATGAAAGCACAGGGTAAGATAAGTAGGAACATATTGCTCTTCTCTGTAACTACTTCTGTCTAGTTGTCACCATGTTGACATAAGGCTCTTTATGAGTTAATTGCAGATAGTAAAATTAAAAAAAAAAAAAAAAAAGAAGAAAAGAATTCAAGGAAACCTAAGATGAGCAATATCAAGGTATAGTTCTAATTTAAGGAGCAGAAATCAGGCTAAATTTGTAAAAGATTTTCCATTAACAGTGTTTGTGTCGAAGTACTTTCACAGATTGATTCAAGTAGTTACCAGAGCTCTGAGCTTTGCTCTGCTGGGATCAGAATACTTGTGTAAATGTCTAGCCTGAAATAGATCTCCAGAGCAGTGGCTACTTACAGCAGAGTTCTTTGGTCCTCCATTCCCCAGGGTCTCCCTTCCTCAGGACACAGTCTCGAGAGTACTGGTTTAAAGTGCTGCATATGCAGCTGGAAACCAAATCAGAGTGAGAAGAATTAACTGCACAGTGGCACATATCCTCAGCACAGGTCTCTACGTAGTCATCAAAGGCAACCACTCTGGGGCAGTTTCCAAAACGGGACATAAGTTTCTTGCATCTTTTTTTCTATTAAAAAATAATAAGAAGAAAGAAAAGAAGGGAAAGAAAAGCAATACTTGACATTTTACCACCTTTTAAGGTTTTGAATATACACCCCAAGTTTTGATGACACAATTCCAAGATCACAGAATAATTCAAGTTGGAAGGGATCTCAGGAGACTATCCCATCTAACTTTCTGCCACGAGGTCCTTTGCCTTGTACTGGAAGCTGCATTCAATTGGGCATTTCCCAATATCTATTTCTTTAACACCATAATAGGATATTTTTTCAGCTATAAGATCATAATTTTGCTCAAATTCACGTTTAGAGTTCTGAAAAATTCAGTTTAGCACATCCTCTGTAATTAAGATTTGTTTCAACATCTCTTCAACGCTGTAGGTTGGGAGGGTTTGTGCTTCTTGGTCCCACACACTTACATATGTACTGCACCTATTGTCTTTCCTCCTGGGATGTCTTCCAGTGTGGTCATCTGGGCTCACATCAGCACACTTTTGTGATGGATCCTCTACTTTGTGGAAGTTCCCAAATTGTCTTGGATGCATTTTATACCCTGCAAAAATCCCCAGATGCATTTCAGTAACTTCCCGCATTTCTTTAGGTCAGTTAATGGGCTATAAAAATGCACTTAGTCTTTGGGCTCAAAGGCAGTATGCACTTCATGAGATGCCCAAATTTTACCAGCATCCATATTTTATAGAAGATGACAGCCTGATGTAACCTTCTGTTGGGCTAGAGTCAGGAATCTGGCACACTTGTATCAAGGCCTGCTGTCAGCCCAGGCATTTAAAATCATGTGAGACTTTTGAACTTGCTGTTACTTCTGATCATTCCCAAAGACTTCTCTTTGTTTTGGGTGTGTTTGATGTTGCAGAGTTTTCTGTTCACATGTATAACAGTCATACAGGTATTACATAAAGGGATGTTGTTATAACTTTGGATTCGGATCCTGTAGCTGATATCCAAGGATGAAGGTTTCTTTCCATCCATACAACCTGCTGCAGGATTATAGGCTCAGCTATATTTGCAATATCTGAAGGTGTCAGTGGATGGCACCACACTTTCTTCAAAGATACTTTGTTTTTTTTCTGATGCTTTCATTTCATTATAGAGGCAGAAACAATTACACGTAGAATGATTATAATAGTGGAACAGAAAATGCACTTATGCATTTCCTTAAAGTATATTATTGCCAGTGGGGAACCTGGGGGTGTTGGTGCATGATAGCCAAGCAATTAATTTTGGCCAAAGAGGCTGGAGAATCTTACAAATATGGAAAGAGCAGAAATCCCAAATCATCTCAGAACCTCTAAAATACATCTCCTGTGTATGGAAATGTTCATGTGCCTGTCAGGAAATCTGAAAGCCTGCTCAGAGGAAAGAGATATCAAGTGTCACGTCATGTATAAGGAGGTCTGTTCTGGATGGAATATGCTGTATTTATGACCTACCATCCAAAATCAAATCATTCTTCTCATTGCCATCATAGTTCCCACATAAACCACATATTTTCTCTTTATATGTTTCTTCCAGGTCCAGCTACAAAAGAGGAAACACAGAGTTCAAAGGCTTTTCCCCATATCAGCAGCACTTGTTGCAAAGTGATTCACAACAGAAAAGTGCAGTGGCAGAAATGCTCATTCCCAGTTTGTAACAATCTCCTTTTCTGGTACAAATCTCTCATAAAATTTATCTGCAGACAGGTTTCATTCAAATGGGAAGAGACTACTCCAGCTATTGTCATTCCTACCCACTAAAGAGGTAATTGAAGTATGTTGAATACTGGATTAACCCCTGGACCAGTGTCTCCCAGTAGGGAGACACACCGGTATACAGACATTTGGTACATCTTGCAGGATACCACAGCTCCTCTCTGGGCAGGTCAGATAACTGTGCTCCAATGCTTGATGCTGTAAAGCAGCAGCTTCTGGTTGCCTTTTAGCCAGATATAATGGGTTTTCTAGTCCATAGGGTGATGGAAAATTTTATAGCACTTCTAGGCATGGATCTGCCCAGCATTACTTGTTTTGCCCATACATAGTGGAAATAAACAGCCAGATTAGCATGCTCTTGCCTTGCTGGATAAAACTACTGCACCTTATCACTCCTACGTGCTTGGGGAACAGTACTGGTGCCACTCAGGTCCATCAAAAAAGACAGTGCTTTTCCTACTACTGTGCCCACTCTACAGTAATGTACAGATTAACACTGTCTTTAACACTTTAGATATTAACTAGTACACAGGAAGGGGGAAAGCAAATATTTCAATAAAACAGAATTTCAATATCACTTGATTATTTCCTGATATTTTTTTCTCTCTATTTACCTTTTACCTTCTCTCCATCTCTCTGAATGGCAAAACATGACACACAACTTCCATTTAGTTAATCTCAGTCCTGATTGTGAAGGATAAGCATTCACACTCAAAAATGTAAATGCACTGTTGCAGAAGAGAACATTGCAGGGTAGATGTTTAGAGGAGAATTCCCACATAGCATGGCTTTGGAGTGAAAGGGGCCCAGGTCTGAAGTGGTCACACAGATTATTTTCCCACACAAGATGTGCATGAGACAGAGTAGCAAGGCAAAGCTGAAGGGCCTTGTTGCTGCCAGTACCCCATGGAGCAAGGAACTAGCTACAGATGTGTTATATCCAGGGTTAACCCTTTTGTCACATTAAATTAGCTGGAAATATCGTGGGGTTGTCCCTCCATGCCCCTGCCCTGTGAAACTATTGCCCAGTTTGGTATTTCTCTATCAGCTGATGGATAGAGTGATACCTCCCTCCCATAATTTCATGTATAAACACAGTGCCTGCATCCAGCCCTGCTTTTCATCACTGATGAGGTTCACCAGGAGGAAAACAACTGACTGTTCATACTAGGAGAGTGTCAGCCCAGTTCCACTTGAGTGTCAGGCCCAGCTTGGAAGTGACTTGGAAGTAAGTGCAGGTGTCCTCAATCAGAATGCTCTTCAAGCTGAAAGGCATGGCAATCCTGGAAATTCAAGGGAAAAAAACAGATTGCAGAAAAAAAAAAAAAAAAAAAGACTGATGAAATCCTTACAGATATATAGGGAGGGAAACTAGAGTTAAAAGGAACTAAATGAGAGATGGGGAGCCTTTTTTCAAGGTCAGACTTCATCCACACAATGCATTACATTGTCCACTGTGACCTTTCACCAACATTAATACACAACACAATGCATTTTAGTCTTGTGTCAATACTACATCAGCCACTCAACTGATAGAAACCAGCCAAACCCAAGGACTTAACCCAAAAGTTTATAAAGAGCAAGATGACAATATTGGGAAAATGGCCCTCCATATGAGGACACTACAGGTTATCATCATCCTTCCAGAATCTCAGTATTTGGGATTCACAGACAACTCTGTTCTATTACTGATGTACTCATGCAACTCAGACCTGTGTTACTTTTCCACCTTACCAAGACAACTACTGTTCATTTTACAACAGCCTAAAAACCTAGAAATTCAGAAAATGGCTAGAAGATAGGAGATTTCTTGCCCCTTTAATTTAGGAGACACATATGGGGTTTGGTGCTATAATTACAACAGGGTGGTGCTATTCTATATTTGGTTGTGTCTAGAAGGCTGTCAAGACAGCCCATATGCTTGCAATTTTCTCTCCAACAAGATTGTGAGGGGTTTTCCCAGAGTCAAAGGTTGCCTAGGCCCTTCATAATTATATGGTAGGAGCAGAACTCTGCACTTTCCATGAGGATTGCCCTTAACCTTGTGCCAAATTTTCAGCTATTGTTGTGTACAATTTTTACTTATGGATTTTTTTTAGCCCTCTCTTTGCAGTTTCCTTTGTGGTTCATTTTGGAATCAGAATTAAAGGTGTGGATTTTGATATCTAAAAATTCTGCCTTTTCTTATAAGAAGATCCCTGGGCAAGTAGCAATCAGCAAAGCAGTGCAATTTTCTAGACAAATCTATCTGGAAACAGAAAACTGTTCTTAAAAGAACCGTCTGTTCCTGAACAGCAACATAAAACAGTAGGGTTAGTACAACAGAAATAACATTTTGAGAAGAAGAAAAACCACTGAGCTTCTGCAAAACCTAAACTTTTTATAAATAAACTTTTTTATAAATACTTTTTGGGGTTTAGGTACTTTGATCCATCCCTGCCTCTCAGATCAAAGCAACGTTAAGGAAACCTTAAAATACCTTCTGTTTTTCTAGCAGAGACATTGCTCTCTGCTTAACTTGTTGGTATTGGTCCCTGGGACACGTAGTTTGGTTTGAATGCTTCTTGCCTTCTCAACCACTATGGGGGGTACCCTTCACAATACCCTGTTCAAAAGGCTATGGACATCTCATATACAGCCCCTGCTTTCCAGCCAGACCACTTAACACAGCAATAAAAATGCAGAGCAAAACACCAGCACAGCCTTTACTCACTTCCTCCCGTTCACTGTGATTCCCGACTCTTTCACCTCCAGGACCACGCCGTCAATGGTGACAGTGAAGTAGACCAGGAAGCTGCTCTTGGCACTGCGCCTGATCTGGATGTTAAAGTCCTGGTAGCTGTCATTGCAGTGCGAAGCAAAGACGTACGTGCACGTTCCAGGAAAAGTAAACTTTACATGGTCAAATGTATGGAAGTGGAAATTGCCCCAGGTGGCGCATTCGCTCTTACTGACAGTAGAGACCTGGACTAAAGAAAAATCATAGCAGGGAAGCTTAGAAATTCACCCCATATGAGATGCTTGCCCTTTTTTTGGTTGAAAAACATTAAAGGGGAGATTTTCAAAGGCAAAAATGATAACTCCTGGAAGATACTAGCCTGTGGGAAGCAGTTTCATCTCACCGAACTTTTGAAGTTCATGACTTTTGAAGTACAGAGATACCTGCAATGTGAGCAGATTAGCCCAGTCTCCTTTGAAGTTAACAGTGAGAAGCAGAAGAGGTTCAGCTTTCTCAGCTTATATATGTGCCTAGCAAGAAGATGCTGAAAACCACATCCATCTCTCCATTGTCTAGAAAGGCTGTGTCTGTATTTATGCTGTAGACATATTTAAACTGTAGATATCTAAAGTGAAGTGAGGAGAATCCCATTCCGGATAGCTAAATCTCATTTAACTCGGGCAAGACTTTGTATTGAGTGCTTTCCAGGAGATATCATAGGTGGCAGGAATTTACAGCAAAGTGGCAGCTGCTGATCTCAGTGGCTGAGGCTGCTACCAGCTCCAGCTGTTGGCTAAGAGATATTCGGTTTTCCTTCCCAACAAAAACTCATGTTTTGGACCTCTAAGTTGTACCTCTGTCAAAGGTATAGATACACGCTCTAAGTGTATATAAGACATTACTTCAGAAAGCAGTTTTCACACCACTGAGCGTCAAAAAGTAAACATGAATCACCTTGAATTAAATTATATATGCTTGCTGCAAAATACTTTCAATATTTCTTCTGAAAGAATGACAAATTAAATGGGCAAATTTCTTTGTGCTGTTCAGGTAGCATGTTTAGGAATATCAACATAGCAACACCCACCACAGATCAAATCAAAAACAGTTACTCATTTACTCAGTGAACTCTAAAATATTATTAAATATTCCTGCCTAAGAATCAGCAGGGAGGAACTGAGAAATTCAGATCCTTATGTTATAAATGTGCAGCCCAAACTCAAGTGCCCAGTAAATCCTTGCAGAAACAGCTTTTTAAAGGGACTGCTACTGTCATAGATGGTTGCAGCACTGAACTGGAGTAGGGCAATTTAGCACTTTTCTAGACAGTAGCAAGTGAAAGTGAGAAAGTTTGGCTATCTTGGAAGTGAAATTGCTGGAATTACTAAGGCAGCAATAACTGGTACATCAACTGTGTATTAAGCATTTGGGAAAAGTAAGACATTAAAAATCAAACCAGGAGGTAGCAGTTCAGCAGACCACAAAATATGTGATTCCTGCTAATGCAGCAATTCATACTGGTCAATCAAGCCTAGCTGGTGATATAGTAAGTACTTCTTCTATGAAGAATATGTGTGATGTGTGTTAAAAAGGATGTCACCGTTTTGTTTTGTTTTTTGGTACAAACTGCATTCAGAGAGTCTCCTCTTCAAGATTAGTCACTTAGGACATAAAACACTTGATACACTACCTAGTAATTAAAGAAATAAAAGTAAAATACTTAAATGGTTGACAATAAGGATAAAAATGTACAATGTTTAACAGTATCTGGCATGTCTATGGCTCTTAAATGAATATGTTACACATTTTCATTTGTCAACCTATAGAGTGCCATATGAGAGCAAGTAATGCAAGAATTAGATTCTTTTCTTACCTATTTGAACAGGTTCTTTGCCCTTGCAAAAAGTCCAAATTAGGCAGAAGATCCAAAATGATCTCCCGTTTTTTATTTCCATCTTGCCATTAAGTTGTAACTTGAAAATCCTTTCAGGGAAGTGTTTTTTCTTGGCTTATAGGCAGATTTTTATAGTCCAGGAGTTTGGCATGAGAACAAAGCATTGATGGCAGGGTCCCTGAAAGGTGGAGCTTCATTAAATTTTCTTTCAGTCGTTCATTCTTAGCACCCAGAAACCTCCTCTCTTTCACACAGGACAGGTATCCAGTTCTCTCTTGCTTTATGGGGACAGACAGCTGTCTGTTTCTAATATCCTCCTTTGAAAATAGTCCCCTCACCCTCCTCTTACTGTTGCTATTTCTTTGGCAGCAATAATTTTTTTATTTTTTATAACATCTGATTAGTTGCAAGCAATCACAGACCTTTTTCAGAGTTTTTCTCTGTCTTGCACATCAGCAGAGTCCCCCTGCACAAGAAAATGTGTTTGTTGCCTCTATCAGCTTTAATATAGACTTCTAGAGAGAGAAAAAAGTATTATCAGGTCCGGCATAATGTATGGTTTATTTGGAGCAAAATCTTTTCGCAGGAGGGCATTGTCCTGTAAGAAGCGTGTCCAAAATATCTTACAAAAAAAGGCCAGATCTACTGCTTCAATAGACCAGAAACAAAACCAAAGTGCCAAAATTCTCACTTCAACTGCATAAATGGGATGTAATTTATTCTTTATGCACACAGAGGTGGTAGATTCTCCAAACATCGTAAGGTAGCAGTGCCCAAGTCCTATCATAATGTAGACCACAGTTCATTCTTTCACTACCTCAATTACACTGCTGCAAAAGGGTCCCTTGGTACTCTCAAAGTACTTTAATACCCTACCACATACCCATAAAAAATCCAGCGAGCTCAGTCATGAGCTCTACAGCTCCTTGTAGGACCTCCTGTCAGATATTTTGGTATCAGTAATTTTAGAGTCCCTTCTAGAGATTTACTTACTTTGTTGGCACAAACCGACCTTGCATTTCTTTTCCTCATCTGTGCCATAGAGGAACTGCTCCTGACAAGAGAGGAAGCCTCTCACCTAGTCCCAGCAAACCAAATACAGAGAACAGACATTACCACGCTTCCAGCTGCTGCATCCACTTTGGGAAAACAGTAAAGCCTGAGTGATTGCCAGTAGTTAAGCACAAATTAAGTTAAGGCACAAATACAGATTAAGGTGGACACAGTTTTGCCCCTTCCTGCAAGGTCTCAGGTCAAGCCTTCCCATGTACCCATTGGGGAATAGGAATATGAATGCCTCTTATCTGGTTGGCAGGCAGCAAGCTGGGCCTTGGGAACAGGGTCTTGCTCACTGCTTTACCAGGCTTTGGGCTATTGCCAAAGTGGAGTGCCCCAAAGCTGGCCCACTGCTCCTGCCAGCTGCTGCCCTGCACAGGCACAAGGTGCTTTGCAGAATTGCAGGTGACAGCATCTGTCAGATGAAGATTTGCTGCTGCCCTTGCTCCAGTGAAAGCTCTGCAGCAGCGTGCGTGAGCATTGTGCAGGACATGAAACATGAGTTCGTGTTACCCCTTTGCCACCGTCCGTGTCCCATTAATTCCATTGTCAGTCGCACTTGAGGCAGGGCATGACTGGAAGGTAGTTCTTGAAGCTCTGCCATTTTGGCTGGAACACAGAACCAACAGACTTTATGGCACTGGTGATGGAAGTCATGGACTGCTGCTGCTTTTCCTTTTAATCACAACACATCTTCCCTCCTGATATCTATCCAAATAGGTACAAAGTGAGCTAGGAGAATATCTAGTTGATAAAATTAACCATGAGAATATGACATTGGAAATATGAGGATGATCTGAAATTGAATATAGTGAAATACCAACACTCAAATTCAACAGATTCTCCTGGTAATTTTCATACTGAGTTCTTGTTCAGGCCACAGAACAGGGTTAGTGTTTAGGCCGCAGAATAGGTGTGGGGAAGGGCTGTGAAGCCCAGGAGGAAAAGCATGTAGGGCAGTAGACCACAGATACAGACTGAGAGAGCTTAGCTGAGGGTAAAGGTGGATAGCTGAAATAAATTAATTTTCTAAAATCAATGCTAGTGTCAAAATCCAGAGGCAGAACTCTGCTGAGATAAAGTCCATGTTTCTTCAATCACTGTCTTCTTCCTTTCCCATTCCCACTCAAGAAATCAAAGCACCTATTTCATTCATTTTGGTATGAGAATAAAAGGAAGAATCAGACTCTAGGAGTATGATTCCCAGCTCTGGAAAAAAACCCCTTTATTCCCACTGAGCTGCACAAAAGCATCAGGAACCATGTAATAACTACTTGCCAAAGATACCCTTCAGGTTGGAGTAGTCCTTTGATGACAAAGACATAATGAGGTTTTCCTCTGCAACTTCCAGCCCTTTGTGTTCTACATGTGGGGTGGTTCAAGGTGATGCAAGGATGGGCAGGAGGAATGAGCTAAGGCATGATCTCCCCCTGTAAGCCCCAGTTAGCACTTAGGGGCCGGGAAGAACACGAACAGCACGTGTTAAAGCTGTTCAAGGAACAGACAGAATAAAACAAATTATTCATTGAACCAACGTCCACTTATGCTCTACACAGCAGAGACAGCAGTATCCATCATCTGGGATCCTCCCCTGAGAAAAGCAAGAGCAAAACTCTACTCAGAGAAATGGGAAACCCAGTCCTCTTGCTCTGTACCTAGCCATTTTCTTACCTTTGCTTCTCTGCTCTGTCATTTGTGCCATTCCTTTGCCATTTCTTGGGGAGCAGAGTTTCTGTCAATGACTAACTAGAGCTGCTGCTTCTGGCTTCTCCACAGATACTGCTACACTCCTTAGAAATCACTGGTTGCTTCAGTCCTCTGCAATGATTTCAGGGCTACTGACAAGGGAAAGGTATTTGCATTCAGATGAAGTTTTTATATTCAAGTGTAGAAACACTGAGGTTTTCAGGAGAAATACATGGAAGCTTTTCAGAAGGAAATGCAGACTGACAGGGAGCTTACAGACTGTGTTGATCACTTACCACTGAATCATTGCTATTGGAATGCAAGTTATAACTATTCCCCCTGCAGTGACAAACTGGGATGAATAACTTTTCCCTTTATTGGACCCTGCAGGATAAGAGGCCTTCCCTCTCCTGCAGCTGTATTAGCAAAAAGAACAATTCCTCTTGGCCCCTTTACAGCCCATTTCATGGATCATTTGCCATTAAAGGGTATGTGATTTTAGTAAATACAATAGGTAAATATTAACCCAGCTTCTTTATCACCACTGACTCACTGAAGATAAGCCATCATGAAGCCAATGTAATACACCAGTGACTCACAAAAATATATTTTTGCTACAAACTTGGTAAAAGACACACTCAAATAGGAGGTATCTGGTGGATTAATGCCCTTCATAGCCAGCCACTGTACTGAAGTCTGGCAGTTGCATTTTTATTCATATCCTTCAGTCAAAAGGTGATTCCATATGTGCTGTAAAGAGTTATGGCCATCCTCAGTCAGTCTAACACTGGGAGGTTGAGCTTGGAAATCCTCTAACAATCCAGTTCATTTCAGGTAAAGCTGGTACTGCTTCTTGAAATGCGTATCCACTATAAGAGGGTGTTTTACAAGCACTACCTAGAAAATAACTCCAGAGAAATTATGTGTGCTCTGTTAACAAAGTAATGCTAGCTAGGAAAACATTTCATTTGGTATCAGGCAGTTGTGCCAATAATCCACATGATAAAAAACATGCTAAATGATTTTGGCAAAATATTTTACATAACTGGTAGTTATAACAATCATTTGTACATTCTAAATTGCCAGTAGAATTCAAGAACAACATGGATTATCCTTTTTAATCCTTTGCATGATATCAAAGAATTTAGGAAAGTTACATTAAAGATTTATTTGATCTAGCAGATTTGTGTCTACCACACAGTTTGAACACAGAAGTCATTAGGTATAATGTGATCTGTAGCAGGCAGTGGGAAAGGAAGGAATGGATATCTGTCATTAATTGTCTATTAAAATACATGATGAATGCCTTCAATATTTCAATGTTGGTAGGAGATGGTTGGATGTTTTCTTACATTTTGCCTTAGAATGGACACAAAGCTCCTTAACCTCTCATCTTGCTATAGGGCTCCTTGACTTCTTGTGAACAAATCAAGGACATTAGTTATTCCTGTTTGCAAGGACTGAGTCCAGCTGCTCTTTTCTCGTTTTTCTTTAAGAAGATGTAGATCTTTCAAAAATGCCCGTACAAGGAGTAAGGACACGGCTGATTGGTGTTCATGCACACAGGTCTCTTTGACCTATTGGCACTTCCTCACGTAAGAGAGACTCCCTGCATAGAAAGTCATCTCATCAGGAGGTTGGGCCCTTGAGATTTTCTATTGAAAGGTCTTTCTTTAAACAACCTTCCTGGTGGAAAAATATGGGGTAGCAGAACAAAGGGAAGCATATGAATTTTCTGCCTTAATAATTAGAACTTTTATGGGGTATAGGCTAGAGCAAATTCTACCTCCTTTTAAAAGGCAATTTCTTATTTCCTGGGTGCCAAGATAATTGAGAAGAAGCCACTGCATACTTAATACTGAAGTCTCTATAACTTTGAAATTACATGAAATTACATACCCAGTAACCATGTCCACCATGACTGAAATTTATTGCGAACCAAAAGAAAGGCTAAGAGATGGCACAGAAAACAAGTTAGGGTGGGAATCTAAGCAACCTTGGCCTAGGGGTTTTTGTGTGGAAGGTAGAATTAGTCACCCAAGAACTATCTGCCCTTACATTTTGCTCAGACTCCTTGTACTTTTAAGGGGAAGAATGATCATACAGGTCCCATAGATTCGGCAAAAAAAGGCAAGAAGTGCTCAGCTACACAAGTCCAAATGGACAGGCTATTGAAATTTAGCTGCTGTGTCAGGTGACAGGCACTGTTGAAAGCTGCATTCCTTGATCACTGTTCATGTTGCCTTTTGTTACTGCTTAAAAGAAAGCTGCATGGAGCACAGGTGCTCCTCAGTGCCAGCTCTGCCATACTTTCTCTCTGCTTGAGTTTTCTCAAAGTCTTGGGGTAATGAAAACATCACAGTGGTGTTTTTTACTGTTCTAGAGATTTGTATGTGAAAAGAATTCAAGCATTTCATGCAAGAGTGCTGAAAAACTGGAACATTAAAGGGAATTCAGTTTCTACAGAAAAGATTTTAGAAACATGATGCTGAAAAAGAACTTACAGGATTTTCTGTATTAGTGATGGAAATATGGCTTAGGTAGCCTGCTTGGACCTGTTTGGACTTTAGTCTGGGAGGTTGTCAGAACACAGGTGTTTGTGGTAGCCTGAAAAGAGTTGAGTTAATTTTGGAAATTTGGCCCTGGAAGAGGGCTGCTCAACTTTAAGAATTTATTCTGCTTTAAAATACCCCTCTACCTCTCAAAGCTTCCGCTGGAAAGTGAAATTTCAGAAATGGAATATAAATGTTGCAGTTATTTAAATGTATTTAATTTTTTTGTCAGACCTGTAACTACAAGAATATTCTTTCCTATGATCTCAGAGTTTGTAAGTCTATTTCTGTCTTTTCCCAGTATCTGAGTTTGCTTTTCCAGACAAGTGCAACACTGTATAACAAGCACAGTAACTGCATGGTTATTTACTTAGGGCTTTGCCTTTGCTAAAGTCCTTTCACTGGGGTTTATGTGCTGAGTTGCATGTGCTTAATTCAGTGAAGTGTGGTTTAGCAAAGTACACTCAAATGGTAAACACACTGAAAATTTTATCTTACCCTTCCCACAGCACAAAATCCTACTATTAAAGAACATAGTTAGATTAGAAAACAAGGTAATTAGTAGATCAGAAGCCCCTACCTTGTATTATTTTGGGAAGAATTCTTAGTTTGCATGTGGTTTTTCCCCTCTTTCTGAATCCCATCTGCCTCACCTCAGATAGCAGAAGTGATTTTTCCATATTGTTAATAAGTATTTTCCTTTCTGTCTCTGGTGTTCTCAAAACACTTATCCAGTAATGCTTCATAAAACATCCGTGCTCTCTTTATCAGCAAATCTTCTGTGAAGTCCTTTTTAACTGCAGATGGAAATTCTCACTGTGTTGCTGAAGAGTCCTTTGAACAACATTGGGTTTCTAGTGCATCTCCAGATAGCTATAAGGAAATTGTTTGACATTCAAATGATATTGGATGAGAAGACTACAAGAAGGAATGAAACCCATGTGATCTTGGACAGCAGAAGCTGGGACCTTGGGTTTTAGTGCCTTCAAAGGCTGTGTGGCTCGAAGTCCTACTTGCCTCCCAAGACGGCTTCCCCATTTTTCAAGACAAAACTTAAACTTAAGCACTAGGAGAGGAAGAAAAAGAAACAAAACAAAGAGAATTTCCTCACCACCAATCAAAGTGGGAGGCTAGATATAAAGTCTGGAGGAGATGAACACAAGGCTCGGGCATGGAGACAAGACATGGGCTCTTGCTACTGCTCCCTTTTTGCTAGATTCCAGAAGACAAGGCAATTCCTGGAGAATGGAGTCATTCTTTGAGGACAGAGTCAAGCCCACTCTCTTCCAGCACTAATGTTTCTATGAAGCTGCCATGGTCCTTTGTGGTAGGTCCTGCCTGGAAGACAATGGAATCAGGATGTTCCACAATCTCCTGAGTCTCTAATGGGCTGATATCACCCTTTCAGAGAGGGTGATGAGACATTTCCTAAGTTTTTTTCCTGGATTTTCCAGAAGAATCTCTTCTTGTGGCCTGCAGACCCAACAGCTCTTGCTTAAGAAACAAAATCCTTCCTGGGATCAGATAATACAGATCTCAATTTACTTCCAAGAGGGTTGTGGAGGGGACCAAAAGTGCTGCTCACTGCCACTACTACTCTTTGTAGGGATACACAGTTAAGGTTTCTTTCCTTGCTTTCCCTCCCAAATACTACTGGTGGATTTCTCCACTGGAGAAAGTTTAATCTGTTCAACTCTCTCATCCAGTTCCACTGGAAATGCAGGTGCAAACAGAACCACAAAGTTCTAAGGTGACTATGAGTACAGAAGGGGGAGGAAGTTTAACATGTGCAGTGTGACCTGGAACTGCCAAGCACTTGTAAGTAAGAATTCTCTGACACCATGTGCTTGTGAACCTGCTTATGGGCAGCACTGACCCAGCACCAAAACTGAGAGGGCTGCCATAACCCAGAGCACTGTGACAAACAACACCTTGCAGGCAAATTCCTGATGGAATAATTGTTTTTCCAGTGCTTACTAAGAGCATATAAATGTCTGTGGGGAGAGATCAGCATTCATTCTTCTCAGAGATAAAACCCTCAATGTGAATGAAATAGAAACTCCCTTTCAAGGCAGCTTGCTTTTTTATTAGGAAATTACTTTATATTCTTAGCCATAGACTGCCCTGCAGTGGTGAAGCCAAAATCTGCAGCCTTACTTACTTTTATCCAGGATCTTTAGAATTCTTCATTAAGAAGTAGTTTGCCCATCACTAGAAGGGACAGAAAGAGCCTATGCGAACTACAGACTAAGAGGAAAATAAATGAAGCAAGGAAGATTTTATATTTCAGTGTAAATACAGTGGGCAGAAAAATGCCACTACTGACTAGTAAGATTTTATCTCTTTTTCACAGGAAACAAGGCAGATTTGATCACACCTCGTATCTGTCTCTGGAATTTATTTGCTAACTTCGTCAAATTTAACTGCAGAAATTAAAATCTCATAGACAGCTAAGTGTCAACATATTTTGAGAAAAGCAGTTTTTGCAAAAAGCTCAAGGAAATGTATGGCTCTAGTGTCAGCACAGAAATTGTTGGATAACAAAGAATCCACAGAGGAGAATGACTTTGTAAGTGCCCTGAGAGAAAACTCTCAGTCACATCTTACAGTGAATGTAGAGATAGAAATCCTTAGAAACCTATACTAAAGCATAAACTGGGCTTCATTAATTCTGCAGCTTGCTCTGTAAACTGACAAAACTTCCTTCTTGTTAGATTGGCTACCTCTCCAACTCCAGAGAAATCTTTCCAATCATAGTATTGTAATGCTGAAATAAAATGTGGAATTCCATTTTCTGCACATCCTTATTAGTCTTATAAAAATGCAGACATCTCATTTGCCTTTTAAGCTGCAGCACATTTGATAGGCTACTAGTAGCAAAAAAAATGGTGCCACCAATTCTTTAGGTAGCACGGATGCCAATATTAAGGTTGGCTATTGACAATAAGGATTTCATTAATGGAGAAAAAAATAAACCAAAAGCTTTTTTTTTTTTTCACTACAACAGGTGTGGTTTACCCTCATTGTACTCTAAGATGATTCAAGAGAAATTAACATCTTCCAGTTACCTATTCAGCTCCCCTTGCAGTAAGATAAACAGGCACTCCTTTAGATATGTCCTTTGTTGTGAGACAAATTAATATCAAAACTGTCTATTGCTTTCCATTTTCTCCAGAGGAAGCCTAGGACTACTAGCTTAGTGATGGGCATCTGTTTTGCAATTGTTGGAATTTGAAGAGCTCTAACTACAGTAGTAAGCATACATCCTGAAAGCACTGTGAGTGACCTTCACACAGCTGAGGGGTTACTTTTTTAGTGAAAATACATAACTGCAATGAACTGAGACAGTTCTAACATACTAACCCTGCTAAAGTAAGTTCTGGTGCTGAACTAGAAGTTTCTCCAAGTCATCTGAATAGTTTCAGGATCATTATTCATCTTTGCCTTTGTTCTGGCAACAGCATCGTCTTCTCTCCCACATTATAGACTAGGTCTCCTGAACAGCATGATCTGATCAGCTTTTAAGGAGTCAGGAGGAGATACCCCAAAAATTTAGGAAATCATTTGACTTCCTATAACTTGAAAAAGAACTTTTCTTCTCTCTTCAAACTCAAACTCATCATGACTGTAGAAGAATAAGTACAAAAGCCATGCTTTTTGAGATGTGCTTTTAATCATTCAGAGAAAAATAAGATTTGAAAAGGACCCAAGAGGGTGTGCACTTGTAAGAATATAAATTTGTGTTCTTATTTTGTGCACAAATAAATAGGGCACTGTTGAAATTAATTAGAGAACAAACAGGATGCAGTTGCTGGGAAAAGTAAAGTTCAACAGTAGTCAAGGAAGTTAAGAATGGTTCACAGTCCTTTTAGTTAACGATGCCAGGGGTTTTTTGCCTTCATTTTGATGTTAAGCTGATGGCTCTCGTCGTCTGGTTCAGAGTGCTCGCCTCGTCATTTTCTTCATTGCTCTGCAGCTCACTGGTCTCTGGCCTGCTGCATGCAGTGTCTTGACAGCTGCAGCTCTCCACATAGATGTACTTGTGTGACAATGACTGCCCACCAGGGCATTTCAGAACCACGTACTTCTCAGTGGTCTCTGTTTCTCTGCAGCAGGAGCAGCTGTGATCCATAGAATTGGCCTCAGCAGAGTACCTGTTAACATGCAAAATGGCAACATTACTCTGTGCCAGAAGCCATTGTACAGGAGAGCGTAAAATCAGGTACAGAGCTCCTGTGAGAAGAACCGCAGTTGTGGCTCATGGAAGTGCTAAGCTCATCTGACAGAATAGTGATTATAATAAAATGCATAACCCAATCAGGGCAGCATTAACATGAAGGGGAAGCAGCAGCTCTTCCTGATGCCATCTCACAGCAAAGTATTTTTTGCAACCTTGTGTTCATCAGCTTCCTAAGCACCATTCCTAACCTGAAGAATCTGCCAATATCAGGCTATAAACTGTGACAAGATGCATCTTTTTCTTTGGTATTTGGTAGAAGCAACCACAGCAAGACCCTAAGATGATCAGAAATTTTAAAATACTAATAAGCTCTGTGGCTTCTCAGAGTTCCATGTGATAATAAAGATCTTTTAAAGATCAGTTTTCATCCATATAAGGTGCACTGTGGCAGACTCAGTGATAGGCAGTCAGTTTCTTTGGAGTGTTAGAGTAGCTTTTCCAGTGTTTTAGTAGCTCACTACCAGGTGTCCTACTAACCACTTCCTTATAGTCACTTTTTAAAATATTTTCTCATTTCAGAGAAAAATGTACAGTCAAGTTACTCTACTAACACCACATCTAAACCATTAATTTTCTCATTTCTTCACTGTATAAAAATTGTGCATATTTGAATCTTCCTTTAGAAGATGTATGTGTATTTCATTTTAGGTGTTTACTATTGAGAAGCAGCTTTTCCACTTCCAGTTGTCATGTCTGGCTGCTCTCTGGGCTCATTCTCATTACAGGAAATAATCCATGTTCTTCTGTGATGATTTCTAGCCTAGGTGGTCTGACTCAAAGCCAGGTCTTAGTAGGTGAATAGACCTTATCAGAGCTATCTGAATCCCAAGACAATTTAATACAATTTTCTGCTTTGTATTATGACAAATCAACCAGTCAGTCACAGATTCCATGATTTTATGCCCATGATTCAGGAAGCAGATAGTTCCAGGTCTTCTACCATTGTGTAGTCTACTATTTATTGTTCCTTTTATATAAACAAGCTCAGTGCTACCAGGGCTTAAATCTCATTGTCTGGTGAGTTTACTTACATTGAGAAGGTTCCACATGTTCCCTCACATTCAGTCAAGTCAACTCTGTCCACAGAGCGGCAGCCGTTGTAGACAATGAAGTCTTGTCTGTGGCGCACAGCACATGGCGTTTGGCTGTCCAGAGGGGCACCTACAGGGAAAGAGCAGAAAATGCTTTCAGTGAAGTAGATCCAGAAATCCCTTGCACCTCAGCATTACCTGGGCTTCACTAGTGCACTCAAAGAATTGCCTTTAAGTGGTCGTTCTGCTTCAGCTT
The DNA here is from genome assembly GCA_013400435.1 of Pycnonotus jocosus. Lineage (NCBI taxonomy): Eukaryota > Metazoa > Chordata > Aves > Passeriformes > Pycnonotidae > Pycnonotus > Pycnonotus jocosus. Next base: position 146,581 of record VWYP01023855.1, read on the forward strand.
AAACTTCCCCAAAGAGATCAGACAGTGAAGGCTTGGAATAACAAATATAAATATCAAAGTATCTATTTAAATACAAATTTATCTGGAAAATGGGCTGATTTAAGGAGACAATTCATTCTCTGTATTGTTGATTCAGATACACTAGCATACTTACAGGTTTTGCAACAACCGTTAGGTAAGAACGAAATAGTTCCCTAAAAGGAAAAAAACCAGAAAAAACATTATATTATTTCTCTATGTTAAATAGGCATTAAGGCCAAAAACTGAGGAAAGCAATTCTTCAGTGACTGGAAATAACCAGTGGAAATTGTAACATTGATCTAAATAAGCAAAGATAATAGCCTCTTCCTGACTTGAAAGCTACCAATTTACAAAGGCTTGTGAAAATAAAAACAATTCTTTGAAGGTAAGTCTACAATCAACATCACGGAATTTTTCCTCAGAAGCAATTCCAACAAATGGCTTCTCAGAGCCCTCTGTATTTAAATGGGGACTATGCACAGTGTTACTGGCAGCCTACTGACCTACTTGTGTTTCTGTAACATGGAAACCTCGTTCTTGCTGAGACAGAACCTCAAACAAAGCAGTCAGTAAAGATCCAGTATCTTGGTGCTGACCAGTATTTTGGCTACTGAGACACAGCTACCAGTTACAAATATTGAATTCTCACCCAGATATCTTATTTTATACACTCTATAGGGTTGTGCATGCATGCATCTGGAACTTCTGCCTTTAGGATGAGAAATTATGACTAATCATAATTTGACAAATCATCATTGCTTAATTTTACTTTTGTTGTTAGTTAGATGACTGAACTAAACTGAAGTAACCTATGTATGGAGTAGAGAGTAAATTTTCCATTTTTACTTACAGGTTTGCAACTGTCCTCATTGAATGCTGGACAGGTAATCTCAGATGTAGAAGCGATAAGCTGGTTGTGGACTTCTATACAGCTATAAATGGTGCAGTTGTTCTGAGGATCATTTTTAATGTCTCCAGGCTGCAAGTGAAATGCAAAATGTAATAAGGAAAGCTGAAGGGAACTCAGACAGAAATTTTCTTGCCCTCTGATAATGACTTTCATCTTATTTCCCAATCAATTATTTTTAGGTTAACAGTCATTTGGGATACAGATCATGACATGTATTGCAATTTGCCATACATGGAGAGAATTTCGGTTTTACATAGTATTTTCCTTGAGAAAGAAAAATGTCTCTAAAGTACACAGCGTACTTTAACAAAATCATCCATGCCCATGGATGTGGCCTTCAAAAAGCCAGACTGTTTTATGTAAATTAAGAAAAACCCTAAACCTTCATCCTACTAGGGCAATAGAATTGTTTCATATGCAGGCTTTAATAGTATTTTTCAGCATATAGAAATCAAATAACATAGAAAAGCCCAAGCTTCCAGACACTGGAAGAAAATCCTTTCCAATGGTACTGGATTTCTCATTCTAGGAAGGGCCTTAAAGATAATTTTATTTATCATGTAGGTCATGAGACCTACTTTCAGGTCAAAAAATTGTAGCTAGATTTTGTTTTAGATGAAATTTTGATCTTTCAGGTGCAAACTTATACTAAAGCCTTGTCTCTGGCCAGGAGATGATGCTTTTCTGGAACTGGGAACTTCAGAGATTTGGTGGGGAACTAAGACATAGAGCATACTTACACTCAAGATGAGTTCAGAATTGTCTGTTGTGTGTATAATACACTTGGTCTGCACACATTTTCCACAGCATTCACCTTTCACTGGTTTAATTTCATATCCCTAAAAATTAAAATTAATTACAAACAATAGCACTATGATAGATGAATTTTTGAGAAATAAATTAAAACATACAAATCCATTAATTGATTACACTCTGAAGTGCACTCTAGATTTGTGCCTTTTTGTGTTCCAGCCCAACAGAAGACAAGTAATAGAAGAAGGTATAAATGGAATATTAATTAAAGCACGAGAATAGATATGCATAATAATTAAATATCACTCTACAAGGTGGTCTACAGAAATTTTCCAGCTAATTCTGCCAGGGTGAACTGAATGCTGACAGTTACACAGTCAATCTCAGGCAGTAGGTTGCTCAAAGAACAGTTGTTACCCATGCTAGAGTTGGTCTATGGGCTTCAGCTTCTTGTCCTTTACTTAATACCACTCATTGATCAAACTGGTGTTCACATATATGAGTATTTTAGGGTCGTTTGTTTCTTTAAGTTTGCCACTTACTGGTTGACAGTATGTGTTGCAGGGGACATGTTCACAGGAGATGATATTCAGTTGAGTGCTGACGTTCACATCATTTGTGCAGATACAATTCTGACACTTGTCAACAAAGACTGAGGAGTTGGGCTACACATTTTAACGAAAACAATATCACGTATTAATGAGATATTATATGTTTAACAAACATGTATTAATTTTTAAAAAAAATCTGTAAATGAAGCAATGAAAAAGGAAAAAAATCATAAAGACAACTGGGTAGGTATTTGGCTAACCATTTATGAAGACAACATTTTAAATACTGAATATAATTTAATATGTGTCTTTACTGAAGTCCTGTATAGCAATGACAAACTCTGATATTAAAAGAACAGGTACAATTACTAGACCCAAGAGAATTTATTAGAAATCTAGATTTGGTTAGAATAATACTTATTAGAATAATAATACTTATTAGAACAATACTTATTTACATGTCTTTTAATTTTTGAAAACAGAGTCTTAAAACTGCAATAATGTGCTGACAGTAAATGTGGACTGACTTTTTTAAATGCCAGCACATTTAACCCACATTTCTCCATTATACTGACATATATGCAGCTCTTCAATTTCTTTCCTACATAGGAAACTTTTCAGAAAAGATTTAGGCTTTGTGAAATAGATAAACTCCTGACAGAAAATTGAAAATTTCTAAAATACTTGTTGTACTGGATAAACCTTTTCATAACACTTCTGATCAAATACACTAACTGGTCTTTAAGCATTTTTAGAAGACTGTTGAAACAGGAACTTACCAAGAACTCAGCATTCTCGTGTACACAAACCCCCTTGGGAACTGTTAATAAGCAAGGAGTTAGATGTTTAGATAGGAAAAAAGAATAAAAAATATCTTCACCCCACTCTAATCAAATTCCTTTCTTCCACAGTGAATCACAATTCATATGGTTACTCCCCAGTTCTGGTAGCAGATAGGACATGTATAAGTATAAAAACTAATACTGCATGTGCAAGAAGGGAAAAAGATTTGTCCCAAAATACACAGTTCAGAGCCAAGAATGTACACTTAACAGATACAAGTACTTCCTTGTTTCAGTTACCAAGAACTGTAAATCTGTCTTCTACTAGGGATGTTTCTAGGGCCTTTTTTCTAGATTAAGCTGAGACCATCATCCCAGTTAATTCTGTAGCTGTTCTTACATGTATTTATAAGCAGGAAATTGAACTTGAGTCACCTGAGCTATATCTGATTTCCTAGTTTCATAACTATAGCACTAATAACCAATTTTAATAGTAGTGAAATTGTAGAATCTGACTGTGTTTAACACCTCTTTCAACAGGCTATTGCATACAGTCTTATTAAGTGTAATATTATATTAAGTGTATCTTATTAAGTGTAATATTATTAAGTGTATATTATGTAGTAAATAAAACTATAAGGCTAATCACTGCAATATATTTCCAAGGGACTTACCACACTGGTATGCAGGACAGCACTGGCCACTGGGAATATAAGAATGAACTTCAAATCCCAGTGAGCACTTGGGAGCTTTAGTTGTGCAAAAGCTTGTATTGCATTCTGAGGAGGGGAAAAAAAAAAAAAAAGAATAAGCCAGAAAGTACACTTTATAAATCACAGCTACTAGAAATAAGCACCTATCAAAGCTTAGGATGGACTTTCTATTGCTATGAAACAATCCAGATTCTTTTCAAAGAAGCAAATTGCAGATCAGGAACACGTTTTTCCTCATAAATCCAGGCACTGGATATGGGGTACTGTATTAGTTTATGATTTTTTTTCTACTATGCTATTATCCTGTGTTAATAAAGTATCACCATTCTATGCAAAAAAAGTAGGGAACAGCTCCTACTCTCTCCAGGATTTTAGGCAACTGCTGGAAAATTAAAATGCACAGAGAATTCTATAATCTCTCTGCATTTTCCTTAAATAAGATGTGGCTCTGAACACAAGAACTATAGCTTGAGTTATGTTGAGTCCCATAACTGTAAATTCAGTTATACTGAATCACTGCAATATTAAAATATATTTTCTCTAGCATGGGGCAAGTTGATTTTAAAAAGCATGAAGTAAGATACTATTTTGTGACTGCCTGCTGAAGATCTCTGGTACTAAGGTAGTTCAGTCTCTTTTTCTTTCTATTTCCTAGAGATATAGAAAGACTAGAAACAAATGTAGAAACTCACTGCAAGTGAAAAGAGGGCAGCAGGAGTCTTCAGGATTGACTTCAGTGACTTCATAGAAGCCTTCTCCATCACAAGTGACCTTCTTTTGTTCACATACATGAGGTTCACATACAATGCCATGTTCACCTTCCAAGCAAATACAGTCCTGGCAGTTCATTGTAAAGTTTTCTCCAAACTGTCATTGAAAAACAATAAAATGAGTGATTGCATAGTAACCAATTAAAAGGAACAGAAGTAAAACCAGGAATACAAAGTTCAGAGATGACAAAACAAGATTGTACCAGTGGAGACCACTCTCCTCTCCCCACCCAAACTTCTACTTGAAATCCAAAAGCACACAGCATCATACCTCTCTTGGTATCATATCCACTCCAACACAGCCTGGAAAATACCAAAAGAAATGTCCATTACCAGTCATATAACAGGAGGCATCTCTAGTATACATTGTATGAGCGCTGTATGCAGTCAAATCTATGTTGCATACACAGAAGGAAACAAAGAGGAAACAAACATGCACCCAACTGAAGAGTAAAACTTACCACAGGTTTTCACGCAGACATCCACACCAGAGTCATACAGCATGGTTCCATTAGGACAGAAGCAGCCTTCCACTTGTTTAGTTGATGTGTCGTTCTGTCCTCTGAGACAAAGTGTTTGGAGGAACACCATTAATGTCATAGGCACATAAGGAGGATTATGCCAAATAACCTTCCACTGAAAATACAGTGGCAATTGATCTGCACATTTGTGATTGGGGATTGTCAGTGTCTGTGTTTGATATAGCCAAACAACAGAAACAGAAACAGTTTAGACACCCAGATTTAGGGTCAATTAATAAATTTGACAGTCAGTTTAAGACATGAGAGGAGGTTGATTTTGCTCATTCACCTGTGCATTTAGATACAACTGAATAGTTGTACAAGCTATAACTAACTGTGAAGGAATTTTTTACCTTGTTTTGCAGGTCATCTCTTTAATAGGACCACATGCTCTGTATTCTTTACCAGAGGGACATTCATGATCTGGAATGGAAGAACAAAAAGGAGGAACAGCTCATAACAATATCATATAAAAGCCCGGTGACCTTATGCCAAGAACTTAAACACTGTTTACTCATTGTCCTATGTATCTGTGACAATCTTGAGAAGCAAAGAGGAAAAATCCCAGATAGACTCATGTCTCTAAATTGAGTAACTTTGTGCAATTTAGCCATAGAGATATAGTACTATACTTTATACTAAGGTGATAAGGCAAGAGTTTACATCTTGATTAAAATTTTTTCACGTAATTTCATTCTCTTTTGCACAAGTCTTCAAAGGGGAGTGTCATCCTTCCCTCTGTGCTCTTACTACAGATGAAAACTAATGTACATGTCACCAAATAGAGAGTGATCTGCTGATGCCTGCAAAGCATTGAATTTCCTGCATACAAAAAAGTATGTAGTGATACAGGATGTTTCTAGCATAGTCAATACATGTATTTTTTTTTTTGTAGGCCCATTTATCATTTCCATTGTTAAAAATGTTACCTGCAAAATTACTTAAGCAGAGCAGCTGCTGCGATTTATTGGTGTCATCATTATTCTGAAAGCAGTATGACATTACTGCTGAAACAGTTCCACATAATCTTCCTTAATAATTCAAGGTGTGTGGCCAGATACTTACTGCATACACCATTGGTGTGTTTTCTCCAGTCAATGCACACGCCTTGATCAGCACAGGTGGCAGCATAGATCTGCAGACTTGAGCACTCCAGGTCTAGGTTGGGAAGTACACAGCTATCAAAAACACAGGCTGCATAGTACTTTTCAGGCTGGACAAATGCATGGCATGGCTTGAACACACTAGAAACAGAAATATTTATCATTATTAGTTACTGAATGATCCATACATTTTTTAATGTGCCTAACATATTATGATGTGGCAACAGTGGACATGGGAGATTAAGGTGCTCTGGATGTGGACTATTGCTCAGAGATTTGTGCTAAGAGCACTTATCCAGATAGTAACTTTCCAACATATCTTAAAATATTCTTCCCTCACCTACGAAACTCTTAGACGCCAACATTTTGACTTCAGGAGCTGTATATTATTGGTTGCATCCATGATCTATCTTTTTAAAGCAATTTTGATTTTTTTTCTTTTTCAGTTCTAATGCGGTGTTCTAAAAATTAGGATCTCTGTTTTCAGTTGGACTCTGTTTTCTGCTAAGTAAATTTGCAAAAGGCCAGAACACAGGACAGGGGAGGGCAGAGAATGTAGAAGAATGTGGGAACATCAACAAAGGTTAATGTGGCAGCCAGAGGGTTGAAAGAAACTGTCAGCAAAAAATAACAACCAGAAAAAGTAAAAGAAGTGGAAGCAAATCATACAGATACAAGAAATGGAGCAATAGTTAGAAACACTTTCCATTGGTAAATTAATCCTAAAATTTCATTTAAATCAAAGACCAAAGGCTTGTAAGACCAAGAGGAATGTTACCTTCCCAAAAGAAGCTGACAGATGGAAGATTCTTTGCAAGGCTGCGTTGGTGTTGTGCTAGGTGGACGTGTAGGAACTAGGCCTGGAGAACACTGTGGTTTGGAAGGATCAACAACTTGCCAATGATCTGCCATGGTTTCACAGTTCACTGCAATGTTTCCATTTGGCAGCATGCAGTCATCTGCCGTGTTGTTATTGCAAGTACCTAAGGTGGTAAGTGGAGAAAGAATTCACTCACAGATTTGTTAGGAAATTCCACTCATCTTTGCAGCACGGCTGTCATTATGGTTTCCTGAGAGTGCAAAATTGGAGAATAAGCCTTACCACACTGTCCCTGGGTGTTGTTGCCAAACAGGCTGTGGGGCAATCTGATGGAAAAGGACAAGCCATTGTAGGTCATATTCATTTTCAGCTCAGGAATTTCCACAACACAATTTATGCCTGACTTATAGATGCTCACGCCAAACTTCTTGTAAGGCAAAGCCACAAGCTGGTTGTTTACTGTCACCTAACAAATAAAGGAAAACAGAAAGGAGGCATAAATTTAGTTTGATTTTTCAAAACAATTGGCTGTTCCTTTGTTTTGCAGAGAGAATGTAAAGGTAAATAACATCCTTTTAATTTGTAACAAATGTTCCTGTGTTTCCTTTGTTACTGAAAGTCAAACTTTTCTTCTCTGAGCCACAAAAGCCCATCAACCTCAGACAAATGAGGCTATAAATTCAAAGTTTAAACCAGCTAAATCCTAACACTTAACAGACTTATTAGAGTGACTGTGGCATCAAGTACTCCTCATGAAAGTGGAATATAAAATTCTCCTAAATTCATATGGTATAAAGTTTTAGGTTTCTTGCCATAAAGGGAACGTGCTTATAGGAAAATTAAATTTAAACTATTATTTATTTAAATACAATAGCCATGATATACCTGAGAAACTGACACTACTACCTTCACTCAGCAATTGGAGATTTCTTTGCTTTAGAGAAAAAAAAGGAGGTCTGGATTTTATAAATTTTCAACAATATGTTGCAACCTAACTTGCAATATTCTCACACAGTAATGTACAAAAATAAACTAAACAAACAGTAAAAAGCTACAAAAAGCCCCAAACACTTCTCACTAATTTTGAAACCCAAAAACTGTGACATAACATTTCTCAATGGAATAAACATATAAGTGCCCTATTCTGAAAAAGTTAAAATGTGACACAAGTCAAGGCTACTAAGGGTACTTTTAAAAAATGCTTCAGGCCAGCACTTTATTGTTATGTCTACCTTACATTATCTCCTCCCATTCCACATTGTTTTCCTTTGTTACATTACTGTTAATTATACATTAACTTATTTTATATCCTTAACTCTTAGCAATTTGTCCACACTTGTGTATTTAGGAGAGGTCTGCAAAGATCAGAGATTAGAAAGACAGAAGTTGTAGGTTTTTTTCTCCCCCCACATTCGGAGTAAAAAATGCTTTGAAGTAGTCCTTTGAAATCCATTGAAGCTGTGCAGTTTTATAATCTAAACTGTTACTGAATCTAAAACACAGAAGAATTTTTTCCCAAACATTGTGAATATAATTATCCTGTTGATGCAGTATTAATATCTGAATCAAGAAATCAATGGTAGCATTCTTTAGTACCTCTACTTGTAGAGTATTTGGTTGTGCTGTTCTTAGCCTCACTTCCTGAGTCTCGTGTCTCAGGATGAGCGTTCGAGGACAGGACACCACATCCCGTGTATCACAATGGTAGTTATCAATGTAGACACCAAAGTTGTCAACTGTCTTATTTATCTCTTCCACAAGGACATATGTACAATTCCCTTGATAGCTGTAGTACAGTCCATCAAAAGTCATGTAATGTGGGTCTCCCCAGCCAGTGCAGTAGCCTAAAAAAACATACAGACTCTTATGGCAACATATATAATCATACCAGACTAAAAGCAAAATCTTTAGATGTGGGAAACATCCCAGTGAACTTTGGGCATTTTAATTTTAATAAAGTATATATGTCAATGCATGAGCTCATTAGCTAGAAGTCATCAATAAAACCCAAACACTTTCAATGCACAGTTCATCTGACATTAATGACAGACAACTGAGAATAGGCTGAACTGTACCATACATATTTTTAACAATAGTCTGAACAAGTAATATAAAAATAGGCTTCTAGCCTACAGATGTCTGCATCTGGACATTTAAATCCTACTTTGGAAGACCAATTTACTCTACTAAAACAACAGTTATGTAGAGATAATGGCAACTTAAGCAAATCCCTCAATTAGCTAAAAAGAATCAACAGAGCACTCTAAGCAACACCAGAAGACTGAGTCACAGCCTTGCACGATACTTGTTCCCTGATAAATATTGTTGGTCTTGACAACAGTACTGTTTCCTCAGGAGATTAAATATCCAACAAAATATATACTTACAATCACACTCCCAGTGCCAACAGCATCCATCCTTATCAATGACTGGCACAGGAGACAGTCCATTGGCACATGTTGGTTTCGGAGGTGGATTGCAGATTATTGGAATGACCTGAACAATGTCGTCTTCTATACATACCGCCTTAGTGCAGTTACAGAGCCACCATGATTCACCTTGCTGTGTTTGAAAAGAGAAGGGGGGAGGAGAAACAGATAAATCTTAAGATACAGTGAGACTGACAACAGTTATGCCTGAATATCTTCTGCAGGTTTCTAAAAAGCTATATATTTATTGACAAGTTTTCCCCCACCAGAAATCTGAAAATAGGATGGAAGTGCATCAGTCAGCACCATCTAGGTCTGCAAGATGAGCTAGAACAACTGAGAGCTGCAAAATGAAAAGCATTACTTACAAAAGTCAAGCCAGTAACTTGGGAATCACCTTTTCTAGTTTCAGCTATCTAAAAGTGAGATAAACATCCTCTCTAAAGGACAGTGAAAGACACTGTTCAATATGAATGGCCAACACATGATCAGTTCCCTTCCATGGATGTCTAGAACAGATGAATAGCTAAAGCTACAGAGAACACCAACTGTTCAGGGAAAAATGTCCAAGGTGATTATGTGCATTGTGCTTGCATGAGTTTTTTTTCTATCTTCTACCATTTGTTCAGCCATGTATAATTTTTATTCCTGCAGATCTACTGATCAAATTGGTAGGCATCTAAACTATGAGGAGGCTTTAGAAATGTACAAGACACTAACTTATCTGTGTCAGAGGTGAAGGGTTCAAAAAACAGGGAAAAAAAAGAACTCTGAGTCAAATTTCACAAGCATTTGAATGCAGTGATCTGTTTCACAGTCATCTCCTGAAACCAGACTGTGAACAAGTATGACTCACTTCAAACTCAGACAAATTCAGCCTTGTGTATTTTTGTTGGACTGCAATGTAAACACATAACTAACTTCTACCCACTTTGGACTTATTCAAAAGCAGAAATAGAAAAGATAGATTAGCACCACTTAGCTCTTGGTTTCCTCTTCATCAGAGCTATCCTACAACAAAGACAAACATAGAACTGCGATCCAGCTCCTTGCAGAAAGCTTTTAAAAAATTATCCTTGAAGAGCTATTAGCAATATATAAGCTATCAATCCAAATATCATTGGAAGTCCTGCTGATGCCCAAGAAAACTAAAGAAATAGAACAGACTGATACTTCCTTTCCTATCCAGATTAATGCCTGCTCTCTATGTTACAAACATTAAAGCTATGTGCCTTGTCTCTATCCAAAGCACAATGAAAGCATGATATCTACTCACCTCATAAGATTCGTTAGGGAAAATAGTACAAGTTTTTTTAGGAGTGGTTGGTGTTAGACTTGTAGTTGAGCCATTAACTGGAGGAGTTGGACCATGTGTAGAACTTCCTGTAGTGGTGACTGCAGTTGATGTTGCAGTAGGCCCAGATGTAGTAGTTGAACCAGGTGGGAGGGTTTTGATGGTGGTGGGGGTCGTGGTTGCATTGATTGTGATGAAACTACTAGTGGTGGTTCCTGAAGTGGTGGTAAAGCTTTCTGTTGGAGTAGTACCAGAGGTGGTGGTTGACACAGGGCTGGTTGATGCAGGAGATGTTGTTGGAGTAGGAACAACCTCTGTTGTTGCAGAGGTTGTCCTTGGGGTACTTATTTCTGTTCCTGCTGTGGTAGTGGGGGAAGTAGACACTGAGGGTGTGGGGCCTGAAGTGGTGGTCTTGGTGGTTGATGTTTCTCCAGTGAATGGGGTTGTTGATACTGGTGGCGTTGTTCCTGTAGGGCTGCTTGGTCCTGAGGTTGTGGTGGTGCCAGGGCTGGAAGTGGTGGTAGGTGATTCTACTGAAGGGGTTGGGATCCTGATGGTAGTGGTCTCATGGACAGGTGTTTCTGTTACTGGTGTGGTGCTGGTGGATCTTGAGGGTGTGGGGCCTGAAGTGGTGGTCTTGGTGGTTGATTCTGTTTCAGTGACTCCAGAGGTGGTAGTTGTTACTGGGCTTGTTGGCACTGGTGATGTTGACTGTTGAGTAGTGGTGCTTGCAGTAGACACTGTACTAATTTCTGTTGTTCTTGTTGTTGGCAGTGGGGTAGCAGAAGGAGTAACTGGAGTGCTTGTCTCTGTCGGAACCTCTGGTGTCTCTTTAAGACAAGGAGAAAATAAAGTATTTTAAGCAGGGAAATTGCATTTTCATCTCATTTTCTACTAAGCACATGTAGTTAACAAGCCTAAACATAGGGTCTTTAGAGAGAAATAAAGCAGAAATTGTTTTATTAATGGCTTTTGCATCACTGAGGGATTATTAACAAAATTTCCTACATCTTGCATAGAAGACATTGATATAAACACTATCAACAATCAGTGTCAGAGGGCACATCTTCTGCAGTGTTAAAACTTTATATAGCAGAGAAGAGTTCAGCAGTCCTAGATCCAGGGGAATCCACTGAGTAGGTCAGTGAACTCTGGTTAATACTGTATTGCTGTCATACTATATTCTATCAAAAGACCATTATTCCCTGTGCTGCTTCATGTGGCACATTCATACCGCCACTGATTATGCGCAGAGTCATTTGATTCTACAGAAATTGAGCAGTTGCTGGAGCAGTCTATGTTCCATTTCTAATGCCCAGGCATTTAAGACTACTCACACACAAGCTATTTTGGGATGTTATGAACCTTAAATACACTTTTCTGCTTTTTCACATGGCCAGTTTTCATTATGGTTGCTAATGGAGAGTCCTTTAAAATAGTTTTTGATTAGGATGTTAAAAATGATGATTCTCACAGGCCAGCCTCAGAGCCATCTACTTGTGCTTTTATAGCACAATATAAGTGACACATAAGTGACACATAAGTAGAGACAGAAGCACTGTGTACATAATAAGAGAGCAGTAATGATGCTAACGGAATTAAGATACACTGGTTCTGCCCAGGCAGCCCACAAGGACAGTCCTTCAATGAAAACTAATTCACATTTAGGTGAGGACAGGCAAACACCTTCATGTACTTCATGGCCTTTAACAGAGGCAGATGAACTGCAACAGTAGGAGATACGACATTGCTGCTGAAGGGTTAGCTAGGATGTTTTTGAAATATAAACAACTACATTAGTGCTGAATATAGAAAATAAAACAGATGTTAAGCTGCCAATAAACCCTGCTTTCCAAAACCAGCAAAAAACATGAAACCCTGGGAATTACTTTGTGCTTCTGTGGGTGGAGTCAAGGGGATTCTGGTGATAATAGTTTCAGTAGTTGAGGTGGTAGTTTGGTATCCAACAGGAACAGTAGTTGTTGTTCTTGGAGGGCTGGTGGTGGTGGTGGGAGTCTCTGGTGTCGAAGGAGTGGTTGTTGATTTTGGTGTGCTCGGTGTGGATGAAGGTGGGGCTGTTAGAAAAAGTAGGGACAGAGAAAACAAAGGCACAAAGGCATCACTGGGATTCAATGTGAACTGAACAAAAGCTGGACATGAAGCAGGTGGTAGAGACCTAGAGAGGTCAGCTGACCCAAGCACCAGCCCCTCCCTTTCTGGCCTCAAAAAGCACAATATTTGAAATCCATGCACAAAGAGGGTCACAGCCTTCCTTCTGAGCAAAGAGATGGTGCTGGAGGGTGCTTCTCACCAAATCAGAGAGACCTACCAATAGGTAAGAGATGAAGAGGAGCAATGCTTTTGATCTTGCTGGGGCTTTCTATCTCTGTGTCATTATCTAGAACACCTTGCTAAATTCTGGGGTAAGAGCTGAGATGGGAGGCTGTGATCAAGAAGGAAGCATGCACTTCCAGTCTGATTGGCATGTGGTTTTCTAAATGTCACCCTGAGAAATGGCTTCCCAGAGTACTAGTGGACCTTGTCAGCCAAAAACCACAGTTTGAAGAAAGTCACAGTTTGCAGAGTGAAACTGTTCCCAGAAGCATATCCATCCTTCCTGTATCTAAAACAGCTGACAAGCATTAGCACTGACAATGCAAAGGAATGTGAAAGAGGGAAGAATATCTACACAGTTATGTTCAATCTGTGCCTAAAATGCCAGTACCGAAAAACCAAAGCCATGCCACAGTTGCACATATGTCCAGTGAATATATTTTAGGCAGCTGAGAGAAGAGGTCCAGCAGCAAAAAAAAGCAAGATTTCCTCTCAGTTCAAGATCTGTGAAAGCTGAGCATCAGTACAAACCTATGTATAAACCTCCTCTGAGCCTTTTTGAGTGAGGGACTACAAGACCTTTTCCCCAGAACCCCAAAACCTTTGCTTTTTCTTACATAGTCAGATGAAAGGCAAGTTTTAAGC